>LR737389.1:4859286-4990512 GCA_902655005.2 Marronus borbonicus | reverse complement strand
TTAATAATGATAGCAAGGACTGTGGCGTAGTATGGTAAACAACACATAAGTATCGGCACCCTCCGCACCACACAAGTTTAATTTATTATATAGTAATACAGTAAATAATCCGGAGCAGCCGAACGGTCACCGGTTGATGATGACCATTCATGTCCTCGAAACGGCCGTCCCGGACTATTTATTATATTACTATATAATAAATTAAACTTGTGTGGTGCGGTGGGTGCCGATTCTTATGTATTGTTTACCTCCGACTCTTTAAGTTGTGGTGGGGATCGTTAATCTAACTTGAAGTTGATTTCACACACATGATAATGTAGAAATCTAGTCTAAAACCATGCAAATTGCAAAAACAAGAAACGAAAGTAAAATTATTTCCGAGAATTTAGTGGGAGGGGGCGGGGTTATAACATACTCCGCAACACGTTGTAGTTTTAAATTCCTAGTTTTTTTTTAATCGCGTGCTCAGTATTGCCAACATAGTGCAAATTTCACTAAATTTAGTGGATTAAAATTTTATTTAGTAAACAAACTTCTTTTAGAAAGTTTTTTAATGAATTTAATACATCTTACGAGCAGTCGTGGGTATCAGGCGCTCTTGTGCAAAAAGTCTTTGGCGCTCCCTGGATCACGAGGGCGATTGTATTTTATCGTGGCGAATTTTGTCGGCCAAGAGTATAAGTCTTAGGACTATAATTGTGAAAAATCTGTAATTCATTGCTATTTAGTAACAATTGATAAAAAAAACACTAACATTCTAAAAAAATTAAATCATGATTTTTTTTAGAATTACATTAATTTTAAGAGTGAAAAAATTAAAAGAAATAAATAAAACACAACATTCAATTTTTAAAGTAACATTATTTATTATCGAATATAATTAAAATGAAAACAAATATACATCGAGGTGAGGTGGGGCATTAGGGGGGCTATCAATAATCTTTAATATAAAATAAATATATATCGAAAAAGTATGAAAGAAAGGGAAACTTAAAAACAACGACATTTAAAGTTAGCATTAACATTCGAATGAATAAACCAAAAGTGGGGGGCAAAAATGGGAACAAAACAGAAAAAAACTTAAATGTATTGCACGGATTTACAACTATAAATTTTAAAATACTATACTAAAGCATGGGTTTCGTTTAAAAACAATAAACATATACGGAGGGACCAAAAAAAAAACAACATAAAAATTATTCGGCACACAAAAAAAAAACAAGAAATTTCATGTCGTTTTATTGTCGCGAATGAGCGTAAGTAGTACCTTCCAAAAAAAATAAATTTTTCTTACATCTCGATTTTTCTCTCAACAACATCGATAAAATATCAGGTTTATAATAGTCTCGATAATCTTGTAAGACTCTTCCGTATGATCATCGACTATCACATGGCATTCTTTAGATTCTCATAAAAGTGTATAGGTACAAAAATAAAATATCTCGTATTAAAAAAATGAACAAATGTTGATCATCATATTATAAATATAAAAGTTAGAAATAAGAAATTTAAGTTAGATGTATAGCAATATAAATAAATAAAATAAATATGAATTCGTAAAGTGTACAAACGCGAGTGGCTGTGGTGAGGTTGCCGTTTTTGAAACAGGCTAGTGAAAAAAGAAAAAAGATAAACGAAAGAAATATTAATTGCGAATTAGGCAACATTAGCACGGAAAAGTCTGTTCGCAAAAGAAAAGCTTTTTTTTTTGTTTTCTAAAATAAGAATGGGTAACTAGACAATAATAATAGCAATAATAATAATAAGGGTAATAAATAAAGGAAAATGAAAAATTTCCACCAAAATGGGAGTAAACAAAATGTTAAAAATTACACACCCTACATTGTTCCGATGTGCAAATCTTTAAATATTAAAATATCCTTCGTTTCTCTCATCAACAACCACCGATGAAAAAGGAAAATATCAAAAGCAATGTAAACCAAACAAAAATCAGTAAGAAGTAGGTGTCGTGCATCTAAAAATCGTAGCAAACAGATTTCTTGCAATTGCAAACACTCCGGAGGAAGCAACATACTTCACGATCTCCTGTTATCTTCTCCGTGTACATTTCTCTCTTTCTAGCCGGAGGGGAATCCAAAACGAAACAAAAAAAAATGTTCGAAAGCGACAAAAAAAAAATTAAATTAAACACGTTAAAAACAAGGGAGTAGGGGGCACTGTCTTTTCGTTAAGTTGTCGGCCCTTTCCTTAGCGTTCCTATTTTGTTTTTAATTTCCGTTTCGAAGTGGCGGGAGCGTGCTGCCATCTAACGGGCCGCTCCGGATCCTACTGGCTTGGGAGGCTACCAGAACATCGAGCTTAGGAAGTGGCTGTCGCCGGCCCCCAGGAATCGGCTGTTGATGAAGTTCGGGTTGCGCGGGGTGAAGGTCGTGGGTCTTTGGAAGGGACTCCTTAGACCGGGGAAACCTATTCGTTTGAAAATAAAAAAGAAATCTCGCTATATAGGGAGCTACAGCCGTTATTTTAAGGATAAAAATAAATGCATAAGCAAACAAAGTTTTGTAAATAAATAAAAGTAAGCTTTGGAGGGAAAATAAGGGATGTCTTGCAGTACTGTGGTCTAGTAATTTTGGTTGAAAATTAAAAATGCAAATATGTTTGAAATAAAGATAAAATTGGCATATACAGGGTGGGGTAATAGTGCGAGATTTTTCGGTAACATGTTTACTTACTTTACTTACACAATTTACTTTTGTAAAAAAATGTAAAAAAATGCAAATATTCCAAATACCTTTAAAAATAGCAACATAATTGTTTCATCAAACAAATCTTGATATTGAATCAGGAATTCAAAAATGTAATAATATATGGGACGTTCCATTTAAGATAACAAAGTACAAGCTACTTATGGCATAATCGGAAGTCTTACATAATTGAGAATATCTTAATTCAATAGTACAAGTTTTCAGAATTTTATACATCGATCGATGCAGTTCCTCGTAAAACCTGCCTGTATGGAATCAAACTGTTAATATGTACAAAAGATAGAATCCTTTCAAACTAGGAACTTACTTTTGAATAACCCTATATAACGTAAATTTTGTTTCTTCTTGTTTTCTGATATCAAGTCCTATAATCAGAAACCATCTCTGGAATTGTCACGTTATCTCGTTCCGAAAAATGTTTTTTTGGCCGAAAATCAGCAAATTTGTTGCCAAAATCCATAATTCCTAGACCACTGTACACCCGGGCAAAAAATCATTTGGTTCAACTTTAAATAACTGAGAAGCTTCAAATATTGTTATTGAGGGCGTCCCCTTTAAAATAAGCAAGTTCTCAACATCCGATATAACCATAAGCGAGAAACATGTCAAAACACTTTGGGCAAGTTAGTTTTCACCAAATTGTCAAATTTCTCCAATTTATATTTTTGTAAATATCGACAGTTGCCAGACGCTATTGCTTTAACTTTCGTTGAATTTCGTCAATTAAATCAACTATTTAAACTCACAGAAGTACTGATGGTGACAATTTAAAATTGTTGACAGTTAAACCAGTGGCGTCCGTCTTTTGCAACTTATTTTTTTCGATCTTGCCTATTATTTAATTTAATTTAAGTGAATCTGTGAGTAAAGAAGTACATTTCAGAAATGTCTTTGTACAAATATAACAAAAATGTATAGTTAATAATTATATATTTCTTAATATCTTAATAAATTAAATATGTTATTCTAACCTCTATCTTTTTTAATATGTAATAATAATTTATCTGCTGTTTTTAGAACAAATTACTCAAAAAACAAAAACATTATGCAATGTGAGTATTTTCATACATTAACGAGAATTGGTTTATATACTCATGGTGTCAATATTGACTATTAGATGCCGGGTAGGCGATTGGATTCGCGTTGTCAACGGGTTGATATGAATCTGTAAGAGAAGGCGGAAATTAAGATAAATACATTGATAGAATGTTCCATAAATTCATAGTTCGGAGCAAAACCATTTCTGTAAGAAAACGATAACGCGAGGTTATACTTTTCATACAAAGACGGCGCTAGTGCTCCCTTATAATTTGATAATTAAATTAAAAAAATGATGTAATGGACAAGATCAAAAAAATAAAGTGTGCATAGTGATTTTTCAAGATTTTCAACAAAATTTTGAAAATGATTTAGTCGTGAGACTTTAAATGACACCACAAATAAAAGAGCTTCGCAGATAACCAATTTGAGAATGACTGTGGGCGTTACGTGGTAGAAGCATAATTCGAGAAGACCTCTTTCACCGAGAGGACGTCCACGCTGTATTATTAGATTTTTACATTTTTAGAATTCTGCATTATCACGGGTTCATCCGACAAAGATATAAAAAGGAGGCGAATATCGGCAGAAATTGTGCAAAAACAGGCGCATCTGCAGAAGAAAGCTTTGTTCCACCTCTCACTTTAATCCAGGGTCGAATTGATACACCACACACTTTATTCACCTCCTGGGCTCAAAGCTTCGCTCGGAGAACACTGAGTTTCATGGAACGAGGAGGCCATCACATTCGCAAACGCCTATTTTATAAAATAAGAAGCTAGGCTAATTTAGAGGGATTAAAGAGATGGGAGCATCGTTGGGAAAAGTGTATAGACTTACAAGGGGGCTATGTCGAGAAATAAAACTGAATTTGACTTGCTGTGATTGGAAACTACATCTGAAATAAGATTTATTACGGAAAAAATATCGCGCCATCTTTTGAACTTATTCATTAGCGCCATTTATTCCATATACACTGGCTATCCGTAAAGCTCTTTTATTCGCGATAATACAAAGTACTCACCTCTACTAAGGAAATACGACTGATGTTCCAAGAACTGCGCCTTTTGTTTGCTGTGATCATCCGCCACACGAACACTGAGAGGAAACGTAGACTTTTCCAACTGTTTGCCATCTAAGTTGGCAATAGCAGCTTGGGCTTCCTCTCGTTTAGAAAATCTGCGAATGAAAGGAAGAAGTTTGATCAATCATAACGCATCATACCAAGCTTGCAGCGCTTCTCAAAGCTCTTAGATTAGGTAACCTCTTTCTCGCAGAATATTTAAATTTACATAAAATAAAACCGATATAGTGGAGGAGAGTGGGTCTCGAGTAGTTTGGACTTAAATGTCCTGGCGTAAAATGAAAAGAACATTCCTCAAAGAACATTTGACGGTCAATAAGCTTGTGCAAAGTATGCTAAAACGTTTTAAAAGGTCTAAGCTATTACCGCTCAAACGCCCTCAATTAAAGAATGTTCTAGTTATTACCAAAATAAGCGAATGTTTATGGTGAAGCTGTGATATTCGATAAAAGGGAGGAGTTAAGCAAAGCAGACCAATCAGTGAGAGTCAATGCGTACCGATTAACCCGTTTTGCTAACTCCTATCCTCTTATCCAGTACCACAGCTTCACTATAAGCACACTCTTAGGCAAATGGATGCTTAGAAAAAAAAAAATGTTTATTTGAATGTATTTGTTGCTTCGACGTCAAATGGATATTGTGAAGCTTCGAGTTCCATCTTAAGTTTGATTTTTGTCATAGAACATACTTTGAGAACCGTTGATTTTGAAGTTACTAATTATCCTCTTTAGATTCGTTAAACACAATCGTAATAAACCAATTTTAAAAATAAATAATCACTTTTTAAAAATTAAATAGGTTAATTTTTGTAAGATTAATTTAAACAAATCTAACTTGAAAAGGCCTCCCTTTGCAAACGAAGCAATTTTATAAAAAAAAATTAAGTACGATAATTATACACATGCGATATTCAAAAATTTGTCCAACGTAATCCTTCATTAAAATGAAAATTAAAAATTTAACTATCGAAAATACCACCAAATATAACGCTTAATTATTTTCAAGAAATTTCTTTTAAAATCGGAGTTAACAAAGGCTTTGAAAGATAAACATAAGATAAAACGCAAATTTGTTCAATTTCTTTCATGACTTACAAGTGAAAAAATATTAATGTTTATAGGTTAGAATTGTAAACTTCATTTACCTAACAAAGGCAACACCCCTCGGCAAACCCGTAATCTTATCTTTCAACACGTTTCTTTGTATTATCTCCCCATATTCTCCAAATATCCTATCGAGATCCTTTTCCGTTATATCCTTTGGTAAATTTGATATATACAGGTTAGATTCCTTCATCGTCTGTCCTGGTGGTCTTGAATATGACACTTTTAACCTTTTATTCCTGTAAAACGAATAGAATTTATTTTATAAAACGATCGGTATAACAGATAAATTTAAAATTCTCTTGGATGTAGATTAAAACGTAAACAGGTTAGGTAAAAACTATGATATATAGCGTTGCATACTTTTTATATACAAAAAAGACGAATGTTACTAGATATTTTGCGTAGTTTTAAAGTAACGTATAAAAGAAATTTGTACGACAGCAAAAAATTTAGACGAGAAAATATTCTACATGTTAAATTCTAGAAATTTCAAGGAAATACCTGTAATTTAAACCGCTTAATGCTTCAATAGCTTTAGCTGCATCTTCCGGCTTCAAATATTTAACAAAACCATATCCGTAACTATATCCTGTTCGCAGATTCTTCATGATACGGATATTCTCGATCGGACCAATCTGTGAGAATATAATCGCTAAATCTTCCTCGGTTGTGTACTGCGGTATATAATTGACAATCAATTTTGTCTTATCGAAATTGTCATTATCTCCGGATCCGTTATTTTGGCCGGTGGGACTGGTACATGTGTTTGTTGATCCTTCCTGGTGTTGCTGTAACGTGAAATCCTTAAATTTAAGAGTATCATGGGAGATTCTCTTAATATCCTCATAGCTTATGTTAAACATGTCTTACCATGAAGGGTCCTAATCGTTTATTGGCGAACATCTTTTTCCTTTTCGCAAATTCCTCTTGGTATTCTATTCTAGTACGTCGGATATACGTTGGTAAAGATCGGAACCACGCAATACGCACAGACTGCAATCGCTAGCCAAATGATCTCGAGCAGATAAACGATAAGCCTAAAGATCACCATTAAAAAAAGAAAAAAAAATCGATTAGAAGGTGGAAAGAAAAGACCACGGCGCAAATTTGAATTTTTTTTTTGAGATTTCCGTAAGCTTCGACAGCGCGAACTGTCAAATTCGTGTGTCGGGCTCGGCAGAAAAGCTACGTACGCTGGGCTGGCCGCACTTTTATAGGTTATAGTCTCTCAACGGTTACGATGCGAATGCTTTGCGAAATGTGCCGTCGGCTGCGTAAAAATCGTTGTAAAGCGATGGGAAAGATAAACGGCACGATTTACCTTTTTGTTTACTGGCACACCGAACAAATGAAGTCAAAGAAGTCGAGCAAAGAATCAAACGGCCCGCGAAAAAAATCCAAACACGTGTGCATTCAGGCGGCCTTTTTAAAAATCGCGCATGCGTCGTTTAAGGCTCACCCTTCGATTAGAGGTGTGATGCTTATACAGGAGCGATTGAAAATATGCGAACTAGTTATAGTATATAGTGTGGAAGGAAAGTAAAGGATAAATTCATTATCTATGTTAATTTTTTTTTTTTTTTTTTTTAAATCTCGAAGCGGTATAGCGATTTCAATTGTTTTACGTTACACTACATCGTTGTTATCTTGTTACGTCATTTGTTTTTAAAGTTATCAAATGTTATTACTAATTTCAGTAATACTTTTTATTCCGTTTTCAACGGTCTAAAATTATCAATATGTTACACTTGAAAAAAATTTGAGAAAAACATTCGAATATTAGAATAAAAAGAAACTAAATTTATTGAACAGAAGAAAGCTTTAACAATAAAATTAATGACAAAAATAAGCACAGAAAAAACAGTTTTTATTTCACTATACTAGACGTTCAAAATGAGGACCTTGTACCATTTGACAATAGCCAAGGTGATTATAAAATTCATTTCTTACATTTTGAAGAGTTTCTTAAGATCTTCTAAATTATGTGGTCGATTTGTATACACTTTACTTTTTAAGTAACCCCACAGAAAGAAGTCTAAAGGCGTCGAATCGAGAGACCTAACCGGACAGTCCATCGGATCCCTTCTTCTAATCCATCTTCCCGGAAGTACTTAGTTCAAATAGCGTCGAACATTATTTGCTTGATGAGGCGGAGCGCTATCATGTTGGAGCCAAACGCTATTGTTTGGTAGTTCAGGATTGTTCGCATTGGGAAACAATGCAGCTAATGCAGGTATCAGTTCCCGCTGTAAAAATTGCAAGTACCTTTCTCCAGTTAAATTATTTGCAAAAAAGACTGTCCCTGTAAGTTTGTCGCCAATACATTAACTTTCTGAGGATACTGAGTATGAATTTCCTGTATCCAATTAGAATTTTCTCGAGCCCAATATCTACAATTTTGTCTATTGACCATTCCGTTTAAACAAAATGTCGCTTTATACGAAAATAAAACACTCTGGGAAAACATTGGATCGCGATTACAACTTTCCATCATTTGTTCACTGAATTCTCGTCTATGATCAAAGTCATCTTCTGCCAATTCGTGAACCAATTATAGCTTATATGGGTGAAATTCTTGAACTTTCATAAATTTTAAAGCCGAAATGTAGCTTACATTGTTATTCAAAGCAGTGTTTCCGCTAGTTGAATGTGGATTATTTTCAATTTCTAAAAGCACGTCAAGTTGTGCATCTTCATTTAATGCTGCCGGAAGTCCACTTTTTTGGAAGATTCTTTACGTTGCCGTGTTCTCTAAATTTGATTTCGATTCTACTAACGGTAGATTGACTTATGGGCTGATTTGGATACTTATCTCCAAAAATCTGAGACACTTCTTGATGTGATCTGTCTCTGTCGTCATAACCAATCATCATTAACACTTCAATTCTTTGTTTCTCGCTTAATTCTGTCCTTTTTATTGATAAATGAGCTTACTAACGGTAAAATCTACTTTGGAACAAGCAAATGACAATAATTTTATAGCTTACTTGTGATAGGTGTAGCTAGTTACCATTCTTGTTTGTTAACTACACGTTAACTGCGTTTAATTAATTTTTGATACTCGAACTTTGACACGGTTTTTCTCAATTTTCTTTTTCAAGTGATATTGATAATTTTATACCGTTAAAAACGGAATAAAAAGCGCTACTGAAATTAATAATAAAAAGTATAAGTTGCCACTTAAAAAAACATTTGATGAACATCATAACTTTAAAAATAAATGACGTAACAAGATGACGATGTAGTATAACGCAAAATAATTGAAATCGCTATACCCCTACGATAATTAAAAAAAAAAAATAATAACAGAGATAATGAATTTATTTATTTCCAAGATATCTACAAACATTTTAAAATCTTTCAAATTTTTGGAGAGCGCTGTACCCAGAAATTGGACGATTCAGTCACAAAAAAAAAAAAAAATTATACCAAGGTACACTTTCAGGTACTAAGAGTTTCATCGAAATCTGAAATTTCAGGTTGCTGGTGTTCGTTTCTAAATTATCCTTTTTTAAAATTTTAGCTCATCTAATAAATAAAATTAAAAAAAATAACAATCTAATAATAAATTATTACCAACAAATATCAAGCATTTTGCACCTTTATTCAGGCAAGCAAACAAAAACTGTAACTGTTAAGAAGAGTTTTGATGTTCGAACTTTGACACTGTTTCTCTCAAATTTTTTCAAGTGCAACATATTGATAATTTTACCCTTAAAAATGGAATAAAAAGTACTACTGAAATTAATAATAAAAAATATAAGTTGTCATTTAAAGAAACATTTGATGACGTTATAACTTAAAAAATATATGACGTAACAAGATGACAACAGTGTAACGTAATCGCTATACTCCTTCGAGATTTTTTCAAAAAAATGAGATATTAACAAAGATCCGTTACTTTCCTTCCACGCAGTATAAACTCTTCAATTCCGTTTTTATCCTTGTTTCGTCCTATAGGTAAATATTCTTCATCTTGTCTCCATTCTTCTCTATTCTTAATTATTGAATCTATATTTCCTATTCCCAATTCCCATCTTGCTTTCGGTCTACCTCTTGGTCTATCCTTCGTTGGTTCCCAGTCCTTTATTCTTTTGATTACCGATCCTTCTGCCTTTCTTTCTATATGCTCTAACCATCTAAGTCTCTGTGTTTCAATGCTCTTAACTATATCTTCTACGATATTCCTTGACGTTAACCCTTTTGTGGCCTAAAATCTTCCTTGGAAGCTTCCTTTCGAAGATTTTGAGATCTTCTTCATCTTTTAAAGTTAAACACATGCTTTCCGTCTATTATTCCTTTTTTTGATAAATTTAAGTAAGTAAATAATTGCTCATTTCAAAGCGGTGTTTTCCCTTCTTCTTTCAAAACCAGGCCAATTACCCTAACATCTTCTATTGGCAAAATATTTAAATATGCTATGCTAATGTGTCTTAATTCGTTTCTGGAGAAATACAACATTATTTTTAACGATCAAAACGGCTTCAGAAAGAATAAATCGACAATAACGGGCATTGCTGAAATTCAAAACTGTATTATTAGTCTATTAGAAGATAAACAGGCACCAATCGGCGTATTTTGCGATTTGAGCCGCCCTTTTGCCATAGATTATCAATTATATTATTATTTATAAGACGGATCTCAATTTGTACAGTTGTCGACAGTGAAGAACGGCAAAAACAACACTTTAAGTTGAAAATGCTTCCTCTTACAATTGGCTTACCCCACAAGGCGTCGTTTTATAAAAAAAAATTTTTTGAATCTATCTGAACGGCTCATATCAAACAAGATGTTCCTCAACACAGAAAAAAAGGAAATATATTACTTTTAAAGCAAACCCGCAATATAATTTTCAAATTGGCAATACCTCAACTCAATGCTCAACATCGATCCAAGTGTAAAATAGAACAAACACATTGACGAAATAAGCTCATTCAAAATCGGTTAAGCATATAAAACATCTACTCAACCCAGAAGTCCTAAGAACCGTTTATGTAACCGACATTGAATCACGCTTAACGTAGGGCATAATAATTTAGGGCTCAAGCAACGCTGTCAATAAAATTTTTCCGTGCCAGAAATGTGCGATTCGCACAATGGCCGGCGTCTCTTAAACAACTTCATGCAGATCTTTATTTATTTATACACACACCATAAGAATTATAGCACCACGATTTGGCAACTCTTTTTTCCCAACTGATTAAAAATAATACCAAATAAAGAGTGGATCAATGAGGAATGTAAAAGCAAAGCAGATAAAAAACAAAAAGCTAGTAATAAGTGTATTGGAAACCGAAATATAGGAAATCTGCAAAATTGCAAAGAAAAAGGGATGGAAGCCACGAAATGAATGAAGCCACAGAAAGAAATAAAAAGAGTGGATCAAAAAGCACATGAATGAAATAGAAATGAGTAGAAAGGATAACAGAAGCCTATTCAAACCAATTAAAGCACAAAATAAAACAAAACGACCAACACGAAGCCATGTATGCCAAAGCGATTGAAAGAAATAGTTTGAAAAATATCAGGAAAATGAACCAATACAGGAAGAACAAGAAGAATCTATCTATGAAGAATTTTCAAAATGCGTCAAACTACTTAAGGACAATAAGGCAGCTGAACCCGATGAAATAAGCAACGAACTCGTTCAAAATGGTGGTAATAATTTACAGAAATTATATAAAATGATTATAGAAGTTTGTAAAGAAGAGACTGTGCCGAAGGAACGAAGAACAAGACGCATAACCCCAATATTTAAAAAAGGAGATCAGAGGTATTATCCTGCTGAACACGACTAACGGCGATAATTAAACAGAGGTTAACAAAGTACACGGAGAGCAGCGGAGCACCAACACGGCTTCGGAAAAGGGAGATCAACAATAGATGCGATACATGTGATGACGTAAATAATAGAAACGCCATAGATTTCAAGCATGCCATTAGCAGGACAAAGAGACGAAAATACGCGCCAAACTTATACGCCTGAACAGGCTAAAATAATTACGGGAGGTAGCATAACGGAAGGTATTGCAATGGAGACAGGAATAAGATAAGGAGATGCACCAACTCAAATCATAACATGCAGCAGCATCCAGCTGATAGCGTACGCAGACGCTATATACTCTAGTCGCGAAAAGCCGGAAGAGTCTGAAAGAAGCACTCACACTACTACTAGGAGGAAGCAAAAAGCAGAGGACTAGAAATAAACCAAAATAAGACAAGATATATTAAAATAGCGAAAGAATAAACAACAGAAAGCCAAATAAAAATAGGGAGATAATCTTTGGAAACGTGGAAAGCTTCAAATATTTGGGAGTACTAATTAAATGGGAAAAATGATCATGACCGAAGTGCTGAAATAAAAGAATGGATCCAATCTGGAAATCGAGCATATTGGAGATATCAAAAGGACAAAAGGATTAGCAGAACAACTAAGCTACGAATAAACAATTAACTATCCCGCAAATGCTTGCTTGTTGATAGCACTAACAGTTGGGTTACAGGAAATTAAAGCGATATTTAACACTTTCCCAGCTTTATTTTCATCCCTTAACACTCTCAAAACAAGGCCCACACCATGTAATAAAAAACATACGCCCACATAGAAACTGCATACACCGTATTTACAAAGCTATTTTTCTTCCTTACCTTGCCTTCCTCGAACAGAAGCGATACCAATATGTTGAGGGTCACTGGAGGGCGTCGAGACGCCCGGACCTCCGCGCGACAGAGACGGAAACAGGCTACCGACGACGCCCTAAAAGTGAGCCAGTCTCGATCAGCGACTGGGACAGGGCTTTTCAGTCCGTGGATCTCGGATTGGAAAATCGTGTTTTCTAAAGTTAGTTCGTACGCTGGAAATTCACGGTCCTAATTGGCGTTCCTAACGGTGTGGTAGTGTATTATGGATAACGTGGATGTGAGTTGTACTGTGCGTATCGAAAGGTACAGGTAAATTTCGTAATGTTCCAAGATGTATTGTGTGTTTATTTCTTTTACCCTGTTCTTTGTGAACGTGAAGGGGATGTTTCGGAGATGAGTTTGAATCGTGTTCGATGTTTTGGGAGGGTGGAAGTTTGAGGGTTGTTCCTGGGATGAATAATTTGTGGGCGTGTAAAAAAAATAGAATAATTTTTTTTTAGACGTGTTCAAATTTTGTGATAATTTCATCGATGTTCGAGGAAGAGTCTTAAATGTCTTCGACAAATGTACGGGGTGCGTCAGGAAATTATTGAGTATTTCTGTACACCCGTTTATGCCTGTTTGTTTTGTTTATAATATTGCTTTTTGTTGTTGTATTTCGTTCTTTTATTTTTATTTCGATTATTGCTACTGTTTCAATTTATGTAATTTTTTATACAGGGTGTCTCGCGAGAAACTGCATCGAAAACTGTAATTTTAAGTGATACACCTGCTTATTTTTTCTCCTTCTTATCAAATTGATCTTACGGAAAAAAATGTCATGCATTTAAAATTTATATTTTTTAGGATATTAAACAAGACGTGTATTGCAACTCAATTTTCTTCCAAAAAAAAAGAGTACCCACCAATGAGAATGTAGCTTATATAGTCTTTTTTAAATGGCATCCAACTTTAGGGCTATTCAAGTTAATCGTGACTATTAGAAAATAATCCAACATTGATGAAATATCGGATTGCCAATTCTCTTGGAAGCTTTACGTAAGGTTTCGAATTACTCCAGTAATAAGAATTGTCCCGGTGAAGTAGACCATTTCTTGCAAATTTGGTTTCATTCGTCTAAACAATGGTGTCCATATTAAAATAAATTCGCAGAAACTATATTTCTTGGATTTTTCTGATTCACAGTTTTTCAAATTCTGTAATATTTATTTAACTTGTTAGGTGTATTTTGTGCGCACGGAGCAGCAAAGGTATCGCATGTTCTCGATATCACCCTTTTCCCCGTATATTTGCTTCCAACTACATTTTAAATTTGGTCAGGATGAATTGGATTCTGGGAGACATTGAGATCATTTTTAAAGAACACCAAGCACCTATTTAAGCTTCCCAAACACACTGCAACACCCTCACAATGTTTTTAACGCGGAATTAAACTTAGGAAAATTTTATTATTTATTTTTTTTTAATCTCAATTTCCACGATCTTACCTTTGGGATCCTTCCACAGCTTCGTTAAATAATACAGAAGATAGAATTGCATATTTCTGTATGAAAACGGAAGCATAGAATCCATTTCCCTTAATTTCATCCGTCTGTCGTTCTTACTTTTTAAGTTACCCCCCAAAAAAAATTGAAAAAATCCCTTTGAAGTTCCTCAAACTTTACAGGCGTGTAGTTTATAATTTGTTAAAAGTAAGCGGTTAGAGTAATTTTCAAAGGATTTCGCTTGGTAAAATCTTTAAAGCTAATCCTCATTTAACTCCTTAATTTGTCTAGAAAGAAAGATATAAAATATTCGAGGAAAATAGTCAAATAATTCAATTTGCTTTGAAGAACACATTTATCTGATTGTTGATTTAGAATGTGCACCAAATTTTGAAATTTTTTAAAAGAAATTATATATTTGTTTGGGTCCAAATGATTATTTTACCTTTGCTTAGCATTCGTGAATGCCTCAAAATAGTTTGTATTTAAAAATTGAATTTTCACAAAATTTCTTTCGAAATCGGTAGACAAATCTCCCATTTTGGGGGACATTTTATGCCTTGCAGAAGCTAAAGTTTCAGCTTTTCTAATAAAAATAGACCTGCTGAATGTAATTTTGTAACGTCGGTTTAGTACGTTTACTTTTTGAGTTATGGTCCGAGAATGTCGAGAAAGACGTATTAAAATTATTCGAAATTTACAAAGGTCTAGCTTGCAAACGGCAGAAGATGGAAGGTTGGCGTGTTTTTTAATAAATTCGGCGTGATAAAATCTTTAACATGAACGATATGAAATTGAGACTGAGACTTGAGAAAAATCTCGTACGGGACCACAATATGATCAACATTTTTCGCTAACTGCATACCGTGCTGCGTTAAAAATAAAGCCTATTGAAACAACATTGATACAGATATACATATTTCACCGTAAACAGGAAAAGCAATCGAGAGGAAAAATCTAATTTATGTCATTATATACGTTCAAGTTATATATAAATAGTCATATTGGATCTCTGTCGCTCTGCTTCCCTACCCATGTTTACAAAGCTTTGATTAAAGGAGAGTTTGTTTGCGTAAACAAAAACAGGACTAAATTTAGAAACCCGGCGCAATCGATGCCGAAGTAAGAAATAAGAAGCCTCGTTATTCGGCGGTTTGACATCAATTGCTGTAGGAGTAAATAAGGTACAATTTTATGTTTCCGATGCTTATATGTACACTGCCGTTCAGTGAAGTTCGGTCATACAATAAAAATCTATTATATCACACTGTATACAATTATTAATACATAAAATTAGAAAAATATTAAGCATACACTCTTTTCTAAGGGATTAAAGCCATCAATTATTATGTAAAGTAGAAATATTGCGACGACCACAATAAAGTCCCTTTTATCATCATTCCAAGAATTTCTCGGAAGTACCGATCCTTTGAAACGGGTCGTTTGGGGATTATTAACGAACAATACATTTAGGAAATATACCGCAGCATCACTCTTGTTTATTTATCACAGGCGTAAAGATATAAATTTGCTTCATTACACGTTCAACAGTAGTGTGTTGGTGTGCATCAAAATTGATTTCAAAATGGCACGTGGCAAGCCTACCAGTGTAGAAAAACGTTCACGCATTATTACGCTGTTCGAAGAAGGATATTCGGAGCGACAAATTGCTGAAAAAATAAATATGAGAAGTTCAACAGTAAATGACATCATAAAGCGATATCGGACAACTGGAACTATAGAAAATCGTGTTCGTCCTGGAGCATCTAGGAAAACAACAAAAGCTGAAGATTTGAGAATTGTATTATTAAGCAAACGCAATAGAAAATTAACAGCGCCACAAATAGCATACGAAGTCAATCGCGGCCGTGAAGAACAAGTTTCGGCGAGTACAGTAACACGTCGATTTTAACAAGCGGACCTTTATGGACGCATTGCCATTCGAAAACCCTTATTACGTCGGGGCAACAGAGCAAAACGGCTACAGTGGGCCCGTTCTCATCTAGATCGGTCCTTAGATGATTGGAAACACGTGCTTTGGAGTGCCGAGTCAAAGTTTGAGGTTTTTGGGCAAAATCGACGAGTTTATGTCCGAAGATCTAAAACCGAAAAAATTATCCCGGACTGCATTGTGCCAACAGTGAAGCAAGGGCGTAGTTCTGTGTTAGTGTGGGAATGTTTCTCCTTTGCTGGGACGGGAGATTTATGCAGAGTGCAGGGTGTAATGAGGAAGGAAAATTATTTTGCAATACTCGAGAATCATGCAGTGCCATCAGGATTGCGTATAATAGGCCGTAACTTTACATTCATGCATGACAATGACCCAAAACACACTGCGTTAGTGTGTAAGAACTATCTAAAGGAGCAAGAAGAATAGCACACCTTGAGAGTAATGACATGGGCCCCACAAAGCCCAGATTTGAACCCTACAGAGTTGTTGTGGGATGAACTGGACAGGAGGATCCGAAAAATACGCCCAACTTCACAAGAACATTTACGGAATATTCTGCAACATGAATGGATTAATATTCCACAATCCGTTTTAACAAAACTTATCGAAAGAATGCCTAGAATAGTTCGAGCGGTGATTAACAGCAAAGCAGGTTTTTTCGATGAAAAAAAAATATAATGTTCAGTATGTTATATTAGGCCAGAATAACTTTTTATTTATTTATTTTTGTCTTTTTGACCTGTACATACAATAAAATTGCATTTTGTTTTTAGTTTCGTTTGTTTCTGTAACCTTTTCATGTTTCTTACCAACCGACCGAACTTCTCTGAACGGCAGTGTATATACATACGTCTCTCGTTTGGATTAAGGACGAATATAGAGAAAATATTAACGATTATCTGCTCTACATAACAACGTCACGATAGAAAACGATCCAAATGATTTGGTGAAGAGGAAGTTCTTTTAGAGAAATAAGTCAACTTCCTTTAACGATATCGAACAGTATCAAGATCCAAGATTTCCTGGGCGTTTGATTTTCTTTTCTTTAATTTTTTAAATACACAAAGGCGAAGTGTTTCGGTGCTTACGTTGCTGACAACTATTGAATCCCTAAGAATACGCCGGTAATTAGTATTAGTCTATTAAAATATTATTCATAATTCTCAAAACAAACTAAAACGCTTATGCATAATTTTATTATTAATATATCGAAAATACTAAGCATATAGACAAACATAAAACTACGAATTATTGAGTACCAGTAAGCTACAAATGGTGATCACCACAAACAAGACTCGTGGTCTTACCATAGCGGTCGTTATACTTTGACCCGACTTTCGCACCGATAACCAATCGTCTTCGGAATCCTTGTACTGTTGATCTTCATCGCCCTGCTCCTGCTGCAGGATTAAATCGAGATCGTTTTCGTCCTTATCGCTCAATGCGAATCCAGCTTTGTTGCGGAGATGCGCTACCTTGATCAGATGAAACTTACTATCGCCACGCAAGATTCCCGCCAATCTCTTGCCGCAGACCACCGCATCGAAATCATTGCACTCGTCGCATTTAATTTCTTTCCCTTTGGCTTTGATCGCTACGTTCTCATGACTGATCCCAACGGCTTTGCATTCTTTTGAGAGTGTATCGGCGAAAAGCGGCTTGGGATTATATTCTGTTAGTCTTAGATAAGCGATGTCTTCGTATATGTCGATCTTCTCGACTTTCGTGCAATCGGTTGCGTCGACCGCATCGCAAACCTGCGTCCTGGGCGAATTCGAATTGGCTGAACTGACTACTACCCTGGAGTCTATGAGGGTTCCCGTAAATTCGTCCCCTTTCGACTGGACCTTCCTGATGTACATGCTCGGATCGAAGGGCTCGTCATCGTCCTTGTCGTCGTCGTAATTCTCGTCGTCCGGTTTATCGTCGGTCTCTATTTCAGCGTTATCGTCATCGTCGTCGTCCCATTCGCCTTCGAATTGCGTGTCGTCTCGCACTCGGATCACCTTGCTGGTGTCCCGATCGAGACGCGACTGACTTAGGGAATCGTTAGAGCCGTTGGAGCTGCTAGAATGGTTCTTAGTTAGTACGTAAGCTTCAACGTTTCCTTCCAGCCAAATCGAACAGCAACACAACATGATCACTATTAGTTTTCGTCGCATTCTCCTCGCGAAAGACCTTCGCGTACAGGTCAAATGGAACTGTCAAACGTCACTTTGATTGTCGAGACGAAACAAAAATCCCATCAATGATACGTTGATTTCTGACCGATTCCTGTATAGGAGGCTATAATTGTTGCAGTTTTGAAATTTTCGTGTTCTTCACTGCAGGATGTATTAACCTATACAGCCTATATCTTAGATATGTATTAGAGATAATTCAATGTTCATCAGATACCTCTTTCTGGTCGAAAATATCAACTGCATATTGGGAGCTGATCATAAACAGCTCCTTACATGCTAAAGTGAGCTGGCTACCAAAGGGAAAAAGCTTGTTAAGGGTGTTTGGGTTTCAGAACGAACTAGCGGCGTTTCAAACAAAAAACCAAGTTGGACGCAACCTTTCCTAGATGTAAATTGGGCATTATTTTGCTGACATTTTTTGGATCTTTAATGAGTTCAACACCTCGATGCAGGGAAGAATGACTCCCTATTTCACAATTGCAGGCCAGATTGGTAGATCGTAACAAAAATTAAAAGCTTGGAAGGAATTTTACGGTATGTTCCATAGCCTTGGGACATTCATCGACGACGCGTGAAAAATTTAATCAGTGAACACTTACTTAACTTCATAGAACGTTTCGAGTTTTATTTTTCAACTGAAGAAGAACCGCGTAAAGAGAATGGACGGATTCTTATTCCGTTCATTCCACTTAATGGTGACTTACACATCGTTACGGAAAATAAACGTTGGAGCTAACGGTTGATCAAGAACTGAAGAACAGCTTCGAAAGTATGTTGCGCGCAACAGAAACTCATATTTTCTCCGATATTACGTTGAAAAAACTTCTTTCCTTTATCACTACGTACCTCTATTTCTACAAAGAGTGCAATGAACACGAAATATGCGAATACTATTAATGTTCATCCTGCACTTTGCGTGGCGCTGTCATCAATTAAACCACGGATCGCGGATGTCGGTCCAGGTTTGTTTGATATTGTTGTTTTTCCGTCTAATGGCCCAACTACAATGAATAAGTGGAGTTGTTGATTCCACGGAGGTAACTACAACATCCAATAAAGTATAAGAATTGTGGCCAATTCTAGTAGGTTCATTAATTATCTGTTTGTTCAAAAAATTGTTAAGTTTTATGCTCAACCAGTGCTGCTCACAAGACTGGTTAACTGGTACTTCTATCGTTTTATAACCGAGTCTGCTCTTCAAAAATATACACTACCTTTCCCTCTATTTTCGCTTTTATCGTCAATATTAATTGAGCTGGTATCAATACCATGAAACCACGTAATAGGATGTTGTGTATTCTAAAGTAATCATGAATTTCAAACAAAAAGCACAATAACAATAATAAACAATTTTATTAATTGTCAGTTCTTATATTCTGGCTAATACAACGAGAAGAAAAAACGTGAACTCAACTAATTAACTAATAAATAAACTAAACATTTTGTTTGAACAATACAAATACAGGAAAAACCTCCTATAGCCATCAAAATCTATCACGAGAGAAATTTGCAATGCCAAGCCGCTGCGATAAGCAATAACGATGTCGAAAAGACGATCCTGTTGGCCATACCACTGGTCCTCACCTTCTTTTCTTCGGTCTCACTCTTTTTGGGTACATCCTCGTGTCTTTCAACGTCGGGGCGTATGGGCTCCGGCCGTTTGGGTTTCGAAGAGGCGGATCTTAGGCCGTCCAGCAGATCGGCGAGATCGATGATTTCCCCGCGTTCCTCTAAGCCGTCATCGTCAATCGCATTGTCATTTTGATCCATCGCACTGCGCCTCCATATGCCGACCGGCTGTTGACCTGTAGAATCGAAACGAAATTTTTTTAGCTCGTCGAATCGAAACGTCGACATTTTCGTTAACAATTGTCGCTTATTTTTAAATTCTTTTTATTTATTTTTTTGTGTAATTTCTGCATTTTGTACTTAATTTTGATTGAAACTAAACGTGTTCCGGGTTTGAACCGTGTCATGTCGTTTTGGTCAAAATAAAAACTCGACGTTTCGCCCACAATCGTATGGGGGAGAGGAAAAGGGACAGTTGGTAGACAACAGTTAGTTGCTCTTTGATAATGACACAGCTCTAAACTAAACGCTAAACATAATAAATTTGATAACTTGTGTTTGGTTTATCAGCATAATTGGCGCTATTGGTCCCAAAATAACCTACATTCACTGCAAGAAGCCCACACTTAACACCTTCAAAAATTACACGTTTCAGTGTTTTCAGAAGCAGAATTATCGGATCCTATTTTTTGAATAATTATTTAACAGGTGGACCTATTTGAAGCTCTTCAATGATTATGCCTGCTAATGGAAGAGGGGGTAGTTACTATATGGTTTCAGCAGGACGGGACTCGTACCCATAATGCATTTAAAAAAAGGACTTTCCTGAAAATCGATTGATCTCCGGGTCTTAGTCTATCGAATTACTCCTTGCGAGGCTTTAAGTGCTAGAATTATGAAAGGAATGCGGAGTGTCACCTAAGGTACCGAGCCTTCGATTAAATTCTCATTTAGAGTAAAACCTATGGTTCCAATATAAATTTGGTAACAGTGTGAAATATTAATGTCTCTTTCAATTAGAATAATTACCATTTAAAGTTATTTTGGAACTGGTAAATTAGAAAACAGAGAGAAGGTTTAATCAATGTATGCGGGATTTTCGTCAGCAATTCTCTAATCCTGCTGTCTCCTATCTCGTATGACCAGTTAGTCAGACAAATTCATGCTTGTGTTCGCAGATTACATGAAACGGGGATATTAGTTCGTAAATCAGGGACCGGAGCCCCTGAAAAATGGAACTGAAGATTGCATTGAAGATGTTCGACATCGAAAGGAAAATTCACCTAATGAAAGTGTCACAAGAAGTTGAGGAGAAGAAGTACTGGCCGGACTTCTAAGGATCTAAAGTAAATAGTACAGGAATTAGTGAGCACATAATTTACTTTTTTTTCTTAAATCTGAGCTTTCACTAAATTTAATAGCTTTATCGGAGATTCCAAAGAAAACAGTCATAAAAAATTGGGTGAAACATAAGAAGTTAACGAAGATCGTCAATAACAGCACGTGCAAACTGTTCAACAGTTGTTGTAAATTATTTGGCCGCTAATTCTGGTATTATCTACTTTGAATCAGTACCAATAATTATTATATAGAAGAACTGACTCTTCTCGGTAGTTCTGGAATAACTTGAATAATGATGATGTTCTTGATAAACGTTTCCTTTGACGAGGCCTGGTTTCATCTTTCGGGATATTTAAACAAACGAAATATGAAAGTATGGTCAGCAGGAAGTCTTCGTGAATTTGTGGAGACACCATTATACAAAAAAAAGATTGATATTTGGCGTTTATTGATAGCTGGCAGTGTTAGGGAGGCGATCATCGGATCCATATGTTATTTTCTCAATTAATTGCTTTCATGATGATGAAATTTCAGAAGGATTTTTCCAGCGACACATTGGAATAATTTTTTTGATAATCAACCAGTGAATTCCTTTGCAAGCTCTTCAGATCTGGATTATTTAAATTTTCCACACATGAAGATTTTTAGAATGCTACAATACACAATTGAAGAATTTGTTGATATTATTAGAGAAGTGCGTGTTAACGTAGTCGCTCAACATTTGTCGAACGCTTTTAAAGACATGAAGCGTACAGTTCGTACGTGCATCGAGACTAGAGGGCAACATTTCAAGCATGTAACATATTTGCTAGAAACATATTTTTGTTGAGCGTGTGATAAAGACATTTGTCAAAATTTTACTTGAAGAAGCTTCATCATAAGCTACGAGAATTTAAGCCAAGGCACGGTACAATATCAAACGTAATCATAGCTATCTTGTGTACTATCAAAAAAAATGTGGAAAAATAAGCAGAATATAGACAATATACAGCGTGTTCATTTTAAAATGTCAAAGTTGTAGGTAACTTCTTCTTCAAATACTGACAAATGCTGAATTTCATAGCAATACATTCAGTATTATGGGTACTTCTTTTCATCACCATGTAGTGAATAGCTTACCACAGATAATCACTTCGCCCTCATTACAACTAGGCGAGCATTTGAAAACGTTCCGTTCATTCTGCCTTCTTGTAATCTCCACGCTGTTCTCGTTCGCCTTGCACAGTTTCCGGTTGAAATCGAGCAAGCGACCTTTAGGAGCAATCTTCGGCGCCTTGTCGAGCGGTTTGCTCATCTTCCAGTACTGGAGGCGGTCCACCTCCTTTTCCAGTTCCAGCCTGAAACATTCGTTTTCCTCGATCTTCTCGAACCTGCAACCCACCACGTCTGTTGGATCTTCGATGCGGATCGAGACAACCCTGTCCTTCGTAAGTATGATCCCGGTGTAGTTCGCCGGACCCAATGTCGGCGACTTCCTGAATAGTAACAGCAGAACGGAATCGTTCAAGGGCGACACTGGTCCGACGTAATCGTCGTCGAATTCACCTGCTTCGTTGTAATCGTCATCGCCAACGTCACCGCCGCCGGACGAATTTCTCTTTTCTCTAAGCTTGCCGTAAAAGTCGTCATCGTCCTTGGCGTCTCCTTCTTTGGTTGGATGCGTCCCCATTCCAGTTCTGGAATTCGGGCCGACCCCAGCTTCTTCACTCCACCACACCGCGACACATAGCAAAAGCGCAAATTGCAAGGGTAGCGTAATATCGCGCATTCTTGCACCGCGCGAGAATTTTGACGTGTCGAAATTCGATTAATATTTGACAGGTTTGCTGTATTTGAAAACAAATGCTGCGTACTAGATGTTTATCTATAACAGAATCTTGCCGAACATCCTTATAAAATACAAAGAAATTATTCAGCGCTTCCTATGAGATACTTGGATCTTGAAATGAAGAACGGGCGTTATTTTATGTTATGGACAAGAGGATGAAGTGAATCTCACAACATTTGGGCCACAATATGGACCCTTTCTGTACTGGTTTCTGCAGTCCAGCTTACATCTTTATTAACGTTCTTTATTCTTTAATTAATCTCACTTATTGGTGGTGAGTATGACGCCGGTGTAGTTCCCCGGACATAACGTTGCCGATTTCCTGAATACTACCAGCAGAAGGGATCCGTTCCAGGGCGACAATGTTCGATTGTAATCTTTATTAAAACCGTCACCGCCAACTCCACCGCCGCTGAACGAATTTCTCTTTTCTCTTACTCCGCCGTGAAATTCGTCATCGTCTTAAGCGTTTCTTTCTTTAGAGGGACGAGTCCCCCTTCCAGTTCTGGAATTAGTGTGTGACCCCAAATTTAAAGCAAGAGATTAATGCAAAGTAATGTTTTTGGCTCATTCTGTATATCGCAAAAATAATTTTAGAATGTAGATCCTGACGGAGATGATGCTGTATTTTTGGAGAAAATTAATTTGTATTTCCCCATCTTAGATTTTGGCCAATACAACTTAGGGATAATAGAACAAATAAAAATACCTTGCTCACAAATAATACTTCAACATAATTGATGTAATTAATCAACCAATACATAAGCTGCTAATTCAAATTCGGCCACATTTCAAAGAAAACGGTAAAACGATAGGCTAATAACCGGAAACATAGGCCGTAGGATTATCGCGAAAGAATCAGTGCTGTTGTCCTTGGAACTTCTGGCCTGTAAGCGGGCACTTTTGAAAGGCGCTTTGCTCTCATCAGATTTTCCCGGGATATTCATTTCAACCTTTTCCTTAGGAAGAAACCTCACCAATTTGTTAACATCGTAGATTTGCCCGCGATTATCGTTCATGGGTGATAGCATCATCCCGACAAGTTTCCCTTCGCAAAATATTATACCACCATGATCACAAGTCGGCGTGCAGATGAAAGACGTCTCGTCCGCGCTTCCTTGATCTTTCTGCAATTCCACGAAGTTCCCGTTGGATTTGCAATCGTCGAGGTCGTCGAAAGAGGTATCGGGTCGGTTCTTAAAATTCAGCTTAGTAACGTATGGTAAATCCACATTCCAAAACATAAAACCATTCCTTTCCATGATCTTAGACGTGGGAACGCATTCCTGATTGTTCTGCGGACAAACCACCATCTTAGTAATGCGGCCATTTATCTTCGCCGTAACTGCGGTATCATTGCTGATGATTAGAGCGGGGTAAGTTTCAGGACCAAACGCGGTCGAGTGCGATCGTAAGTAAACTGCGAATTTTTCATCGCTGTCATAATCTGCTTGAACTGCGCCATCGTCTTTTTTGTGGACACGCTTTCCTACCAAAGGCCCTCCTCGTATTCTGGTTGTAGAACCGAGGTCATCTGCTTGAAATCTATTCGTTGCATTATCTTTACCATGTTCGTTGGACACGATCGATTTGAATAGGAAGAAGGATAAAAGTGTTGTTATAATGCGCATTTCGAAGAATATTAGACTTTGATGTTTATCGTGTCAGTTGTCAATATATTATTGTTTTCGTAAAAATCTAGGGCAACTCATATGAGTTCCCTTGAATTAACTTTATTTCTAGCTGAACGCTCTTTGCGTGTTTGGCTTCTGGAGTTTGGGTATTATATAGTATATCACAGAGTACGTTAGCTGTCTGTAGCTTCCATAATGAATTTGGCATCTAGAATCAAATCTAGAACATCTACATTTTTACGGTTTGCTGAAAGATTGCTTTCGAGAAGGAAGCGGTATTGTTATCCTTGGAACTTCTGCTCGAATCGCCCTCTGCAAGCTTCCTTCCAATCTCTTCCCTAGCAAGCAACCTCGCCAACTTGTTGATATTGAAGATTTGCCCGTGATTATCGTTTATCTTTTATTATGGCTTCATCGTTACAAGTCGGTGTGCAGGTGAAAGACGACTCGTCGTCAGCATCTTTATCTTTTTGCAATTTCACGGGATTTACGTTGGATTTGCATTCTGCGAGGTGTACCAGGTTGACTTCTGAAATTTAGCCTAGGACGGTGTTTTAGATCCACTTTCCAAAACATCAAACCATTCTTTTCCTTCATCTTAGTCGCCGGAACGCATTCTCTTTCGTTTGCCGTGCAAGCCGCGATATTTGTCGTACTGCAGTAGGTACCAATTTAGGGTTCGCTTCTCCATTTAACAAGGAAAATCCACGCAAGACGAGCTCTTCAATAAAGAGTAATTCTTGGATCGTTTATCATAGTTAAATAGTAAAATATATATATAGTATATATATATATTTACTATATATATATATATAGTAAATAGTAAATAATAATAATAATAATTCATAGCCACCCTACGCGAGTGATTCACGATTGGTCCTAATCTCACAAACTCTCTATTGGAAAAGCTACCGGTTTTCAGTAAAAACGCTCAGCTTCAGGCTGCTACCATCTATTACCTAATGTGCTCACCAAATCTGGTGCCTAGCGCTCTTTTGGTTTGACCAATATGGGCTTTAACTTAAAGTTCGCGTTAGAGTTTTTTTTTTGCGCATCATTCGATCATACGGTTGATAACAGAGATCCACGCACCCTCGAAACCGCTGTTCCGAACTAATTGTTTAAGTTTGTATGGTGCGGAGTGTGCCGTTACTTTAGCGTTGTTTACGCATTAAATTGTCAAAGTTTCGATCATTATTTTACAAAAGATCTCATGGAATTGTAACAAAAACAAGATTTAACATTTGGCGAGAGTCGACAAAGCACGAATCTGTCTAATCTCTGCTAATTTCGTGAAACGCAACTCGTTTCTGCAGGCTTATTCTTTACATAAAACCTCCTCTGCTCGTAGAACAACGCTTGTTTCCATTTCTATGACTTCAATCATTTGACAGCGCATAAAATATATCAATTTAGATATTGAAATTGACGCAAATGACGTTGATTTTATTAGAAAAATGAAGCGTCTCTGGTGCTTAACCATGATCTGGTTGGTTTTCCTGTCACGATTCGAGGGAAACGACGCCCGCAAGAGCAAGAACGAAACCGCTAGTTTGCAGCCCAAACCTCGAATCGGCGAAAACGCCAATATCGATCCCAGATACGACTTCGTGTCGTACTTGTTCATGGAAGATTCATCGTATTACTCGGGCGTGCTGATCAGCGAGAACACAGTGGCCACCTATCAATCGCTGATGATCTACGAACCGAAGATCTGCTTCAACGACGACTGCGCCGACGAAATGAAGACAACTTGGTCCAAAGGCAACTATCAATTCTGGCGATTGGGGAAGAAACGAGGGCCACCCAGCTTGTACAAGGGAAAACTTGATGACAACGACTGCTACTTACCACCGGAACTAGGTTTACAAGGTTATGTAGAATTTGACCTCATGGGCGATGCCATCCAATGCACCGGCTCCTGCATGAGCGGCGACGCGATCATATGCGGTAGCGACCTGTACGGGATGTTAACGAAGATTAGGAATGAAGATCTCGACCAATTCGCGTTCGTCACCGTCAGCAAGCTACGAGGTCTTGCCGGTATCACGGGCAAGAAAGATCAGAAGGAATACGATGAAGATGAGGATAACTTGGCGCCGGATTTCGGCCAAATCAGGAAAGAGAGTAACGATTCGGTGATGGTGAGGACTTCTGACGCAGCATCTAGAAGATCTCTGGTTTACATTAACAATGGGTTCTTATTTAACGTTTTAATGTATTGTTGCTATTACCGTTGAGATTTAGATGATGTATTTATATTTAAACAATTTTTTTCGTTTACATTCTGTTTTACTTCAATAACGCCATTTAATTTGTTAACAAATGTCCATTATTGCATGATATCCTTTTAAAAGTAGTCTTCTGATCTTCTTTTGATTTGCTTGTTAAAGATACAGGTGTCTTACGAGGAACTGCACCGATATATATGAAAATGTGTACGTTGGAAAATTCTGATATTTTCAATTGTTTTTTAACTTAGAAAACTGAAATTTTACAGAACTATCGACCGTATGGGACAGGATTAGAAACCGAATGATGATTATACAACGTGTCCCACAATTACGATTAAACTATCTAAGTACGATTATCTTTTTTCTACTCTTATCAAATTGCTTTTAAAAAAAGACCATCTACTTTTGAAAGCATTTAGGAAAACGTGTCTTTTAACGCAATTTTAATAAGTGTAGCTTATATAGTTTCTTCATTCTTATTCTTTGGAGATGACCATTACGGAACAGTCCAGATTTATATGAGCCAGCATCGATGAGACGGGATGAAATTACTTCCTACCGCATCACTAAATTCACTTTAACGTATCCAAACATTATCGGCTAAATAAGTACCTCTTCAGGTTGAAATTAACCCAAGACCTCTCATATAAGGGCTGCCAAGCAGAAGATGAGACCGTGGAACACTTCACCTCCAAGCATTCTACGCCGGCATTGATTAGAAGGACCATGCTGCCACCAATAGGGCGATGGCTCTGGAAATCTTGAAGACTTAAGGGCTATCAATTTCACCAGTTCATCAGTTCGTGGTCTATAACCCTCGTTTATACGGGATGATTGATAGATGGCGTACGGCCAGCGGGAAATTTTCTTAGTAACGGTTGTGGTAAACGATAGAGAATATTCAATTTGGTGTTGGTATTACGGAGTTATTTTCGGGCAATAATCGTGGAAATAGCAATTGGATGTTTTGGAGCTATTTTTAGATGACGTCTTTCGGTCAACATTGCATTATATGTTTAATTTTTATTTTTCCGGGTTTCGTTTTTCCCTTTTCAGTAAATTTTGCTTTAATTATGCTTAATTATAATTAAGTTCTACAAATATACTCGATATAGTAGAAGGTAAGATATATATTTATAACGATTGCCTAAGACCGCTTCGCAAATATTTTCTAAAAAATGTGTTAAAATATCCGGTGATGAACCACAAACCATTGTGGAGCAAGAGGCAATGCGTTCATTTTGGGAAAAAATATGTTTATGCTTGGAAATTAGCAAGCAGAAACCAACTGCGATGGCATTTTCCGCGCGTAAAGTTAAAAATACCGTACAGGATGTTATTAAAAGTCAGAAAATATGGATAAACGTGGACGAAACAACGAACGCTAACAAAGACAGTGTAATACGTGTTATAATGCGTACTTTAAACATTTACAGTTCTTTTATTTCGACATTGAAACTACAAGATTCTGAGGCTATTAAAATAGGCCAAGAAAATTGGAAATCTGGAAAATTGCAAAATACTGCATCAATTCTTTACGGTATGAGACGCCTTCGTCTGCATCCAGCCATCAATAGAGTGACCATTATCCTTGAATGCTACCATAATAAAATGTCAAAGGGAATAAGCTGTACCTACCATACTCTGGGCATCATGCGAAGAGCCAGGCCAACCACGCGGTTGTAAAATGAATTATCGATTGTTGGCCCTGTTATTCGTATATAAGTTCCATCAACATAACCAACCACATGAGGGAAAGATTCTCTTCCATGTAAATTGTTGAATTCATTGGCCACACCATGTACAGTTCCTTCAAACGGAAGTAGGTTTGCACACTTTGAAGAATATTGTGTGGACATTCCTTTTGCTTATAACGAAACAATTCCTCTGCACGTTGCTCGATTGGCCAATGGGAAAAGGGTCTATAAGATAGAACCAATTAATCTGATCGATGCACTACCAATAATTGCTATTACAGAAATGTCTAATTCAATACTCTTCTTCACCTGAACAACACTTCTTCACATTCGAAACTGAACTTTATTAGGAGCTCCTCTTCAAAATCAACATCAACTAAGGTCATCATTAACATTTCCCCCAATTGGTGTAATCCATCAAACCTTTATGCTGAATTAAAGAACAGGCTCTTATATAAATAAGGCAACAACCTAATAGTAACAGGAAGTTTCCTAGGTAAGAAATACATTTCCCTATCCCATTCGTTTCATCCATAGCAATCCTATCCGACGCACAAACATCAATAAAATATCAGAACACCTCAAAACATAACAATGCATTTGTTTAAAATACAAATAACACTGTCAATTTCAAGCTAGAATATTGACATCGCAACGAAATGCATACCATTCGTATTTTCGTACAATTTTCGCTGTTCCTCGGCTCGATTTATTTAAGCAGATGCGAAGATGTAATCGAAGAAAAGGAAACCTTGAAAGCTAGCCAGGTTTCTAACCTTCCCAACCGCACAACTGATACGCCTATCCATGAGGCATCTTCCGTTGCCAGCGTTAGCGGCACCTCATTGGAAAGTTATGCAAGCAAAATCTTCGAGGTGAGAAGCGCTAGTAAAACGAAGAAGCCGGAAACGAAGAAGACGGAAAAGAATGCCAAGAAGGCGGACAAGAAGGACGACAGTTACCTGTACACCATTCGTGTTAGTCAGGGCAGAAAGTCTGCGAGGGAATACAAAGGTTTGTTGGTAAATAGGAATACCGTGGCGTCAGTGAAGGTTCCTGATGCTACCTCTGCGGAATTGTGCCAGAAGAACAAGTGCCAAAATGCCAGGAAGCGCAAGGACAGCAAGAATTTCTCGTATTGGCTCGTGGATTCCCGTAGAAGGAGCCCGATCGTTTTCCCCGGATATAGGTTCATTCATAAGAAATGCGCTTCTAATAATGATAATCATAACGTAATATTGGACGGAACCGATAAGAAGATCGACTGCAGACCGAATTGCAACAACGGGGATGCCGTCGTTTGCAACAAGTTCGCTGCTGGAATCATTTTGGGCAAGGACAAGAAGACCTTGGCGACTGTAAGAACTATCATGGGAGAAGGGAATTTCGATAGAAATCGCGGTGGTAGAAGACGTAAGCAAGGTACAAAGAGTAGGAAATCTGCTCCAGAAATAGATGAAGATGAAGAGGAATAAAATCTTCGGCTTAAGATTTTTCGAGAATTTGAAAGCTAATAGTTTTATAGTTTGATTTAATCTAGAGTTTTACGTTATTGTCAGTGTTTATCTGATCGTTGTTATCTGATTGGTCTGTTGATTTTATGATTGTACGTAGATAATCAATAAAGAAAAGGATTATCGCCTTTTTCCCCTTTTTTGAGATCAAGCACGATGTACGGTTCTATTATTAATTAATTAATTAATTTAAATCGGGGGTGATAGTTACTAATCGGATTTAAGCTTCCGTTTATATCGTAGAAATTAAGCGTAATTACCAACATACTATTAAAAAAAATAGAAGCAGCCCAATTTCCTTAGAGGTAAGTTCGTACAGTTGAAAATTCAAGACCACATCGACCGCCATGGCACATGTGCAATATTTGCTCGACTGAGCTGTACTATTTACTGCTGAGGTTTTGCATGTTGTCTTCTTTAAGTCCAACTTATCTAAACTAACAAGCTTTCCTCTTGCTTGTGTTGTGTAGCCAGGAATATTCTCAAATGCACCTTAAAGGTTATTATTCTGTTCGAGCAAATCTAGGAATGATTGATCAACTTCACGCAAGCGGCTTTGATAATGGAACCAGCAACAGTGGTCTGAAGAAAACCCCAAATTTGGACCTAGGTGATAATTATTTTTCCCATCCTGTGTTTGCAAAGAAATGGCTTCATCAAATATGAAGTTTCCAAATGCTTTGTCACCTATTATCACCTAGGGAGCCTCTTGATTACCATCTGGCGACGGGCTATCTGAGAAGGAACCATTAAAGTTTCATTGCCAAATTCCCTATCTGTGTTTGATTGTTCGAAGATGCCTCCATGAATATTTTTTCCATAACCACCCACATTGATGCAGATGAAATTACATTTTGCTTAACAATAGCCATTAAGACTAATGATTCTTATTTAATGTAGCATATTCCCCAACTATATCATGTATCAAAATTCAATATGACGCCGATAAGAAATACGAAAATTGATGATGGCCAGAAAGAATCGAAACGTCGTCCCTTACTGGAACAACATGAACTCTTATCGTTTTTCTTCTTACAATTCCAGAAGATCTTCAACGAAATCCAACCAAAATGTGCACGAGATCCGACACGCTTAAACTTTGCTAACACTCCACAATCCCCGATCTCTCAGACCATGGATGAAGCCCAATGTCGAGGACCAGAGTTTGGGCACTCGGAATATTGCTACTTCTCTATTTAGTAGGCGTGCTGTTGTTGTCAGCGGTTACACTCCACGAACCCAAAGGGAATGCTTTTAGCTCTAAGGTAGGTATAACCAAATCTCCCCTTCTTTTTTCTCTTTTTATTTTTTTAAAGAGGTTTATTTTTTGGCGATTTCAATTATTTCTTGTGAATACTTCCTAATAATTCACACTGGAATAAAAACCTTTTGTCTTGCAAAATTTAGCAAATGTTCGTCTTTTTGGAGCGAAGAAATAAGAGCCGGAAAAATTTCCTGCCCAACACAGAAACAAGTATTTTTCTTCTTCGTTCTTGCTATGGCGACTATTGAAGTGTGAGGAAGTGTGTTTTGTCTTGATGGAACAAAAGTTTCTTTTTCCTCAAATGCGCTTTGTCAAGTAATGAGGCGTAATATGACCTCGTTATTTTTCTTTTTCCAAGTGTATCCAAGTTTCTCAGATTTATTTCACTTAAACTCCTTCAGCAGGAATTTGAAGATTTCTGTCCTGAGTGAACCAGCGCTGCTAGTTTTTTCATGGCCAAACCTTTAGACAATATACGACAAACACTTTCTTTCAAGACGCCCATAGTCTCTGCTACACATCTCTAGCCTTAATTTGAAGGCCGTCCAGCACCATTTGATAAATTTCTCCGATGTTATCGGTAATGGTTGCAATTTTTGGTCGCCCTGAATGTTCATCGTCAACCAATCTGGTATGGCCGTGTTTAAATTCGGCAACATAAAATTCCACTATGGTAAATGATGGTGCGGGGTCCCCGTAAACAACGCCCATTTTAACTTTAATTTGTTAAGTTAAAACGTTAGGTCTAACATTTATTAATTGGCTCCTTAAGAAACATATTATTCCACACGGAAAAAAAAGCTTTATATTAACAGGCAATGCATATTATTTTGGTCACATTTAGACCAGTTGCTTCCGTATTACAAACAACATTTTTCCGACTTATTTGCAAATAGGTATCCGAATACAGCCAGCAGATTTCGCGGACGAAACATCTCGAGTACGGCGTTTCAGCGTTGAGGCCGCCTTTACGTCGATCAAAGATCCAATGGTGTTCGGAACTGAGGTTTCTGGAACCGCCCCAGGAAGCCGTAGCCTTGGCTTCGTTCCCCGGAAGCGGAAACACATGGTTGCGATATCTGCTTCAGCAAGCAACAGGTACGTAACGTCGCTAATATCGCTAATATCCTTTCGCATGGATGCCCGCTCATTTAGGAATTGAATAGGTGCGCCCATGCAATCTGTAATAAAGCCTCGTGTGTTTGAAATTTCGTCCGGTAGACCTACATCGCAAGCTATTGTTTAAGCGCTCGGGTGTATTTGACGTGGAAAAGGGTGGGTACAAAAGACGTTGCGATGTGTACAGGGTGGGACTATAACAATTGCAAAAGAATTCAAGTTTTCCTTAGGGTGTCGGGAAAAATGCAGAGATTACGTAAATAAGTAGATTATTAAGTATTGTTTTTCTAAATAAGCTCAATTGGAAGAGCCCCAGACAACTTTAAACAATTCTTTTTAAGCAACCCTTTTCCAAAAACCAAACGCCTACCTCTTCTTTTGCAGGAATATACACTGGTTCGGTCTACAAAGATTACGGCTTACTAAAGAACGGTTTCCCAGCCGAAAGCATAATGAACGGTTCAGTTTTAGTGGTCAAAACACACGAATACGGACCGCTAGCTAGAAAACCATTTTCCAAAGCCATACTCTTGGTGAGAGCTCCGTCACCCGCCATTCAAGCGGAGTTTAATCGTCAGAGCGGCGGCCACATCGGGTTCGCTTCCTTGGAACGGTACAAGAGGAACAGAGGCAAATGTAAGTGCTTGAATGAACATGTCGAGGATTTATGGTTTAAATCTTTCATCTTAACATTAATCAAACCTACTTTCTCTCTCATTTTGGGGTGTTACCTTTATAAGAGTGATTTATTTGAAATGTCATCCATCTCTATCGATTCGTGAAGAAATATACAGGGTATTTAATAAAAAGGTGAGTTATTTAACCAAACGCTCAATCAACAGCTACCCTTATTTAGTGTTAATTTCAACCTATCTTGATACTTAGATTTAAGTATCATTTTCTATGAAATAATTGAAAAATATACAGGGTATGCAATTTAAGAAATTTAAACAATTCAAGTTATAATAATAAAAGTCATAATTGAAGAGGTGGATGCAACTCTACTTTTTGTTAAAATTGTTTTTTTTATTGGATATGGCGCAGAAAAATCTAACCGTTTCTGCAAGAACAAGTCGGCACCCGAAACTGTCTGGTGTTTGCCCGAAACTTCTGACTTCTCTTGTTTAGCAGAATGGAGACGAATGATGCAAAATACCTTTTTCGTTAAATAACTTAAGCGAGAGATGATTTTAAACTACAAAAATGCATTTGGCGCCTTTCTTTAAAGAAGAATAATAATAAATAAATAAATAAATAATAAAAATAACGAAGGGCAAAAATTTAAGTTTCAACATACAAAATAACAGATTTAGAGAAGAACACGAAGAAAGTTATGAAAACATGTTCTAAAATGATGATTTCGTGTCTGAATCATTTGGTCAACTAAAAAAATTGCAAAGCCACTGTTTCCAGGACTGGAGGATAAATTGTATAATGTTCCTCTCTTTGTCAAAGCAGAAAAGCTAACGAATATGATGGAGCTGGCTGTATGGCATGTTGGAGAGGCTAAATGTGGTATCACCAAAATCTGGCCGCTACAAAAGCTGACGAACATCGGAAATAATGAGGACGAACAGTACCTTTCCTTTTTATCATCGTTTTCTCTGTGTTTTTATTTTTTTTTCTTCTTTTTATCGTTGTTTTCTTTGTGTTTTGTTTGTATCTGAAATGAAACTATAAAAGTCATCTGTTTTTATCCTTTTTAAGCAAACAGTAGGCAACTCCCAAATCAAAAGAAAAATCTTCTCTTATAAATAAAATACCACGTTATGGGAGTTTCACTACCGGGGAATTCCTCTATAACTCGTAAAAAGCAGCAGATACAAGAAGAAGTTTGTACAAATTGTTGTAAGATCCTAGGCTAGCACTGAGATTTCAGCCTTAAAAATTGTGGTCTTCTCTCGCGGCTATGGTTTTTTTTTAGTTTGGCTTTTGATCCATTTACGAAGAGACATAAACTGTTCCCATAGCTGGCGATCTGTTTGTGTCTCAGGATTGGTAGGGTTTGTCGACGAACCTATCGGCAGTTTATTGAAAGCGTTCTCCGAGAGTTCGTTCTTGTTTATATTATTGTCCAGTAACCTAATCGTGATAGCCGGATAAATAAATGAGGAACTGGTTGAGTAAACAACTGACTGAAAAATAACGATGATAACTTGATATTTACTACCAGAATTGCTGTTTTCATTATTTTCGTATTTGTAGACATTGGCCTTCGGTCTGTTTTTGTTTTGGTATATTTAAAACCATTCCGGCATGATTACATTTGCATATTTTGTACTTCAAGCATGTTTCCGTTGCATATTCCTTACACGAAATAACAACGGGAAGTGGGTACATCCTGTAACCTTTATTACTTCAGACAAAAATCTAGATTTACATCGAACGACATTAAGATTTTTTGGGATAACTTTGAATGTCGAGTTACTTCCAGTTTGACCGGAAGCGCCTTACTTTCGATTATTAAGTGGAGCACCTTGATTTTTTTACATTTCTGAGAATCAGCGGATTATTTCGCGCATGATGACGCTATAACGTAAAATTATCAGCATTTTTACAGGGTGTTTCGTAAACCCGGATCTGACTAAATTTAATAACGTCCAATAACTGTAAGCGAAATGAAAATTATAATTAGAAACGCGTTTGCTAGTATCCGTGATGAAATGTTCTTGGATGAAAATACATCTTTTGGAGATAAACTACGAACGTGGACAGAATGGCGGTTATATTCTGTCCATATCTCATGTGTTAATTAGTTTTTTTTTTCGTCAGCTACTGAGAATATAAATACGAATAGTGGAAGATTCACGAAAACCATAATAACTCGAAAAGTAGAAGAGATAGACAAATATACAGAAATTCCCTGCTAGTGAAACACCCGGTATATAACTTAGTACTTATATTTTTTTTGGTTCCCACAAATTTGTTAAACTGGAGCTGTCTGATTCTTGCACCCACCCCTTCAATATTAATCAACGGAAAAATCACTGCATCTTTGTAAAGTACCAGATTGAGTCTAGGCTTTCACGACCGTAATCGATAGTAGAAATGTCTTTCGTGTGATGTCGCGTAGTTAATATTTTACTTGACGTTTCGCTGATCATGTTGTCAGCTTCTTCAGAAGATTTCTAAAGACTGGTGTTGTTGGCTCTTGCTCGTCGTTATATATCCCATTTCTGTTCCGCTTTGCTGATCCATAACCGTTCCGTTCCGCTGAATCGCGTCGTTCGTTGTATGACGACTTCTTAGTGCTAACTTCTACGTGTTGCTGATCTTGAGTCTTTAGAAATCTTCTGAAGAAGCTGACAGCATGATCAGCGAAACGCCAAGTAAAATATTAACTACGCGACCTTTCTACTAAGTACCAGATTCTCCGCTGATCAACATCGAAGCTGCAATAATAAAGTTGGTGCCCTGATAAATTTGAACAACCCGTATGGAGGACAAAAAGAGATTAAATATTTGCTTATTAAAGAAAGAATGAATCAAATGATTCCCAAAACCTGCGAATTGACTCTTTCTGCCGTAACGAATCAGCCTCACTTACTCTGATTAGACCTGGTATAAATGGCAAGTCCTGCTCTTTTCAGTTCTCTAAGTTTTTCAGTTGAAACTAATATAACATATAACTTTCTATGTATTAGGGACAGCAAACATTTTCAAAATTTAAAGCATTTATTCAAACGTTTTACCATTTGACCTACAATCTCGAAATTGCATATTGTGCGAAACATTGTTTAAACGATATAATTTCATAGCTTGGCCCAGTCATTAGCAGGCTTTCGTTTGAACGGCACTTGGGCAAACAAATCCATCACAATTCATTACGTTAATGATCAAAAAGCGGATGTGTTTACACAGCTTTGTTATGCTAACATATTTATGTATATTTAGAGCGTATATGTTGTCGCATATATGTCAGAGAGATAGTAGATTGTTGATTTGGGTTTGCGGATGTGACGTTATCTTCTCGCAACAACACCTGTTTTATAAAAATAGATGTATAAATAGATCAAAAAATATTGGAATAAATATGCCTTAATCCTTTCAGACCCCGCGTGCATCTGCATGAGACCCATTTGAGATGGAAGCACCTCTGTAAATCCTACGTTTTGTGTTGAAATGAGGCGATTTTTTTTTGAATACGTAGTGAATGGGTCTAAATGGGTCATACTGTATATAAGATTTGTTACCACGTGTTCATTGTTTTTACCAAATATACGCAAATCTACATTCATCTTGAAAGTATTCTGAAATTTCAAGATAATCGCATTACCGGATTTTATAAATAAATAATTTTTTTTTTACTCAATCAGGTTTGAAGGAGTTAAGGGCTTTACTTTGGATATTTGACGGAGAGCAAAGTTTGCGGAGAAGAACGACAACAATCCTTGAATATTAAAAAAAAAAGTAAATTCCGACATGGAAGGCGAAAGTCGCCAACAAAAATAAAAGGGCATCAGCTATCTTTAAGGGAAAAACACCAAGTCGTCCTCAAGGCTTGTTGTCTTCGCTTAAAGATAAAAAGTTTTCTTTTTATCTTTGACAATACAAAATTAAATGAAAATAAATATGCATATACGTATATGGGGGTAATTAACAATATTTGATTAGTGATCTGACAGAAGAACACAAAACGCTAGTTTTTTTCTTTTACCCATTGACAACTAAAAAGCACATCCTCAATGTTACTTTCGATCTTTTATCCAGTGTTCTTGCTAGACTGATTGTTCCTCAGTTTGTAACGAGTGATGGTCATTTACGTCCATTAATTAAAAATAATGTCGCGAAAAAGTCTTTTTTCTCAGCGAAAAAATTGTTAGCTCTACATTGGCAACGATCTTGAGAAACAGAGGCAATATTATGACTTCAGCCGACGAATTTTCGTTTATGAACGTTCAAGAAACTAGTTCTACTTCGGTGATAAAGTTGTCCTTAAGTGGAACACATCAGAAAATGCCTAGAAACGATAACCAAAAAATATAATGCTAAGATAGCTTAGCTTCCTCATGGTATTGATGGAATAATTCACGGCAAACGCAACAAAAGCGCTACCAGCATCGCCATCTCGTGTTTAGCAGTCATGAGAACTGCTCGAGGGATGGTTTGGGGAACAGTACCCGGTTTATGTCGCTGCTTCCTGAACGGCAGGCATGCGTTTCTTTGGCATTAGAGGGCGCCAAGAAATGTCGAGTTTGTCGTTTTGAAAGTTGTGGCATTAACTGTGAGGCAACAGCGATAGAAAGTAGAGAAAAAATTACTCTCGAAACCACGCTGATGATGCCGGGTAGGCAAAAACATGTCCGTGTGTTAGTGTAATTTTTTTCTCTCCTTTTGTTGCGTTTGCCGTGAATTATTCCATCAATACCATGAGGAAGCTAAGCTATCTTAGCATTATATTTTTTGGTTATTGTCCTTAAGTGGTTTAAAGAATATCGTGAATTCAATATTCTTATAAGTGGATCAATGTTAAAAGAAAAAGCACAACAATTTTTGGAACACCTTGGAAAGTCTCCAGAACTCAAATAGTTCAATGGCTGACTGAATCCTTTTAAAGGTAAACACAACATTAACTGTGGAAAAAATTGTGGGGAAATAAGAAGCGCTCCCCTAGAGAGTGTTGAGAACTGCTTGTCCAAAACTTGGTTAAATTGCGTGAAAATATAATAATGAAGACGGAAAAACTAGGCTTGTTTTATAAACTTACGCCGGAGAAAACTCTCAAGTTTAAAAACCAATCATGCAAAGGCGGTAAATTCTCATGTTTAAGTTTAGATTGTTGGTGGTTGGAAAGGCAGGTAAACCCAGATGCTTCAAAGGAATAACAAATTTGAATGTTGATTACGAATCAAACCGAAAGACTTGGATGACAAGCACAATTTTTGAAAAAATCGTTTGAGTATAGCACTTGAAAAATTCTACTGCTTGTAGATGGGTCAAGGCATTATTAGATCTTTGAAAGCGCACCACAGAAAAGTTATGAGCAGAGAGTCCAATTAGTCCTTTGGGTGACGTGAACTATTTACATAAAGCGCGTGGTCATTTGTCGAAAAAAATTCAGGAAGACGAAGTAGTAGTAGTAGTGTTCACGGCTCATTTATAAACGTTGACCACTTGTGCCTCTTTAATAGATGAAATTCTCGAAGAAGAGAATCACTATTCTGTGGATCTTGGATCCACAGAATAGTGATATCGAAGATGAGGAAGGAGAAGCTAACGATGCGGAAACTTCAGTAACTATTCCGAATATCGGACAAGTATAAAAATCGTCAGTAATTTCATGCTAATGCGTGGTTCTACTCCGTACCATGATGGCCTTTTTGTTAGTTTAATGTGTCTGGAGAATACCCAACAAACCAAAATTGCAGACTTTTTACTTAAACTTTTTTGAATAATTAAATTTGCGTCTTAAAATTCTTTTTTTGCAACAATCGTTTATAACGAAAATCGCTTATAACAAACAAATTTGTCGGTTCCTTGAGCTTGTTACTGTAAATATGGTAATTGCCAAATCATTAACACAATGGATAGTCTAAAAATACATGTTGAAGAGATGGATGTTTAGTTCTGATTATATCGCGTGTTTCACTTCAATGTTTCGTTAATGATTCGTCACCAAACCTATTTTCTAGACACCTTATGGTCTTCAGATTATAAGCTCGATTGCTACTCTACGTAAATAGGTAGCTTTTAGTCTTTCGTTGTTTTAGCGCTGAACTCTTACAAAGCTGCTGACAAACTATCGCTTATCAATTTGAATCTATATTTATTAGCTACGTAGTGTGCCTGATGATTGTCTAGGTCTCATCGGAGAGTTTGCGAAGTCTCTGTCTTTGCTAGCGGACCATAACATGTAGTGGATTGGTAGGGAACTTCAACAATAAAGAAAATAAAACATTATTATTAACGGATCAGTGGTCCAGTGGTAAGACGGTTTGCGTCTTAAGACCAAATTTTTTGAGCCATCATTCGCAGTTGGAAAACAATTAACTGCGCTTCACCTTTTACGGCTGGAGGTTGATAGTAACAAAGGCTGTTGACAAGCTTTAAAAAGGTTATACGCCCGTTGGGCCGTGACCACAATCAAATTATTAATTAAAATAAAATAAAAATCCAAACAGAAACAAGTTTAATTGCAACGTAAATTATAAACTTCAACCATAATAATAATATACTAAAAAAAGAAGTACTGCAAATAAATTAAACGAAGGTCTAGTCTGTGCTGCTAGCGATTCCCTTCTTTCCTTGAGAGGCTCGTCATGCTTCTCCGTATGCATCACTTCGTATTCCATTGGAACAGTAACATTCCATTTTAATGCAACCTCTTCACTTGGTCTTCCGGACATCTTCAATAATAATAAACAAAATAAGTAGGTTATGTGAGTTACTGTTTATATTAAGTAACAAATCTCATTGGAAACCGGTGTTAGCTTTCTCATTTTAAATAGAGTTAAATTTATGTGTTATCTGCCCGTGCCTGGTACGTACTGAAAACCCATTCAATTGAGTCAATCTAATTTAATTAATGTAATTTTGAACTTGTTGAAATATCATGTTGCTTCAAACAAAGGATTTTGTTAATTTAATGAGGTAAATGGAAAATATTGGTCTAAATTTCAAAAAACTGTTTAATAAGTGGCTATCACTTTCGAGCTGTTGCACAGCTCGTCCACGGGCCAGCTAAAAGCTGAATTGCAAAATGTTGATTTAAATCTAGATTTGCTACGGAAACCAACGATGGAATGAAGCACAGGTTTTCCTTCAAACTAATCTAATTTAAAACAATCTTGAAAACGTCCAATAATCTTGCCAGACAAAGATAAGAGACATTCGAAGGGAAACAACCTTATCCAGTCTCCGATTTACGAAAAGGAAAATATCAAAAGAGTACCTTTTGCAAAGCCTCCACGGAGAGGAATCCAAAAATATCGTCGCCTTCTTTGCGTGCGGTTAGCATGCCATACAAGTCCTGGCCGCAAATTATAGCGTCTCCGCTCGCGCAACTGCCGTCGCATTTAATCGCTCCATCCTCGACGATAGCGAACTCGATAAACCCTGTCTTGCCCAATTCCGTCGGCACGTAACATTCGGTGGCGTCCAGCTCCTTATGGTAAATACTTGGATTAGGTCTCTTCGCCGTCAACTGCCAAAAATGAAAGTTGCTGGACGACCAGGAATCTCTCACGTGACTCGCGCAGTTTTCCTGGAAGCATATCATCGGTACACGCACCGTACCTGCTTGGTAGGTGACCACGATGTCGGCAGTCATGAGTATGCCTGGATAATAGATATCATCCTCGATGAATAGATAGGCAATGAAGTCGTATATGCTGTCTGCGGTTCCGGAACGGTGACGAGCGTACAGTCTTGCGTTGGCTGTTTTTGTTGCGGACGCAAGGTCCCATAATGTGAAATAAAATAGGACAGCAAGCCAAAACATCGTTAATCGATTAAACCAACAATGAACGTCATACTTCGCAAATCTTTTGATTTTACTTGACATCTGTCATTAATAGTCTAAGGTGTCTAAAGATATCCTTTCTCAATCGAGCAGAATATATGTTGTATGCTTACAACCCAATTATTCCTCAAAGGTTGAAAGGGTTGTTGGGTAGTTACTGTATCTTTATAATTTTAAACATCGTAACCTTCCCGAAAAGTTTCATAATGTGCATGTTATTTCCTTGCGGAGACAAGGCATTCAGTTTGTCAAATGTATCGCCAAAATAGGCTAATATCAGTAGTGAGATCCGGGAAAATATTTGAAGCTTTCATTGACTTCCTTTTGCAGAAAAGCTTACATGTCCTTCCATAGCTGTTTGCAAAATTTAGCCTTTAGTGGCCTAGTTTTTATGTAGTTTACTACGTCTACGACACGCTTTAATACCAAATTCATTGAGAGCTCATCGACTTTGATGCAAATGCTTCCATATGCAAGGGGTCCACATAGCATGAGATGCTTTGCTGCGAATAAGCAGCAAGTCTGCAAGCCTCCACAACGACCAGACATTGATTGAGCTCCATGAATACACATACTGATGTACATTCGAGTCAAATGAGTCTTGAGCCTTTGCGCTTCCAATCATGCTTTTGCAGAACAGAAACTCTTCAACGATCTAGGAACCGCACATAATAAATAAGGTGTGTGTCTTTGTTACTGTCAGTAGCCTCATGCTATATAAACCTATTAGAAAATTGTATAAACTTCACGAAAGTTCTGTACTTTTCTGGAATATTCCGCGTGCTTCGAGAATGTTCCATGTCAACAAGCTTTAGAAAGCTCCAATTGCTTCGAAGTAATTTCAAAATGTTCATTTTAGCTCTCCATATTTGCCCGCGTTGGCAGGAGTGCCACACACACTTAGGGAACCCTTGGTTTACGCAATTACTTCATCCAACCTAAAGAACTCCAGCTAAATCCACATTTCTCTAATTTTTCCAGATTGGCAGCAATTCGTCAGCGAAAAATTAACATCATGGAGGCAAACCAACCTAGACTGGCTACGCAATTTCACTGGACCCACCCACGTGATATTCTACGAACAACTTGTGCAGAACGTAGAGAACACCGTAAGGACAATATTGGACTTCTTGGAGCTGCCCACCCCCGATGAGTTGTTTCGCTGCGCTCTCGATCGGAAGGAAGGCATTTACCGGAGGAAAAAGAGAGCTCTGGCATTCGATCCTTTCACCCCGGAAATGAAGAAGCTTATGGAGAGAGAACAGCAAAGAGTTTACGAGGAGATATACAACCTTGCCATGCCCGCCAAGAAGAGAAGATGATCTTCACACGGGAAATTGATTAATTTCGATTGGAGAGATTGAATTGGTAGAGCATTGGTAGTGCCGGGGTATCTTTTTGACGATTTATAACTTATTTCGAACTGGTCATATTGGAGTCCATTCGGATCTTGTACAACAGTCAAATTTACGTATTCCACGTGTTCAGAAACATTCCTAAGATACTAAGACGAATTCCAAATAAATATTCTGGATTCTCGATAGCAAACTCGTGCGTTTTGCATCAATCCATCTTCTTTAATCGACATCAAGGTTATATTTTTTTTAATGTTTTTTTCATCGAATAGATTAGAGATACGTTGTAAGTTTTCTTTTTTTTACTGGAGGTGTGGGAGCAAAAAAATCTGCTGTTTCCTTTTATATGTAAGTAAATCTATATATTCAAAAACTAAACATTTAAATTAGCAACAACGTTTTCTTCTAGTCCATTTTGTTAACATTTTCCTTGATTTTCCTTCTAGCAGCAGATTCTTTTTTACACAGTGATGCTATTGGTTGAATGTAAAAGCTATTTTCTCAAATCTCAAATTTCGGTTTAAATATGTTGCTCAAGCGTTGAGTTTAAATAGTGCATTAAATTTAATTTTCACATTTAACCTATTTTTTTTTGTTCACAAGCATTTTGAGCATATCTTCTGCATAGGTAACAGTTCTGAATTATTTTATGATCATTCTACTCCCATCCTTTTTTGATCAGACATATGACAGATTGCGTTGTCTTCCTCTTTTCTTGTTTCCAATAAAAATATTAACGGAAAAAGAGTGGTTTTCTAAGATTTTTTTAGTGCGCAGCCATTAATAAAACAAAGGGTACTTACACATTGAACAGATATAAAATCCCATGCCGAAAAATGTCGATGCTCGTTTCAAATTCGAATGAAATGCTTCAGTTTTAATGTTGGATACTCGAGAATCTCCAGCAGCGATAGAAATTCACTCAATGCAATTGTAGCCTCATTTTAACGTCTTTTTGATTTCCGTTTAGAAGACTCCATGTTTTTAATTCTATGTGAGCAGGTATACAGGCTGTCCGAGCAATAAAAAGACCGGCAGGTATCTAAAGTCTGAACAGAAACAGGCCAGGATATACCATAACGAAAATTTGAAAAATGTTTTTGGGAAATATTTACATAAGAAAATTACATTACGGACCTGGCGCAGAATGTATGTTTATAAATACACGTAGAAATAGGGTGCAAGCATTTATAAAACAGTAGAGAATGTTGACTTTTATTCATATCCATGCAAATAGCAAGGCTATTGATAAGCTGCTTTGCCTAATAAATTTGCCCAACTCACATCGATAACGCAGTTAGTTGGTCAATTGTTTTCTAGATGGTTGACCGATTTTATCGCTGTTAAGTAAAGGAATTATGGATTCGCATCTACCAGATCCAGGAGTTATTCTTCAGCACGAAGAACTCTCCGTCATCTTTCACCACCTTCGTAGAGTGGCTGTAGTGAGTCTCGTTCGCGTAACCTAAACACCGTACCCATAATCACCTGATACGACGGACGCCTACGATTAGGAAAACGTCCCGCATATAAACGTTGAGCTTTTCTTCCGTTTCCACCTGTTTCAGCGCAGAGATACATCATATCCCATAATTCTTGCGTCGTAAAAGTCTTCTTATTTTCGGGACAGCCTGTATTTTAATTCATTTAGGGATTTCGATTAAACAACCTGAAGTGGTAGAAGCATTCGTTTATTTATTCGAAAGTGAAACCAAGATAACCTCAGAATATCTACATCCAGTCCTACGAGAGTGGGAATAAAATAGCATTCAACTTTCATCGTTTTTAATTGTAACTACGCATCTTTTCCGGTACATTGAATAGGATTTTTAGCTGGACTCACGTACATACGTATTTCCTTCCATTCAAAAAGACATGTAATTCAAAGGAAAATGCTGAATAAAAAAAAAATTTACGAAGTAAGTCTACCTACAAGGTGTTCGAATATATTTTCAATCTATTTCCTTTCTTCCAAACATACTTTACGCATAGTCTGATTAAATTTTAATTCAAGATACGTATCTACTGAATAAGCATATTTTGTTAAAATGAAGTATTTTGGGGGTTTCTCAGTAAGTAAGAGGAAAGATAAAACAGTATCTGAAAGTTATACAGTTAATGACACTCGATTGTGAAATGGGAAAGTTATTTTAAGATCTAAATTTCTGATATCAAAAGCTGCAATGAAGATCCCTAAAAATTTTGGAAAAATTTACAACCTTACGTCGCCTCCACCGGAAAGACAATCTGCAAGTTAGGAAAGATTGCTATTAACAACAAACATAGTCTTCCCATTAAATAGGTTCATATTGTCCGTAAGCTTCCTAAAGAATTCGAACGATAAATGAATGCCTTTAACTGTATACCTTTCCTAGACGTTGAGGTTCAATTAATTGGACAAGTATATCTGGAAGAATCTTTCATTTGTAACATTTGCAACAACATTGTTGTGATTTCAATTTTAAAGGGGATTTTACCAAAATAAATAATTGAAAAAATTGAAAACAATTGTATCTATAGAAATGTTAGATAAAAACAATTAGAATATATCAGAGCTTTAAAATAAACAAAGATATAATTATATAATATATATATATACGTACAAATAAGACATGTAAATAAAGAATCAAGAGATTAGGTACTAATAGTGAATGCAGTGCGCGTCAAAATTATGGAATAAATTCCTTAAATTCGAAGCAATTTGTTTTTAAAACAAATGCTCGCACAGGTCAAGTAATGACATCATCGACACTTTTTGTAAATGGAAACTCCCGATCCTTTTTTATTTTAATTTTCTAAATGGTACCATCAATATTTCCGACATCGCTGATTTCTTAGAAATTCAATTATCAACTCCTGGGTTCACCAGGTGGTGACAGTCTCTGAACCCAACAACCTTCCCATCGAGCTGCATCCTGTGGTGAAGGCCCTCCTTAACAATGGTTTTCATAATAAATAAACTAACGATTGACAATACTACTATCAATCTAGCTAGCGCTTGTCTTCCCTCCAAGCACAAGGTAAGCTGTAAAATTTTGGAAAAACAAAACATCAAAACCATCTTCAAACCCCTCTTAAAAATTTCAGAAATTCTTCCGTCTTCTTCCAAAGATAACTTTCCCCCCTTAGTGAGTAAAGGTTTGTCGTGGTTTGTGTGGTTTGGTGTACAGCGGCAAAACAGGAGGCTCTGTCAAAATTCGTTTGATAGAGCACGAACGTTGCGTCAGAACACGTCTCTCCTTAATTCCGCTATCGCTGAACATCATCTAGACACTGGTCACTAGATATTATTCAGTATGACTTCATTGCTTCGTGATTCTTCGGAAAATTAGGGAATCTATAGAGATCCTTAAACATCCTAAGAATGACAGGTTACCTCCTCCGCTCAGTTAGTTGCTACCCTTTCCTTTCCTGAAGAAGCCCCGTATGATTGTGGGCGAGACGTCGAGTTTTCGATTAACCATTACACGGTCCGTAGCCGTGGAAGCCTGCGTTATTACTTCTCTTTCCTTTTTTTCTTCAATAACAGCATTTATCTTTTCTCTCTAGGTTTGGTAATTAATAGAATCTATGTTTTCCACTCTTTAAATGACTTTTATTAGAAAATTTTATGTAAGGTTTTGGAATCTATCAAATAAAAAAAGATTCTTTAAAGAAATTGTCGATTACGTCATTACTTGAAAACCAAAAGTGGAGGACATGCATTACTCCATAACTTTGCCGCGCACGCATGGTATCAAGGATGAATCAGAAATAACTGATTTAATAAAGAGAAGTACATTCTAACATAACAGCGGTCGGCAACCACTTTTGTCTTGCGATCCATAAAAACTTTTACCAGATCGACAGGTGAGTTTTTAAAGACGGCACATATGATTTGGCTGCTACGAAGCCTTGTGCTGGAAAATTGGCCCTTGCCTTGTTGCCATATCCTCCCAATTTAAACGGATATGTAATAAATGAAGTAGGAGATGTTTTTCCACGAACCAATTTTTAAAGTTCACGAGCCAGAATTGGGTTGCCGTCCGCTTGTCAATGGTATACTTTTGTAAATAACTGTTTCTCTTGGATCGGGTTTAGATCAAAGAGGCTGCTTTTAAAAAACATTAGAAATTACTTCTGACTCACCCTATATACTAAAATTAGCATATAAGTGTAATGTTGCTTTATATACCGTGCTAAACAAGAAAGAACACACCAAATGGAGAACTCTTTCATTGTTGATATTTCAGAAAATGGTTACTAAGCAAGATAAAAGTCGCTATAACATTCGTTGAAACAAAATTGGAATAAATAATTGGTATTGCCATTAAGAGTTATTTAGTATCTCATTTTGTCAACAAATATCAATAATTGGATTTGCATTAAACATCTGCCCTATTTCTCATGACTTTTCCTTCTTATATTCTAAAAATTACGAACCATCCCTGATAGAATTTCCAGTGAAATAAATGTGAATAAACATAATCTTTCATCAATCTCCATAAGAAAGTCCAACGATCTTAGATACGGCGATCGCGGTAGCCATCCTACTAAGTTACCACGCCTAATTCGTCTGTTTCGCAACAGAGAGCTCTCTCCATCTTCGTAAATCCAAGCGATGGTCTTATAATTGTTCATCAAATGATCCAGCCAAGGCAAGTCTTTAAAACTGACAAGTCACTCGAGAAACGTAATCGAGCTGAGAAAGTCTTAGCGCAATATTTTTTTACAATTTCCGAAGAGGATTATCTCAAAAACAATGTTTCGTTGTTTTTGGTAATGAAGCACTACAGCAGTAGGGTTGCCAAGTTTTACAGATGATGTTTCGCCAGCTTTTAACAACCAAATCGCCACCGACCGCCAACTTTTATCGACTTGTTTGAACAAAACCGGTTAATCTTCTAGGCCATCAGGACGGTACAGTTTGCTTTTTTAATATATGACGTCACTGATCTAATGGGTTTACAATGGAATAACATTGAAAAAACGGCCATCAGGTTGTTGGTGATGGAATTACCAACTGTTTTAACTTCACAATTAAACAATATAATGATTTTTTTTAATATTCGCGATTATCCAAGTAGGATGCAAACCAGTAGCTGATGATTTCTCTAACGAGCGATCGCGAGGAACGCAATCAACAAGCTCGACAAAAGATACCATCAGGAAAATGCTTTTCTTCAGTGAACTGAAGAACGACATTTTAAAATTGATGTATGGCGGAGAAGGTCGATTTCTCAAGATTTCTCAGGAAGTAACAATCTTTGCGTGGTCCAGAAAAGAGTTTAGTCTCTTGAACATACCATCTTCGATAAGTTTAACGATTGCAGAAGTAAGTGAAATTGAGCGATAAATGTCAGGAGATAAACTGTTGCTCTTTCTAAATGTAGGTTTGGCGGAAGCTATTTTAAGGGCATTAGGAAAGATACCCAGTTGAAAGTGATCTACAGAAAAGGTAGGAATCCCATCAAGCCCATAGAATCTTTTGCTCTTCAAATAACCGAAAATCAATAGAAACTTCTCCTTCAAGTAATCCGGCAGTACCGTAGATTTTATTTTATAATATTTGATATATAACTTGGAATATCATGTTAGGTCCACGAGCCGCGATCTGATGATGTACCTGCCATGTCTGGATTAGTTAAAGAACCAGCATCAGTCTCGGTACGCGTAATATCACGTGGCACGTTAATTTTATTTGATAAATTATTACTCCAGCAGGTTTCACTTTTGGTACTGTTTCAGAACCAAGTAATATACGCAAATCTTTAAGATTTTCGTGCGTCCTAGTAATTCATGATAGAAAGGAGTCAACAATAGTTATCCATTCTCGAAGTATGTCGAAAAAAATGGTCTTAATTTAGGATCATGCTGCTACAATTCCTTTAGGAGATATCGAAGGACAGTTAGTTGTCGATTAGCATACAACTACTTGTTTACCAAAAGCGATTGTCGTGCTCTGAAAAACTAACCCAAGACGAATCATGAATGGGCTACGTGGTCAACGGTTTCAATAGCTGTAGAAGACAGCCGATGCCTTTAAAGAACTTTGAACTGAATAAGCTCTATTTACAAGTTTTTTGGGGTACCCTCTGCTGTAAATGAGCGTGTCATCTTGCTAGATCCACAATTTACACTATACCGGGTGTTCATTTGAAAACTTCCCACCCTAAATCTCTGGAAATCTGGAAATTTATGAAAAATTTTCAGAGACACGTAGGAGGTATCATCGAGAGAGGCAACTTCTTATGCAAAAATTGACTCATCTACTTGAACCCTCTTAAAAATCTTAAATGGATCTTAATTGGAATTTCTTTGGGTTCTGTTGATAAAATTACAAAACTTCATAAAATCCATTCTTATAAATTAGAAATATGACAATAGTTAACTGAAGACGATTTTAACAGAAGAATAGAGTTTTGTGAGCCATTATTGTTATTTTATTTAAATAACTTTGGGTTGATAACACTAAATAACAATTTATACTAAAGCAACGGATGATATATTCCCAAACAAGGAGCACTGGAACAAAAACTAATGTATCCGCTTTTTATGCTATTGCCTGTTTCTCGTTTATACCGTTGCTTTAATGTTCTGTAAAAAGAAATTGAATCAACGAACGCAAAATCGGCATAAAAATGTATCTAAAACATGCATTTTTGTTTACTAAATAACAGCCAACAGGATGACAGATATTCTGCATTAAATATAACTTAAAACTTAAATAACCATAAGGTTGTCTTTTTTCCTTATTTTTCAGAAATTTATAAAAATTTTCAATATTCGTTTTTGTTCCAATGCTCATTAAATAGACTGACCGGCTAGAAACACAAACCAAACCAAAACATTTTGTTTGAAATCTCGAAAACGAATCGATCAATTTCAAAAAACTAAATGCCAAATTATTCTGTGCCAAAAGACCATGAAAATGAGGTATTACTCGATACCCCTTTCTTTTTAAGATTTTTAAGGGGGTAGCTTCGGGTGACAGGGGGTAATAATACTTCTTACGTATTTCAAGAAATTTTTCATAATTTTCCAAATTTCTAGAAATTCAGGGTGGGAAGTTTTCAAATGAACACCCGGTATAGTGTGAACATTGAAAATTCCATGTTATTTCATTTGAAAATAACTATTTTACATCAGGTCGCACCAGATATATTTATTATCAATTATTATAGCTAATAATAAATTACTTAATTTGCGCGTCAGTTATTTTCCGAAAAAATATAGACAGTACACTCAGTTGCAAAAAAATCGATCCATTTGAATCCATCTTCGTAAAGAAAAAAATGTTTCGAGATACATTCTTAAGGTTGGTGATGAATTTAAGAAGAATAGATAAAATTGGATAAAGAGCAAATTAATTTATAGAATTATATTAGATTATTTGGGAATTTAGTAAATTAAAACGGTTACATTAGTAACAATAATAATAAAACATCAATAACAAAAATTTAAAGGGCTTATTGCAACTAATACGTGAGTATTTAAAAATAATAAAAAGGCAAATTCGAATATCGACCGCAAACTACATCATTCCTCGTGCGTTGGCAAAATGCTCTATCTGAATGAGATTCTAAGTATAAAAAATCTATTTTTGCTAAACCATAATTTCGCATACAGAATGAAGAAACTCTTATCTTCAGTAATAATCGTTTTCTGAAGTATTAAAAAATCTTCCATTTGAAAAAGGATAAATTTAATACATATGTAGACGTTACGAGTTTAATTATCTAAAAAAATTCCAAATATAAAAAACCCCTTCTTAGATAATTAGATGATATTGTATAAAAAAAATAATAACAATAAGAAATAATTAGGCCTAAAACCGACATCATCGATTGCTATTTAGATGTGATTCAGAGATGTCGTTGGTAGAAGTAGAGTTAATTAAGGTAAACTAACTTGTATACTCGAAAATTAATACCTACAAAAAATAAAGTAAATTATTTAATATTCACTTAATATACGATTGACAAATAAAAAAGGGAATCGATAGCATTGAAATTGATGTTTACATTTCAAAAGAATGTAAAGAAGATAAAGTTAAATGTAATGTTCTATAAGTGTCAAGTATACTGTGATGTTTTTCAAAACAAATGCCTAACGCATGTTTTTTATATTCTATATAGATATAAATGTTTATCTCCTCGTTTGTGCTGTACAAAATAAAATGGGGAACATGTTCTTGTTTTGTTGTACGTCTTCGATTTGGCTTCAGTTACGTTCTTAATTAATTTCAAGTATTCTCATTTAATATTATGCTCGGTTTCGTTCATGTGCGGTGCTAGACTTGACGGTTTTATGCTGCCGTATCCGTAATATCTAATGTGCTCATTGAATCTGGCGCCTAGCGCTCTTTTCGTTTGACCAATATAGGCTTTGTCACAGTCACTTCATGCAATTTTATAAATTCCCGACCTCTCTTCCATTTTCGGTTTATCTTTCGGATCGGCACGGAAGTTCTTAAGTGTATCACGCGAATTAAAACATACGTTCATATCTTCACTCCTAAAAACGTTACCTTTCGATATGCTATGAAAGAGGAATTTCACCGTTACTTTTTACCGGGATTAAGGTCGTGGAATCTCTCACATAATGCCTATGTTGGACCCTCTAAAGCATGCGATCGACATCTATAGGTTGAGAATGGGGAGCATCCTCGAAACGGCCATCCCAGATTAATTAATTTATTAAACTCGCGCGGTGCGGAGTGTGCCGATACTTTTGTGTTATAAATTTTGTCTTAACGAAATGGGATATATGATAAATAAGAACGTTCCCCATAATCTCAGCGTTGAATATTGAATATTTACTATGAATTTTTATATCGACAACCTAGTTTCGATGTTATGATGCTATTTTAACCAAACCTGCTGCTCCTAATTTTTTTAATTTCTCATCGAATGTGATTAATTATTTCGAATAAACATGGCTCATATTGTAATGTTATAACCTTTAGGACCAAAGAGTTTATCCGAGACCTATCCTTCGTAGTTCTATGTAAAATTGATGTATACTCCGTTAAATTCGTTTTATATTACTCAATCTTGATGTAAATGAATGGAAGTTATTTCTTTTAATTTTTTTTTTATAAATTATAATTTTATAATACATAAGATTAAGGAACGAATACGAGTGTTACCATGTAATAAATGGCAATCATGTTATCTACAATTGTATAATATTTTAGAATAAATAAATTAAAAATACGTCGTGAAGTGTTTAATTTTCCAACATTACTTGTTTCGATTGCTCTGGCCGTTCGGAAATTATTGGCGCTTAAAGTTCCAAAGTCCCTAATCCTGTCAAGCTTTGAAGCTCTACACCGTCGAAATGTTTAAAGGTAAAAAATCGCGGTTTCCAGCATTGCTACCTTTACAATGAACCCATTGATTCCAACATAAATAGTCAATAGTAAAAGCTTGCGAAGAAGGTCGCAAGCTTTTTCGCTCTTTCTCGCTTTTTCTATCTAGTACGGAATTAACGGTGCTATCCTATACATTTTGACCCGCTAAACAGTAATAAGAATAAAATATATTTGCAGGCTGGGTTTTCGTATGTTTACAATGGGGAAATCCATTTCAAGTCTGCGAGTTTGTAAGTCTTCAATTTTTCCCTCTGCCGAGATGTGTTTAATCTTAACAAGCTGGATTCTAGCATAAGGGGATGCAGCAATTGCAGTTTTTCTAAAAGCTTATCGTGTTGAACGCAATCAAAGGATTGTTTTAAATCATGGAACACACTTAGTACGGATTTTCTTTGCTCAGTTCCACCCAACAGAGTACAATAGACTAATGCACTAGAGGTGGATTTCCCTTTCCTAAATTCATGCTGAAAATCAGTTGTAATATCATGTTTATGGAGAAGACTGTTCAAGCGGTTTTCGGACGAAAATTCATTAAAAAAATGTAATTTGGCGACATGAAGCCGCATTCTCGATTATGTTTCAAAACAAAATTATAAAGAGTATATAACTGTGAACCTGAAATCGGGCTACATACCCGCGTGCATAAACAAATTTTAAAGCATTTTGCAACAAAGGAATTGCAAAAATGATAGGAAATGTGGACTACAAACACAAAAATATGATGGCATAGTGGTGGCCTGTTTCGTTGCGGAATTCTTTGCTATATTATTGGATAGTTGAGTGTGGGCTTTCACGACCGTAATCCATAGTAGAAATGTCTTTCGTGTGATGTCGCGTAGTTAATATTTTACTTGACGTTTCGCTGACCATGCGGTCAGCTTCTTCAGAAGACTAAAGACTGCTGTTATTGTCTTTTGCTCCTTATTATAGTATTCAGTATTAACATACTGAATACTCCGTCCTGTTTGACGCCCAGTGGCCACAGTGTATACCGAGAAGAAGACCCACTCAGACCGGGGTCAGACTCAGTGCAGAGTGAAAGAGCACGAGAGAGACGCACGCCTTAGGCATATTGAAAAATCTGCAGTAGCAGAACACCTGCACCAACAAGGAGACCACCGTATAAGCTACAGCGACGTTAAAGTATTAGCCAGGACCAGCCACTACTACCCGGGGATAATACGCGAATCCGTAGAAATAATGAAGAACACCAACAACTTCAATCGCGAAGATGGATACAAGATCAGCAACACGTGGAAGTTAGCACTACGGAGTCGTCATACAACGAACGACGCGATTCAGCGGAACGGAACGGTTATGGATCAGCAAAGCAGAACAGAAATAGGATATATAACGAGGAGCAAAAGACAACAACAGCAGTCTTTAGAAATCTTCTGAAGAAGCTGACAGGATGGTCAGCGAAACGTCAAGTAAAATATTAACTACATAACATCACCCGAAAGACATTTCTACTAACGATTTCGTAAACCTGAAATTTGTTAAGAATAGCCGAATCGGCAACATACCTAGGCTTATCATTTGCTGCCTCTCTGAGTTGAGAAGATCATTGTTGGAAACTAAATTAAATAAGCGCATTTTTAAACTTAGATCGTTAAAAAAACGTGGTTGACCCTAATACTTTGAGGACAGCATATTATTCAGAGTCTCATCCGCGTCTGATATATGGAAGTATTGTTCTGGGGATCACGCTTCTCGGCTAATGGCATATTTATTAAGCAGGTGTAAGATGTCTTGAGGGGGTTAGTCGGCTGACTTTATGTTGAAGTCTCTTCATATTATTAAAAATACTGACACAGCCGGAATTATTTATGCTGTCATATTCATAAATACAAGCATCTACTGCTAACCAAATATAACAATCCTAACAGTTATAACATCAGAAATCAGAAGATACATCTAATGAGCATAATTTGAAGCTGACGGCTAGTAGTCCAAATATTCTAGGTACTGAGATGTACACTGCCGTTCAGAGAAGTTCGGTCGGTTGCTAAAAAACATGAAAAGGTTACAGAAACAAACGAAACTAAAAACAAAATGCAATTTTATTGTATGTACAGGTAAAAAAGACAAAAATAAATAAAGAAAAAGTTATTCTGGCCTAATATAACATACTGAACATTATTTTTTTTTTAATCGAAAAAACCTGCTTTGCTGTTAATCACTGCTCGAACTATTCTAGGCATTCTTTCGATAAGTTTTGTTAAAACGGATTGTGGAATATTAATCCATTCATGTTGCAGAATATTCCGTAAATGTTCTTGTGAAGTTGGGCGTATTTTTCGGATGCTCCTGTCCAGTTCATCCCACAACAACTCTATAGGGTTTAAATCTGGGCTTTGTGGGGGCCATGTCATTACTTTCAGGATGTGCTGTTCTTCTTGCTCCTTTAGATAGTTCTTACACACTAACGCAGTGTGTTTTTGGTCGTTGTCATGCATGAATGTAAAGTTACGGCCTATTATACGCAATCCTGATGGCACTGCATGATTCTGGAGTATTGCAAAATAATTTTCCTTCTTCATTACACCCTGCACTCTGCATAAATCTCCCGGCCCAGCAAAGGAGAAACATCCCCACACTAACACAGAACTACGCCCTTGCTTCACTGTAGGCACAATGTAGGGATCACTTTTCGGTTTTAGATCGTCGGACATAAACTCGTCGATTTTGCCCAAAAACCTCAAACTTTAACTCGTCACTCCAAAGCACGTGTTTCCAATCATCATCAACTAACGACCAATCTAGATGAGAACGGGCCCACTGTAGCCGTTTTGCTCTGTTGCCCCGACGTAATACGGGTTTTCGAATGGCAATGCGTCCATGAAGGTCCGCTTGTTGAAGTCGACGTTTTACCGTACTCGCCGAAACTTGTTCTTCACGGCCGCGATTGACTTCGGCTACTATTTGTGGCGCTGTTAATTTTCTATTGCGTTTGCTTAATAATACAATTCTCAAATCTTCAGCTTTTGTTGTTTTCCTAGATGCTCCCGGACGAACCCGATTTTCTATAGTTCCAGTTGTCCGATATCGCTTTATGATGTCATTTACTGTTGAACTTCTCATATTTATTTTTTCAGCAATTTGTCGCCCCGAATACCCTTCTTCAAACAGCGTAATAATGCGTGAACGTTTTTCTACACCGGTAGGCTTGCCACGTGCCATTTTGAAGTAAATTTTCTTAAAACTTTCGCGCAAAAACTACAGATGCACACCACCACACGTTTAACAGAAAAATGAAGCAAATTTATGTCTTTACGCCCGTGATAAATAAACAAGAGTGATGCTGCGGTATATTTCCTAAATGTATTGTTCGTTAATAATCCCCAAACGACCCGTTTCAAAAGATCGGTACTTCCGAGAAATTCTTGGAATGATAATAAAAGGGACTTTATTGCGGTTGTCGTAATATTTCTATTATTTATTCTAATTATTTCTATATTCTTTACATAATAATTTATGGCTTTAACCCCTTAGAAAAGAGTGTATGCTTAATATTTTTCTAATTTTATGTATTAATAATTGTATACAGTGTGATATAATAGATTTTTATTGTATGACCGAACTTCACTGAACGGCAGCGTACAATCATCTTATAGCCTTATGATATTAGAAATCAGTATACGATGTAATCGTATTTCTCTCTTGTACGTTTTGTCCTATTGGTTCTTTGTAATGACGTGTCTTATATTTATTTCGGTAATTATTGGACTTAAACTCATTAAGTAACTCATTTATAAATGATTCCAAGATTTGTTGTCGATACTTCTACGCCATTGATGAAAATCGGGCTCCCAATTCTTCTTCTGGACGTGGCAATTCAAACACCAATCTTGATTGGGTGCAATTGAGTTTGTTGAAATTCATATGGATTCTCAATAGTGCATATGCGAGTTAACAAATCCAATGAGATGTAACCACCTCGTCGTTATTTATATCTTCATGCATGCACGTAGCACTTTTTGTCTTTTGCGACAGGAGCCATATAATATTCAAACAAAGACAAACAAGACATGATTGTATAGAATATTCTCTAGTACCATCTTCTCTGCGAAATGCTCCACTGAAATACGCTTGCAAAAGGAACCTGTTCTTTCAACACAGGCGCTTCTATGCGGCAAATCGAATAAAATATTGACACGTTGAGATCTCAGGATAAGCTAAATTTCTATCCCTTTTTTTTTTAACTGTAGATGTTTTGCCAAAACTGAAAATCTTCTATTTCGATCTAGGTCAACCTATCAACCAAATTAATGTCTGTATAAGCCCCTGAAAATTTAGAATCTAATGGGCCGATGCTCTCGATGTTTATTACATTTTTAGCATTTAAAAAAATTAAACTCTTTAAAAATTTCGATGTCTCTGGAGTGGAAAGGAAACCTTTTGTACGACTTCAATGTTAACATTTAAGCACTCCGCACAATATTAGAAATGCAAATGATGGAATTGTTATGCCTCGCGCCTCGAGCATTTGATTCTTAGGGAAAGTCCCCTGTGAATACTCTGCCTATGTATTTTATGGGAATCACATACAACGGTTATGTTGGCAACTTGGAATTAATATTTATCTACTCACGGTAAGAGCGCAGCAAAATTGATGATGCATTTTTAAATTACATACTGAAATGTGTAGAAAATGTAAATTCAATGCAGCACCTTATCACAAAAAATCACTAAAAATGGGCATTTTGATAAAAGTTTTCACTATTTCACTAGATCGAAAAAAAATCACTAGATCTAGTGAAATTGCACTGGACCTAGCTAGTGTACAGGTGTGAACTTGTTTGGCAGAAATAGAATTACTTTTGATAAAATTGCAAGCAAATATGCTTCAATAATCGTTACTGCACTCTCTGCAAAATTAAAAAAAATAAACCCGCTATGCACATTGTGTAAAATATGGAAACACGCAAAAATTAGAGAAATACATATTTTATTGTAACTTATTATTTGAAACAATATCCATATTACAAACTCCTAAACAACTAATTTTTTTTCGTTCCTTAAACATTTCCTCTCCTTAAACTATCCCTATATATCTCGCAATTTTTTATCCTACGAAAGAAGAAAACGAAAATACACATTGAGGTCGTTCACAAAAATCAGATAGGGTTTCCCTTTTACTGCGATATTTTACCAAACACAAAATATAGTTCGCTTTAACTTAAATAAATATTATGTACATTAAAAAAATAGATACGAAGAACAACAAACAAGAATCATCATCGTTATTTACGTTTCAGAATTACTCTCGAGATTCCGGAGGACCAGCTCGTCTAAGGTTTTAAGTTCGGCGGTATCTTTTTCGGTTGGCACTGTAGGTTCATCTTTCTCTACCTCTTGGATTGCATCAGGATCCACACGTCCGCCATCTATAAAATGCACATGTTCATATGAGTTTGCCGTAAATTAAGTTATAAATTGCTTACCTGGAGGACCTGCTACATCAATATCGATTGTGCTATCTGAATCGGATAGGAAACCCATATCCCAAAAATCTTCCCCGTCATCGTCGTCGTCCTCCTCATCATCGTTATCATCATCCTCGTCTTCGTAATAATCATCGTCTTCGTCTTCGTAGTCCGAGTAATCTTGATCATCTACAAATTCTTCGGCCAATATGTTAAAATCTTCATCAATGTCTTCGTATTCCGTTTTGTGCGGGTTTCCTAAGAAATGCTTTACCATTTTGATATGGTGAATTAGTTCCTATCTAATAAGGACAACAATGGCTCAGTATCGATGCACGATAGTTCTTTTTTAACGTTGACTTTCTTCTCTTTAGGCTTCTTCTTGCCTTGCCTGTAAGAGCTGACTACGATCTTTCTACCATTAATTTTCTTCTTTTTGATTTGTATTCGTGCGTTCTCTAGGATTTCGACGCTGGGGAAATGCACGACACACCACCTGCGTGATTTCTGACGTGGTAATACAACCTTGGTGATCTCTGGATGTAATTCTTTGATCTGCAATTCTTCCTCGATTCGAATGGGTAAACGTATATAGAGCCTCAATTTGGGGTCAGATTCTGTGCTAAAAGTACGATGAATTTAATTCGTAAACGTCGACGGGGTGTTCGAAACAAAAATAACCTTACAAAATTTGTATCTTGGGGGAGTTATTACGTATTATTTTATTGTTAGATTGACACGGGCACGTCCGATAGGTGCTGATTTACATAGTAAGGGGGGCTAGAAAAAGGCGATTGGATACATACCCCATAATTGTCAAAAAAGCAACATTAAAATTTGTAGGCTTCTAGAAGAGAGAAAATTTCGATTTGTTTTTATTGAAGCAAGCACACATTTGCAAATGGTGCTATCCACTAAGTACGCTAAATTGTAGCGACTGGCGACATCTACCGGGAAATGCGCGAACTAATCTGGAATAATTTAAAATTAATTTTCACTAATTAATTTATTCTTTAATTATCTCCAAAATTAGTGCGAGCATATTTAAGTAGGAAATAAATAATAAAACTTTCAATTCGTTCAGCTATGCAACGAATTAATTTTTTTAAGAATTACCATTTAGAAAACCGCGGGAAATTTAATTTTCATCAAAAGTGTGTATACACAGAAGTACAAAAGTTATGTATCAGTTCAATCTTACAGTGATGTACACTACCGTCCATATTAGTTTGGACACCTAGTAAAATGTTGTAAACTCTACTAAAAGATAATATAATTGCGTTTATATATATATAACATATTTATATTAGGTCCTTTATGAAGTTTATAACCAATTGTACAGGCAAACTTCCAAGAATATCGATCAGAGAATGGTTAAAAACCTATTATATTTTATGACCCAATATAGTAGTTTTCAGAATAATCCTCATCGGTACAAATAGGATTATTTTTGGGTCAATACTGCAGGTAATAAATTTACAATACTCTTCGGGGTGGGAGCAGGCCACCCGAAAGTTTATAGTGTATTGATAAATGCTTTAGTTTCTAAATAAACCTGCTTGTGCGCGCGTTAGTGTTAATAGCGTATTAAAGTTATTAAAATGCCGAGAGGAAAACCATCAAGAAGGTTATTCAGCGCGTCAAATTTCCGAAAAAATACATGTTAATAAATCGACTGTTAGTGATATCATTCGGAGACATCAACGCACGGGCAGTTTAAGAGATAGGGCGCGTGCAGGTCGTAAGAGAATAACAATTCACGCCGACGATGAGCGTCTAAAATTGCTGAGCAAGCGAAATAGGAGACTGCCGGCACTAGAAATCGCCGCCGAAATGAATCGCGACCGTGCAAGAAAAATTTGTGTTACTACAGTGATAAGAAGATTAAAAGCTACAAATCTTACAAATTTCGTTAGAATTACTTTTTTTTTACTTTTATACTTTAATTTTAATTGCTATTAATAAAATGCAATAAAAGTTTTAAGTTTTGGAAAAATGAGTTTGAATATTTTCTCGTTTTTTTTTAACATTTATTTGCGTCCGAACTAATATGGACGGTAGCGTACACAAAAAAAAATAGTTGCAGATAAAGAAATTTCCAGAAAACAATTATCAATAATTTTGATAATTTTATCAATTAAATAATAAAATATTGAAAATACGGCTTAAAATGTCAGGTTATACAGGATGTTTATGATCTTGTGATTTTTTTTCAAAGGGCGATTAAACATCTTAAAATAAGGTCATTAACGTAAAAATATCTCAACAAAAGTAGGTTATTAGTGAATTTTTTACTAAATAGGCTGATGTCTGTAACTTTTCCCATTTGTCAAGCTGTTTCATCAGTTGTCACAGCACTGCTGGTTTGACGTAAATTCTTCCGAATAAATCCTAATAAGGAAAGTGAAAAATGGTCCATCGCACCAACAGTGAATACCTTGACATATTGTTAATTTATGGGGAAGTACGCCAGAACTTATTGACCCCTTTATGTTGCCAAATCTCTTGTTTTTGCAAAATGAGTTGATGGGGGTTCATTATTTAAAAGTTCAAATTTTGTATTCTTCTTCAGAGCAACGCCACTGGAACTGATTGAACATTTTCCATATATAAAACAATTCTTTTGTATAATCACTAAAGTTCCCCACTTTCCAAGCGCATCACGAAATTAGCAGAGACTAGACAGACTCGTGTTTATTCGTCTCATGAGAAAAGGTTCGTGTTGCCTACTGGTTTCCCCGAGAGTCGATAAAACACGAGTCTGTCTAGTCTATACACATTCGATTACCGGTTGATGATGAGGACCGTTCGTGTCCTCGAAACGGTCGCCCCGGATTAATTATTATATAATTAATTGAATTTGTGTGGTGCGGAGGTTCCCGATCCATATGTACTGTTTACCATACTACGTCACAGTCCTTGCTATGATTATTGTCTAGTCCTTTGCTAATTTCGTGAAACGCACTCGTTTCTGCAGGTTTATCAATGACAAAAACAAAGCAACAACGGTGTATTTTAATACCAACAGTTGAGAAGAAACTCAGTTTGCGCTAATTGATAATAACGTTTTAAAATAACGAATTGACTATTGTAAGCGATAATATGCGGCGAAATGGACCAATCTCAATTATTTACGCCTTAAACTATTAATTATAAAACACTATTTTCATGTTATTTTAGACAATGGCAAAAACGTATTTTAAACTTGGCGATGTGACGTCATAATAAATAATATACAGGGTCATCGATGTGTATCTTGCCTCGACTATAGGGTAACAATATTAAAGGAAACGTACTAAATACTCACATTTATTTCCTTATTAAAAGCACAAAATTGCAACACGGCTCAAATACGGTGTTTAGAATTTGATGAAGTGTCCAATGACTTCTTAAGATGCATTTAGACGATTAAACTAAAGTTGAACTAAACTTTGTCAAGTTTAATTATAAAATGGCGTTTTGCGTTTATATTAAAGCAGAAGTTTAGGTGATTTAGCATTATTTTAATAAACTTCTTTATTACTAAACTTCATGGTTGTAATTTAGTGAAAAGATTAAATCATGCCGCCAATATTAAAAAATCTGATTTTGTAATTGTTGATTTTCAAAATTGTCGGTTACTACAACAGCGGCAAATATGCGGAGGATGAAACTATTTAATCTTGATAATTTAAGAGAAATCCCCTTGCTTCTTACGTGAACCGCGTAACTCTCGATTCACAAATCAGAAGTAGGTACACATAACCGATACACATAATAAACTTTAGCAAAGTTCATAAGTTTACTAAAATATTTAAGAGACTGCTAAACTCAAAAATAGTTTCTAAACTTTAAATATTCTACGTCTACACAGTCAAATGTTTAGTTTAATAAGGAAATCGAAAAAGTTTAAGACACAAATGTTTAAAGAAAAGTATTGGGAATTTAATAAAAGTTTAGATAGCTAAATACGCCTTAATTTTCAAGTTTAAAACAAGCAATAAAGAAAAAAAAAGAATTTATAAAATTGCAGGCAGTGACTGTAAGCCTAGATTGGTCAAACGAAAAGAGCGATAGACACCAGATTTAAGGAACACATCCGGTGTTATCGCTTCGGTAGATTAGATTCAATAAGTGTAGCCCATCACACAAACGAAACCGGGCATAATATTAAATTAGAAAACTTAAAATTGATTAGAATGTAACTTCAACACGGGAATTAGACGCGTACGAGACGGTGTACATAAAAAGCAACAAAAATCTGATGAACAGAGAAAACGGACCGTTGTTGTACTCAGTTCTATTCGATTTATTACGGTAAACACTGCACGTGATTTACGTCTCGGGCTACAATAACAAGAGACCCTTCCGTCTATCTCTCCGTATTCCGTGTTTTTTCGCACGTCTTCGTTTTAAGGCTCGTAGGCGGTAAAAGTAGGTACTTGTAAATAATGTTTTTCTCGAAAGTAGGGATAGAACAAGCATGTTAGTTTTCGGTCACCGGTTGAGGATGTGGACCATTCCTATCCTCGAAACGACCGTCACGGATTGATTAATTAAAATTGTGTGGTGCGGAGGTTGCCGATGCTTTTGTGTTGTTTGCCATACTACGCCACCGTTTTTGCTATCATTATTATCAATAAACAACAGTTTACTCGTATATCTTCACCTTTAATAAAGAAAATTGAACTAAACTAATAAATATAAACATTCGTAGCTGAAATATTTGGCTGAACGATTCTCGAATGACTAAGCTAAAGTAATCAACGAAAATGTGGCAACGTAACATTGCTTTTTGTATATGAATAGTGATCGTATGAAATGAGAGCGAAAAAGTGCATTTAAATCCTTAATTTTCTTTAATTTTTAAAAACGATAGAAAAGATGTATATTTCGGAATACGCCTCAAAGATGGCGCGACGCTTCACATACCGCAATATATTACTTTTCCGAGTTGCGACCTTTGCGGTATTTTTTTTCCCACGACGGCGGCGCGTAGTCGCCATCTTAGTTGTCACAAGGACGTTCTCGATAATACCGAACCGTATTTACACTTCGCGTGTGGTGTTGCCCCTCTAAAAAAGCCGATTAAGCTGTACCGCTATATCGTCTACGACCCGATCCGTTTGCCCGTTTGAGAAATCGGACCGTCCCATCCTTTCCGCTCGCGGGCGAAATGTTGGAACCGTTGGCAAATTCGCCACCGTCCTAACGGAATCTTTCGAGGAGCGCCTTGTTCCGTTTGCAACAGAAGTGCTGGTTCCAGAACTATTGCGGCGGATTAATTAGTTTTCCCCTCCGAAACGATTTGACATTTCGTAATGCTTACGATTTCGCGTCGTCTCGCTTTTCGTTCACGTTCATGGAGAATAAATTTGTAGTGAGAAAGTGTTTTTTGTGTGTGGCGTTTTCCCTATTTACCTTCGAGAAAAGAACGCAATTAATTAGGCGATATGTTCGTCTAAATTAAGAGGAATTACCAGTTCTTTTTTTTGCCTTTTACATAATAAAAAACAGGTATTTATAAACGTTAAATTTTTTGCATGTTGATCTCGAGGAACGAATTCGTACAATTTTGGCATTTTAGTAGCTTATTGTTATACAATTAATTAATTAATTTCGATTTATTATTTATTTATTAACATTCCATCGCTAATATTTTTGATATTAAACGGATCAATGCCTTGTTAAATGTAAACAAGGACCTACATTCAGCGAAAATAAGTTATGGTTGACAGTTCTCCCGAGTGGTAGCAATGTGGAGGTCATGTCAGGAATTTATAACCTTTATTCGGATCCACAAAGCGTCTCGCAAAAGATCGTCCTTTATCTAATAAATAAAACCACCTGATTATCACGATAATCTATTAACTTTATCACGTACTTGACGCACCTCAACATCATCATGAATGGTTTTTGTTGTCAAATCATCTTGGTTCATAATAGCTTCAAATTTTGGCTCGAAGCCAAATATAAAAGTGTTTGTAATGTTTGAATATCCTTTAGTTGTAGTTTATGTTGTCAGGAGATACTTGTAAGCATTACCAAATTCAACCGTGTAAAATTAATCCTACTTATCGAACTTTAGGTGGAAAATGGAACCTACGGACCAACCGAACTCAATCTGCCACATTAAACCGATACAGATGTATCCGTTATCCAACGAGCAGAAGATCAATCTACCTTTCGGTTTGCTCGCCGGGGAATCCATCGTACATTCTGGTAATTCCGTCGAAGGCCTTTTAGTGTTGACCAGCTATCGTTTATATATACAATTACGAGATTGCCAGTACCACGTTCCTTTGGGATTAGTCGAGACTGTTGAGCAAAGAGAGTTGTTTCATTTACATATTTGGTGTAAGGATGCACGTAGTTATAGGTAAGTCGTTTTAAATTAAGTTTGTTTTAGAGTCGATGGACTGATGTGAGTACAGGGTGTTCAATTTGTACTACAAATGATACACGTTAAGTTTTTTAAATGAAAAATATATTATTTCCGGACGCTTTTCTTATAGTTTTTGAGAATTTAAGGAATTTCTGCTGATTCTCCCTTTAGTGCGGTGGTTCCAATTTGTATACTTTCCCAGAATCTAATAAGGAAATTTTTTACGCAAAAATTCCCTATACCTAACACCTATTGTTGTTTAGCAAATTAAATATGAAGCTACGCAGAGAAGATCTTTCATTTAAAATTGGACACCGAACGTCCCTGTATTTTTGGATATTATTTTATGTTGTGCAAAGCTTCTACTTTTACTACTTTTTCTCTAAGTTACTCAGGAAACAATTATTTCCCATCCACATACTAATCGTAAGTGGACGCCCTGTATATTGCGAAATTGACAACGTTGCAACAAAATATTTCCTTAATTCGTTTTAAGTGATGATAAATCTGATTAGGTCAAGATTTTATCATCGTTATATCGTTTATGAGTTTTTTAGCAATATACAATGCTATCTAATAAAAATGTAATAGCAATCTATTATTAAATATTGGAAAAAATAACGTCCCTAACGTAAAACCTTGAAGCACGCCACTTACTACACATCTTAAATACTTAAATTCTCAATCACTTGTTTCTAACTTGACTCAGGTCAGTTCCAATACATTTTACATGCGCCAACATACATTTATAATTGCAACGTCGTTAATTCTTTATTGTTTTAACCTCGCGTATTTCGAAAATTTGCTTTAATATGCGCAATATTACGTGGAAACCTATTTACGATTCTACCAGTGTATTATCAATTGTTAACAACAAAAAAAATAAACAAAAACATGACAAAAGTCCAAGATGAAATGGCAGACAAATATCCATGTTTAAAAAAAAGGTGATAAATATTTATTTTTTCGGTTACTTTAGTCGGCATAAAATTGCGTTACGTTAATAACAATGTTCTTAAACAGATCTTACGTAATGTTTAGCAGTTTAACTGTTTATTTCACAAAAATAACTTTGAATGCATTCAATTTAATATTATTTTAGTTGTATACACCGCGCGTCATTTGAAAATGAACAAAACAGCAGTTTCGTTGGATTAACTTGCTTGAAAATATTATCGATGTCGAAAGAGTTCCATATATGGAAAAAACATTCCTATATAAACATTTGGATAAGGAGCTTCATTTTATTTGACAAACATTAAGCTATCTTTCTACAAGTATTAAATATCAATATCTCTTCTTGTTGTTATCATCTTTCATGAATGAATACTTTTTAATATCACTGTTAATCGTAACGTACCAGAAAAAAATTATTATTCGTTAATTTTGATATTTTGGCCGAAATACAAGGTTTACAGTCCTTGAAACATTAAATTATCTAAAAACAGACTTTTTAATGATTGTCCATGCGATCTTGGCAATTAAATGAGGAGCATTTTGTGGTTCTACAATCATAAAATCCGTTTGTAAAGGTCGCTATTTTCTATATCTTGCTGTATGCAGGGTTGGGATAAAGTATGGAACCAACCAAATATCTTTTAAACGGAAACGATAATATCGATGAAACTTTGCCGGTAAGTGTAATAACGCGTAAAGCATCTCATTTCGAATTTTTTGTTGTTACCGTTACTATTTATTTAATTATTTAGATATAATGCCCTGTATATTTTTGCGGATTGTAAATAGACCTTGCTTTTTGCGGACGCATGCGTGAAAAAGTGTCGTCCTTTTAATGGTTTGCACCTCAATAAAAAATTAAAAATTGGCCGAAACCTGGAAAACCACAATGACAATATTAGAGAAACCATTGCCATTGAATTAGCACTAAACCATGGGTATAAGTCGTCCTTCTGTAGGGAAGATATTGAAGAGAAAACAGTACCATTCCACTCCTCCTCGCAAACACAGACTTCTTGCTTTCCAGGCGAAATCCGGCTTGAAGTAAATAATTAGAAGACAACTTGAACATTCCATAATAACATATTAAAATTTTGCTTACATCTTATTCATGAATGTGCACCGTAACACCATAACTGCACATTTTACTTCGTAATTTAAAATGCCGAAATTTATTTTAGAATGAAAATGGCGACCAGAAGGCAACTTTTTTACTTCTTGCATAAAGAGGGTGATTTATTTCAATTATTCGGTGGGATACTATAAAATCGAGGGCGATGAAGACGCCGAGTTGAAAATTAAAGAATATCAATTCAAAGTTTTGCAGCGCCGTTTATTCGAAGCTTGATCAATGCTCAAGAAAAACGAATAGATTCTTGAAGAAAACTAAGGAGTGGTAGAATTGTATCAATTTGTATTTGAATAAATCCAAGACAAAAAAATTAATCCGGATACTGAGTCGCAGCCAGGAACCTCATATGGAGGCGCAAGAAGCTGTGCGCGCGGTCGTCCAGCTTTAGAATTTTCTGCGAGCAGCGAAAGAATAAAACGTCGAAAGACTGGGCATAAGCAAAAAACTTAAGAACTTAGAAAGCAATTTTGACCATTCCGACTCGAGCCAGTAGAATGAAGGAAGGTTAGCTAAAGAGTCACAGCAAATAATCCCACTTATTTCGGACGAAACCCTGTCAGTGATGGTTGAAGCAAAAGACAGCAAGCACTTATTTGTTATAAAAACGTAGGCTTCCACGGCCAGAGTCAGTTGAAACTAAACGTGTTCCGGGTTGGAACCGTGTCATGTCGTTGGTTAAAACTCGACGTTTCGCCCACAATCGTATGGGGCTTATTCAGGAGAGTGATGGCAACAGTTAGCACGGTAACTCAACGTGTGAACCACGCCAAAGGCGAAACTAACTGAGCGGGAAGCAGTTGATCACGGTAACTCAGCATGTGAACCATGCCAGAGGCGACAGTTGGTTTTCGCCTCTGGCATCACTGTTGCCATCACTCTTCTGAAGAAGCCCCATACGATTGTGGGCGAAACGTCGAGTTTTATTTTAACCAACGACATGACGGTTCAAACCCGGAACACGTTTAGTTTCACTTATTTGTTGTTTGTTATTTATTCATAGGCGGAGAGGAAAAGAACATTTTGCGGATACCTATCCGTCCCTTTACAAGCTCCAGAAAGAAGAGCAAATTGTCTGCAGGAATTTTATTACAATATCTCTTGGATCATACCGTAAAACGGATACTAGAAATTATCTTCTGTAAAATTGTTGATAAAATGGGGAGGTGATAGAAGCACAGGTCACTCACAATACAAACAAATGTAAAAGAAAAACGGATGTACAGTAACAACAACATTTTCGAAATTAGATGCATTATGCACCATTACACTTACCTGCAAAGTTTCATCAATATCATCGTTTCCGTCTTAAAGATTTTTGCTTAGTTCTATACTTCATCCCAATCCTTTACGTACATATATACCGTGCGTACATGGGGAAGAATTTCAATGTAAGTTTTAATGTTTTGGACGTACAGGTTACGCATTTTTATTAATATTCTTCTAAGTGAAGTTAATTATTGCGTTCATATCTGATGGACAGAAGCATTAACGTATTTTGCAATGGTTTTAGACCGTTAGAGTTTTGCCCTGCATTTGGATCACCTCAGGGTTCGAATCTGGAACAATTGCTGTACCTCAACGATTTTCTTTCTTCTTGAACATGTTGGGTACTCGCATACGCAGGCGATTTGAGCGTATACGTCTCCGTAAGCATAATGTAAATTAAATATTGTAATTGAATCATGTTACAAATTCAATCTAAAATGGGGAAACTACGAAATCCTGTTACATACACTCGCAAAATTAGTTTTTATTAATTTTTTTTTCTTTGATCTTCAGATCCTTTTTTTAATTCGGGTGTAGGAGTCTTGGAAAAAGAAATCAAATCCTTTTTCTTTAATCTTCGTTTATTATGCTACATACGTTTCGTCCTTCATTTCGTCGACTTTCTCAAGCGGTTTATTACTGGCAAAAAGAAACTAACAGTATCCCAGCTTGAGATGGTCGACGAAATGGACGACGAAACGTACGTAGCAAATTAAACCATGTTCTTCAAACATCAACCATTTACCGGACTTAGTTGATAAAAGCTTTATCTGAGAAGAAGGATTTGTCATCATTCATGTTATTTTCAAACCAGTATTGCAATATTGCATTCTTACTACGTGATCAATGCAGTTCTTCCACAACACAAATTCTAAATGAATATGTTGACTACAAATTAGCTTCCCGCGAAAGCTTCGTGATTGACTTTCTGGGTGAATGATGATGATGGCCAGTTCTCTTCTTGTCTAACAGTGATTTAGTTTCACGAAATTTAGAAACGCAGTGAACAATTTGTTGAAATAAATGAAGGTATGCTCCTGCAAAATGTGGAAACTGAAGACGAAATTCATTCATTCATGGTTCCATTTCTGTTGCTTTTGTCCATTACGGAACTAGTTTTGAACGATGCACGTTTGATGACCTGTGTTGAACATGGTTCAAAATTTAAAAGATACGTCAATAAACTGTACAAACTTAAATATGAAACGTGTTTTGGAGATTTAATCTTGGATTTAAATTGTTAGATGTAGTTGTAACCAACATAAAAAAAAATAATAAAAAAACAACCATCTCAGTTAAACTTTTATAACTTTTCATATTGTTCCAATAATTTTCTTAATTTGAAAACAAAAGTATTCATTTCCTATAAATAACGGAATCAATCTGCATGAAATAGAATAATAAATTGAATACATTTATACGATACACCCTGCTGTTGTTAACCTTTCTCGAGTTAATTGTTCTCCTACGAATAATCTCATTGAACTTTACACATGCATCTCTGTTTACAAACACAAGGAATTATCGTTAACTATTGAAGGAATGCGATCAAATGACTCATTTGACAAGTATTCAGGCTTTTATCGTAACAATAATAGATAATCTTTTATTCTTGTTTGGATTAACTTTGCGTTCATGGTTGATAATCAATAAATTTCTGATCGTAAAATTATGAAATATTTAAATTCCACCTCTTTCGATAATTCTTTTCGCTTTTACTTTTCGTTCGAACAAACAACGAGACGGAGTTAATTTATTTAGATGTTTTTGTGCTTATTCCCAACAAGCTGCTATACTTAACTTCTTTTTTTTTCGGTCAGTATTCATACATGATGACCGGTTTAAAAATAGCCGTTTAAGGTATTTTTTATATGAAAATATCTGGCATATTAACAATGATTTTAAAAGGTCTTCGTCTCCTCGGGAATTGCTAATAATGGGTCCATTATATGGGGGAATATTCTGGACATTTTTGATTGTGCACTTAGCTTACCGTTTGAGATCTACCTTTTTTATGCGAATGAATTTGCGTTTACTTCTATGTTCTAGAATTCAGTACAGGGTCAAGTAAATAAGCGTGCAATTCATAGTCTTCCCTTGAGTGTATCCTTATTCTTGAAAAAGGTGGTGAATTTATCTCAAGATTGGGCCAAGCTAATATTATTGGGAATTTTGAAAAAAGCGATTAATATACAGGTTGTCTCAGCGGGAACTGCATCGATCGATATATGAAAGCGCATGCATTGGAAAATTCAATTTTCCAAGTTAAACACTTTCACAAAATAGATCACGTGCATTCGTCCATCTGCTAAAAATTAAAAAAAGTATTTTAAAATTTTATTTTAAATATGTTGAAAGTAACGCATTTCACAATTCTTTCCTTCCGCTTCTTAAAGGCTCCCGACCAATCTTCTTCTGGAATAATTACAAAATATTAATGAAGGTTTTTTTTAAACCGATAAAAGAGCCATAAGTTAAACATTGCTAATAAATCAGGAAAGTTTCATATCCATTCACTTAATTCCATACTATAGTATATCTAACAGGTTTCTAACTTTCTTCCGTGTTTAATGGAATATTTGCGTGTTCTGCCGCGTTTGATATTCCAGAAATAGCAACAATAATGTATTCATAATTTCTAATTTATTTATAGACAATTCCTCTCTCCCTGTGGCTGTAGACCTGCCTTTTTAGTGACGGCGAAAGTGTCAATGATTTGACCTTACGCCATGCATCATTAATGGCGTTTGAATGTTTTTTCTCCATTGCACAAATCGAATTCAAGGTAGTTTATCAATAACGCCGGGACGAATGCCGTACAAGGTTGTATCGCGTGTTCGCCACGATGATTGTTAATAAATATACGCCTTTATATTCATGCATCGAATTAATCTAAACTTGCATTTTCAATCAGCTAATTGATTAATTAAGGAAACAGTGGTTTTTCAGTGAAAATTTCGTATACAGGGTGTCCCATAACAGAGCGAAATGCGATAGAAAGCGGATGAAAGTGGATTTCGCGAAAACGGATGGAGAAAACGGAAAATAAATTGATTTCCGTAACCAGCGTATCGAAGATACTCGAATTCGAGTGGTCACATCTTAAATTTTGGAGCATCTCGGAAAATCCAAATTTTTTTCTTAAATATCTTTAGGGCCAAAGACCTGAATAGTGGTTCACCGTATAAACATTGATGGGCTGAATCGATGTAAAAATAGCGTGATTTTCCTATTTCTAGCCGTTTTTGAATTATATCTACTTAAACACAAAATGGAAGGTTTGAAGCAAATTTCTCGAAAACGGTTGTAATAAACTGAAAATAAACGTAATTTTCGTAATTAGTACTTCAAGTACTTCGAAATCGAGTAGTCACAACCTTGAAATAAAAAATAAAAAAAAATCCAAATCCGGGCAAATAGTAGTTGGCATCTTGTTCTGTAAAATAGGCATTTACAAAAAAAAACGATTAAGATCCGAGTATTTTACCTTTACCGTTTCGAAAAAGCAAATAATTTTGAGTAGAATTTTTCCTTGCTTCCAGATGTACCTTTGATAATAACGAGATCTGCTTGGAATGGTACAGTCAATTATTGAAGGAAACCAGTGGTGCTCGCCAATTGGAGGAGCTCTTCGCTTTCCGATACCACGTCTGGTCGAAGGAAAATGGCGGAGACGAAATCATCAACAAGATCGAGAGCCAGAAGCAGTTCATTTACGATGAGATGGCTTTTAAAAATGAGGTAAGATCGTTAGAAATTATCTAGAAACGTACAAAATGAAGATAGGTGAAGCTATCACATTATCGTTCGTCATTATCCTTGTGAGTGGTGATTTAATTGCTTCTTTCAGGTTGAGAGACTGAAATTTGACACTCACTGCGCGTGGAGGATCAGTTCGGTAAATAAAACGTACAAACTCTGCTCAAGCTACCCTCCATTGCTGCTGGTGCCGTCATGCGTATCCGATGAAAATTTGGAGATCGTAGCTAAGTTTAGGAGTTCCAGAAGGATCCCGGCCGTTGTCTGGAGGTATTTAGAATCCCTCATAGGCGTTTTTCCCTTAAAAATCAATTTTTAATTTCAACTCTAGACATTCTGGAAACGGAGCTGTGATAGCAAGATGCAGCCAACCCGAGGTCGGATGGTTAGGTTGGCGGTCTGCGGAAGACGAAGACTTATTAAAAGCAATTTCTGACGCTTGCATGTTCGATCGGGGTCCCAAGACGATGCTCGACAAGGAATCTAACCTATCTCATTCCCCGGCGTCGGTCCACTCCGAAGATTCTGGACATACGCAGCCTCTGATAGAGGTTCCCGAAAAGAAAGTCAGTGATTCTCATCTATTTTCTTACTACAGCAGATATTTTAATCGATTTTTTTTCCAGAAGGTTTTGATTATGGACGCTAGATCTTATACTACGGCAGTTGCAAATCGTGCTCGAGGTGGGGGATGTGAATGCCCGGAGTATTATCCGAATTGTGAGATACAATTTATGAATTTGGCCAATATCCATTCGATTAGGAAGAGTTTTCATGCTCTTAGGCAGTTGTGCGCTTCTTCCGGTGATTTACCCAAGTAAGTGTTTTTCCGATGTAATTAAATATTTGAAACAATCTCGTCCCGGTAAGAAATCGAACCTTACATCTCCCGTTTGTTGGACGGATGATATGTCTGCAGATAGGTAATAACCCGGTATTAAAAAGTGAACGTTTCTGACATAACGTGCCTTGTTAGCACGGCCTACTTTTAGGCTGTCCTACTTTTAAATGTCGATGTTTTTATAGATTATCTCCGAAAACGTATCAGGGACAAAAAAGAATATTAAAAAGGTCCAAGACTTTTTTTTTTCAGAGAAGGTAATAATAGGCCTATTAAATCACGGTTAATGCGATCCATGTCGAAAATACAAGGTCGTATACAGGTCAGTTGTCATTTTGATATAAATTGATTTTTTTTCAGTGGAACATCCTGTATAATTTCAATTCTCTTTACTGTGAATCCACATGTAATTATTATTAAGTAGATTAAAATTTAAATTTGACAGTTTATAACCGAAACAACCTTTTTAAAATAAGCTACACCAACCACTGTCTTTCCTATACGCCAAATTCGCATAAACAACCTGTATAATATCAATTCATTCAAATAACTAAATTACAAATAAAATAAATAAGACAGTATTTTAAAACTCTTATTTGAAACTAAAATTAATTGCCTGCTTCATTCAATTTTTTTTTCCAGTTGGTTCAGCCAATTAGAAGGTACACGTTGGCTTCAACACATGTCCGGTGTAATGAAAGCAGCTGTTACATTGGCCAAAACCATCGAGATCGAAGCTAGACCTGTTCTAGTTCATTGCTCGGATGGTTGGGATCGTACACCCCAAATCGTAGCATTAGCAGAGCTTCTTCTGGATCCCTATTACAGAACGGTTGATGGATTTCGAGTTCTGATCGAGAGGGAATGGTTGGCTTTCGGACACAAGTTCGCTGATAGGTGTGGCCATCCAACGGGTAGCGATGACCAGAACGAGAGGTGTCCTGTATTCCTGCAATGGTTGGATTGCGTGCATCAATTATTGAGGCAATTTAAATGCAGCTTCGAGTTCTCCGACACTTATCTGGTAAGAAATGGCCAATCGTGGGAATTTGTATTATCTCGACCATTTTATTGTTGAATCCTTGTTCTAGGTTAAATTGGCACAACACACCTATTCTAATCTATTCGGTACCTTTCTCTGTAACACGAAGCAGGAACGCGTTGAGAGGGTTAACGATGGTACATTCTCAGTTTGGGGATTCTTGAATTCGTCCTGTTATAAGAACCATCTATACGCAGCACCTTCGAAATTAGATCATCCGCAGGTAGGACCTTAATTTTGCTTCAATTTGTTTTATTTTTCTTTTCATCCTGGGATTTTTAGGTACTTTGGCCACAATGCAATGTCAGGGACCTTAAACTCTGGTCAGCAGTCTATCTAGGATCTTTGGAGCAGAGATCTACAGGTGATAGCGGTTCTAGTTCGTGTCCAGGGCCGCCTGATTCGATCCATAATCAGATGACGAAGACCAGATCGTACGGGGATTTACCGAACGCAGCTGATATTTGTTCGAATACGTTTAGGCGGTGTAGTGATCCTAGTATTACGGTAGAGTCCATGTAAGTATCATAAATGTTATTGTTTTAAGGATTATTATTTTTTTGATTTAAGGATTTATTGTGTGTTATCTATGCTATGGTGATCGTATTAGATTTGTTCCAAAAATAAGTATATTTCCTCTTGTTAACTTGGCAAAGTTGCGCCTTTTAATTTAATAATGTAAAGTTACATTTAGTTTGTAAAGGTAACACCTTTTTTCACAAAATAGCCTTGAAGATTCTATGTTGTTGAATACAGATTATGATGTTCCTTTAAATAACTCTTTGCATGTTACTTCGTTTCGGAACATCCTGTGTACCCTTCGTACCATCCTTGGATAGGATTTTTTTTCATATTTTTAATGGTATATGTTGAACTTTGTCAGGAAATTATTGGTGTATCCTGTAGATATACATGTGTGGCCGGATAGGGTACTCCAGATTTAATAAAGTACTACGCAGACGTCTCCCTCGGTACTATCACGGAAAGACAAAGATATTTTAAATTTTATATATTCGAATGGGGGTACGGTACCCTTGGCCTTAGTCCGGAAGAAGATGACGTGGTTGTTGAGATAATTGCCACTGTTTAGGAAACATGATCACAAAAATTCCTGCTTACATTAGGGGTAAGGTAGGGTAGGGTTAGGCTGGGTGCTGGTAAATGCAGCTGGGTCCCATCAGATCTAAAACTTCACCATAACGAAGAATTCCGTTAAACCATCGACGATATTAAATTCTTCCTGAATTATCAATAGCCAGTAATTGTCGTGTTACAGTTTAACCAATGCTATTCTTGTACTACTGAACGATATACGTAAAATGAGTACCACGCCTTAAAAAAAAAAGAATTTTCCAAAATGGTTATATTGTTTAATTCATGTCTACTCAGTTGTTTAGCTATTTCACTTATTAATAGTTGAATTCGTTTAAATACTTACAGAAGCATCAATTCATTGACGATCACGCCCGACAAACCTCCCCCCAACGACGATCCCAACATCCAAGAAGACACCAGTGACTCAGAAACAACGTCGGCGCCGAAGCGTCCTCTACCCGCTGCTCCACGTTCTTTTTTATCGTCCGAGTTGGACGAGATCGACTGCAAGAGTGACTGCATCTACAAAGACGATGGCGGCGACAAGACGGAGGACGAATGCGACGTCTTCAGCGTACCGCCCGCGCCACCACCTCCTACCGCGTTACTGACGCCATCGAACGAGCCATCTACCGATAGTGGCAACGATAAGACTGAGTTAGTTAAGGACCTCTTGGACTACGAAGCGAATTCGAAGTATGGGCCGGTTCTGAAGGACGCGAACACGTTCGAGAGCATCTGTCTAAGGCCACGGAACAGTTCGACCGGTGCGGTTAGATTGGCGGGCGATATAAATCATAACGGAGGGGATGCGTTCTTGAAAAGTGGCGCGGGAAACGCGGACGACTTCGATTCGGATACGGAATGCACGACAGAGCCCAGTGAAAGTAGGTCGGAGAATACGGTCGTTTATGATAGCGGTGGAGGTGGCGGTGGTGGAGGAGGAGCTAGTATGCACGGTAGGGAGAGTGTAGACGTGCTGAAGTCGGTCGAAACCAGTACCGAAACGTTGGTATCGGAAAATGTTGTCTGTGGGTGAGTAGTTGCTAATGTCTGTCTAGAAAATTAGTGCAAGGAATTAAAAAAAAAATAGTTAACTGTGGATAAATGGAAAAAGAGACTAATTCTTCTAAATTCATCCACGTTTAACTACTAAAAACTTGCACTGAATCATCAACTTTATGATCAACACTATGCTTCGTAAGAGTTGTTTTGACAAATATTTTTGGTTAATCAAACACATATAGCGCATTAAATTAACATTCACTGTAATTTTAATAGTCAATAATAGTATGTAAATAGTACATATAAAAGATATCATTGACAACTTATTTTTGTAAAAGTGACATTAATCAATTGTTCCAATATAAATACACACTATTTTTTGAAGTGAATAGATGAGTTAACATTATCTCGTGGTAAGTAGTTCTAAGAACTGCTCGAGAGATGGCTTGGAGCCGGTTTGTGTAAACGGCATGGCATGTGTTTCTTTCTAAGTTTCGAAAGGTTGTGGTATCAATTGTGAGACAAACAGCGGTACAAATTAGATTAAAAGTACTCTCGGAACCACACTCATGACGCCAGGTAGGTGAAAAAGAGTGATTTGTCAATTCAATATTTGTGAAGTAGTTATATTAACAACGAGATGTTAAAAAATTAACTTTGTTAATACAAGAAGCATTTATCTTACTATATTTAACCCAAATCTATATTTAACCCAAAGCGCTTTTTCAATGAGAATCTTTAAGATTAGCAATCCTTGCCCAAGATTTCTTGCAAATCGGATTAATTTAATTTGTTGTTTAATTATGCAATATTATTTCTTTATGGTTCTGCCAGGGTTTTTCTTTTGTGCAGAGATTTCTGATTTCTCAAAGAATTAAGGAAGACAGTGCAATTGTTTTGCATTTAGTAAATTTATTTCTGGACGTAGCTCTATGCATTTAGTCCAGCGATGTTCCAACTTTTTTAAGCCATCGAAATAATAGGATCTGTTGAACTCTGTATAATAGGCTTTTGTTTCGACAGTAACCTCTTCATTTGACGTAAACCTTTTTCCGCCAGGTTATTTATTCAAGGTTGAGAGAAGAAAGTCGCAGGGTGCCAAATCTGGCGAGTGTACCTGGATTAATTTTATTCTCCCATTTGCTAATGAGTGCTTCGGGTCGTTGTCGTGATGGTAGGCAATCTTTTTCTTCGCTAAATAGGGTCTTATTCTCTTTAATTCAACGTCGTAAATCAGCATAGTACTATCCTGAGATTACTCATCTCTTTTCCAAACTATTATGATTACGCCTTGCGAATCTCAAAAAATTGACGCCATAACTTTTACGGTTGATAGAAATATCTTCCGGCTTTTGTGCTTAGTCCGTAGTTACGGCCTGGCCTCTCCTCTTTAAAGATGGATATTCGGCCATGTTTAAATCCATTCAACCAGTGCTAAATGGTACTTAGAAGGGTGTATTGGAAATGTTAAGTCTTTTAAAAAGCAAAAAAAAAGAAAAACGTAACTCTTAAGGCTGCTTGGATTGTCGTAGGTTTAGGAAAAATATTATTAGCGGTTTGATAATTTAAGCATTTTTTTTGTAAAGCCAACATTAACAAATCTGCAATATATAATTGCGATTGTGTTGCTTGTAAATCGATTCTAGATGAAATTAATAAGATACTAGGTGGCGCTATTTACTGTCAATTAATCCAGTAGAAGGCCTGTAAAATCAGGGGGTTCGTTTCCTTTTGACCTTAATCCCTATCGCCTTTTCTAGATTTATCCTTATAACGAACATGCATTAAGCTGCAATATTCACTAATTTTGCCAGTAGTAGTAGCATTTAGAAAACGCTAAAAATTAGGAAAGAACATCTTTGTAATCAAAAGACAAAAATAAGCATACAAGAACTTGGCAAACATGTTTATGCTTCTCATATTAAAAGATTTTTTTTTCTCTATTACAGGCACCTCATTTGTTCATGTGAGGAGGAAACAGCCTTCTAATATATATATTTTGGAAAATTGCTTTATAGAAAGAGATGTCAGATATATTTTAAATTTTTATGAAAATAAATAACATATTTTAGTTATGAACGCATATTTTTTTGCTTATCTATCTTCATCCATCAATAATAACCTTCCTCTAAGACAATAGACAAGAATTACCCACTCTAAAGCCTTAAAAAATAACTTCCGGTTTTATTACGTTATAAAAAATCATCTCATGTGACAATAAAAAAAACGTCTTATCTAATCAGATTTAGTTACATAAATATATTTATTCTTATTTGATACCTTTTTAAACGCATTTTATATTTGATTTCGCGTATATTTAAGGTACCAGCAATCACTTTCTTCTAATTTTAGTTCCCCTAAGGAAACCAACGGCTTCGAAAAACTATTCAATCCCGATATCTACAATGGTAACAATGATATGTGCAAGACGTGCGCCCAAAACATCAAGTTCATTCATGGAAAACCTAGGTAAATTTCTTGTTTTTTATTTGTTTTCCTTTTCATTCTTTGAAGTTGGCAACAAGTACTGCTATTGATCATATGGTATGATCAAAAAGTACTAATTGTGTTGGTTCGCCTGAAAAATTGATTTTTTTTCAGTGGCGCATTTAATTATTGGGAAATTATTTATATGTATAGAGGCAGCAATGAAAATAGTAATAATACGCAAGTTATACCACAAAATAACAAGCACGCCAATGACAACAATAAAGTGAAAGAAAATTATTATTAATAAAAAGTGTTGCAAATTAAATTAAAATTAAGAATATCCGCTTCCGAATTGCCAACTTATTCATTGATTGCATTGTATTATATTGATTATTTAAAATATTCTTTTAGTAGTTCTTTACGATTTGTTAATAGATTAAATTTTATATTAAATATATCTAGGGTGCTGTGGTTTTGAAATAGAAAACAAGAGAACCGCGACGAAGTTCCGTACAACCGTAATTAAATAAAAATTAATTTACAATTTAAATTTAATTTTAAAATTTAACTGATGATCATCTACCATACCTGCTTTTTTTTTCTTAAATATGTCAATAAATAAATACTAAAAATCGATATCAAAGCAGGTTTTTTTAATTATTGCAGAGAAGCTAAAAACCATTTACTTCCGTTTAGATTTAATCTTTCTTTCGTTTTTTAAAAGCATTTTTTTTTTATTGTAGCCATCATCATAGTGGAAGCACAAGCGGTAAAACTTCTAGATACTCTACCCCTCCCCTCTACTCTAGGACACCAAGCGCAAACGGTTGGGACAATACGTTAATGTCCTTCGGTCAACAGAAGAATGTCTACTCGTCATATCAATGTAATCTGGGCGATGATGGGCTTATACCTTTGCGTTGCGACATGCAGGAGAGGTTATGGCAGATTATCGAAGATCATAGAGTGAGTGAATTTTATTTTGTCGCTAAATTCTAAAAGGTTTCGACTCACAGTTAGTTTATTTTATTTGTACGTGACGTAGCTCGTTGAATATCTAAAGCAACTGTTTTGATTTTTATACCAAAAAGTATCGTATTGAATTGTGAAGATGAACATCTTCAGGGTCTTCTTAACTTTTCAGATAAGAGAAGAAGAGCTTAGGAGAGAGTTGCAGACTTACAGGAGGGCTCTGATCAAACAAGTTTGTCACAAGTGCAACCATAACGACCTCGATAGAAACGATGATACGGTAAGTCGATGTAAACCGAAAAGAAATTATGGATGTTTGATATTAGGGGAAACGGACTGTATAATTTATTTTCGGCAACAAGTACTGTTGGTCTTATTATTTTTTGCTATTTTTTCGTAGGAAAGTTTGTAAAATTGTTCCGCTTCTTTTACGGCATCCTTCCTTCTGCATACAGTCCAGATCTCCGGATTTTCAAATTCTAAAAAGTATGAAACAATCCTAGTTATGTAAAGAACAAAAATATACATTCAGGTCAAGTGCGTATTGTGTATTGTAATGTTAAAAATATTTGGTTTAAAAAATTAAACAGCGCCGTTTAGCTAGTCAACTTCCCTTAATTAATTTCTTCAAAAGCTTGTGTCGCTTCTTTGCTCTTATGAACTGCTAGAATACCAAGAGGTATGGCGATTGTTAGGAAGTAACACGTGGTTTGGATGGTAACCAAAAAAAGACCTCCTAAAATGTACATCATCCATAAGTCTGACTATCTACTTTAACTCATTTAATTGAGTGCATAATGAAGCTTTAAAAATAAGAGCGAAATCTTGGTGATATTTAAACGATTTTAAAATGTTGGCAATCAACCCGACGGTTTTAACCACATCTTGTCAATTGCTTCTACTCATCTGACGTTACTGCAAACTGCAGTTTTTATATTTCTTTGCTTTTTCTTGTTGCAGGATTTGGAGTAATGTAAGAAGCGGTCAAGTAATGTTGAATTGCTTTGTGGCATGTGAATAAGATTATTCATGTCAACTGGTTTAAAATCTTCAGAGGAAATAATTGCATCCATTGCCACCACGGGTAAAACTTCACGAGAGCCGTATCTTGCGCAGCTGGATGGCTTTTTGTCAAGCATTCTTAAGGACCACATCAGAATAATCAAATTGTCGATTATGTTGTTTCCATTTTTCATGCTGGAGCTCATCGTTCTGCTCTTTTTGCTAGCTAACGCCTTCCGCTACAACTGCACAATCTATAGATGAACCTGGAAATGAATTTTCACCCCCATTTAAATCCTTGGACAATTCTCGTCACAGTACATAGAGGTTTAAAAAGTCATTATTCTTGTTTTTCCCCACTTCATCAAGTTGCTTAAACTTGTCAATAAAATCTTTACCAACTATATTCACAAGTATTGGGAGGCAATCTTAGTTACATTATGTTGTTGTGGTCACGTGACATAGTTTTATTTCTGCTAAGTCGATAGCCTCAGGGTTGCAAAGATGCAAGCCGCATGTTTTAAACTCATTCTGGAGAATTTTCCAGATTCAAGAGATCACTGATTATCCCGTCTTTATTGCAGAACTGAGCCATTCCACCTAGATGGCAGATAGATCTTGATACCAACAAGTGTACTCGTTATCCGAAAGAAAAATAAAATGTTACTTCCGGTTTTCGTCATTTATTCCATAATAATCCATAATGAATATACCCATCCATTTAAAAATAAAAAATTAAAAGAATATGTTCCTTTAAACCGCATCCCTTGGCGTTGGATTAGAGAAAATTATTATTTTATTTCTTTTGATGAATATTGTACATTATGCGAACATTTTCTTTTTAAACACTTTGTATAACATGCATCAAAGATACGCACTTCACCCGATTGACAATTGCCATCCTCTATCTTCTCTTTTTTTCTGTTTTCTTTCATTGAACGTAGTCAGCATCGAGTGATGATGATGATGAAAGCTCTTCTTCCGGTTGCAAAGAGCCCGATAATTCCGATACAAATTCGCAAAAAACGGAAACACTACTACTGCCATTACCACTTAGAAATAGGGTCAGTCTATATGCGAATCACTAGCCAAGTTTAGTTTTTCTTTTTTTTTTCATATTTGTTTGGACTCTTAAGAAAGACTGTTTTTGGTGTTACGTGTTGTGATTTATTTTCATTTTAGGTTTGTTTTTTTTTTAACCGTTATCATTTTTTTAGTAGATGGAATTAAGTATTTTTAAAAACTACGCGTGTTTGCCGTTTTTGAAATGGTGATTTTTAAAAAGAAAATTACCAAATAAGAGAATCTAGTTTGCGACACTAGATTTACTAACAATTTTATTTTTTAATTTTTTTCCAATCCGAAAAAAAAACTGATTTTTCTTTTTTCCTATTTATTTGTTTTATTCCTAGTGTTTGTCTTGCTTGCTCCCGATATTCGTCTTTTTCCTTCCCTCCATTTCCAACTAGCGCGAATGATTTCTTAAATTCCTTTCCAGAGCTCTGTGGTGGATTCCGTATGCAGTGCGGGGGAAGGACCGACTTCCGCAGTTGAATCGTTGCGATCGGATATGTCGTGGGAGGCCGTGGAAGAAGGTGCTGCCCTTCAGGAGGGAACGCCAACGTTATGGGTTCCAGATCATGCCGTATCGCGATGTACGGGGTGTCAGACTGAATTTTGGTTGGGTAGAAGGAAACACCACTGCAGGTAATTAATGATCTTCCTTTTTTTGTAGTAAAGCAATAGAAAATAAAAACGTGTCTTTTTTAGTATTGCCCTAGGATTATAATTAAAAAGATCAAATTTGATTGGAGCGTTACTACGGCATTGACTATTTTATTTCATCGGTCTTTTAACCTGTCACTTTAATAAGTATTTAAAATAAATGCACCTGAAATGACATCATTGTAGCTTATGGGATTTATACAAACAAACCATTCCTCTATTCTCCTTGTTTACAGTAGAAACTTATTAGAGCCACAATCTCCAACAGTATCGTGTTTTATTTTTTTTTTATATCGTACTACTTTCAGAAACTGCGGAAGGATATTCTGTGCGGACTGTTCGGAATACAGCACCCCGCTTCCTTCAGAACACCTTTTCGACCCCGTCAGGGTCTGCACGTCCTGCTTCTCGAAGCTATCCCGGCGAGACGGCGGCGAAGCGCCCTTACCCGAACATTGCAAGCATCAAGTCGTAGCCGCTTCTCATCATCACCACCAGATGGTGTCGGCGACAACGAACAATAACCCGCAGATCGCAGCATCCAGCAATTAAGACGTGCACACCGCCCGCCCCCTTTCGTAATTTTACAATACAATAGGGTACTGCTAAAAAATGAGAGTTTAAAATATACGCCAAAAAAAGTATACATACTTATTGAAAGAGAAAAAAAAGCGTGGAAAACAGCAAGATTTATCATGTTTTGTATTTGGTAGCAATTTTATTTTGTGAGGATCACAAGCTTGAGAAAACAAAAAAAAATATTTCTAACGAAATAAATGATTTCCTTGGTGTTAGACTTGATTTTGTCTTATAAATGTACAATACTTAAATATAAGAAGATGATGTTCACGTATTTTATGTGGGTGTGACGCGCACTTGTAGAGAAAATATTTCTTTTATTTTCAAAACTGGTGTTTTAATGAATTTTAAGCGGATCATTTGCGGTGAAATTGGTGGATAGAATTTTACGTGTTAAAAAGAGAATCATCATGAAGTAATTATAAAATTTGCTATTTATTGTCTACTACTGCTTTAAAGTGTTTTTTTTTATGAACAGTGTTGCCATTTACAAAATTCTAAAATCAAGACGTATTATTTTATAGAGAAAATATTTCTACTATTTTCAAAATCGGCGTTTTAATGAGTTTTAAACTGATTATTCGGGGTAAAATTGACGTATAGTGTTTTATGCATATTAAAGAGAGAGTCATCATGAAGTATCTATCAAATTTATTTTTTTTATTCTTGAAGTGTTGCCACCTCAAAGGTTTTAAAATTACAACGTATTGTTTAAATAAATAATTTGTACAACTAATCGTAAAACGCAACAAAAATATGAAAATTTCAAAATAACTAATTTAAATAAATGAACGTAATCTTGCTGTGGAATGAAGCAACAATATTGCCGTTTCAATAAATTAGTGGTTAGATTTAGCGCAATAAAATCGAAGAAGCCTCATAACTTGCAATTTTTATTTAGAAACGAATAAAGAATGTTTGGTTTCCCAAAAAGTTATCAATCGAGGTTTTTCTGTCTGTTCTGTAACAAATAAGCTTTTGGCGGTCGGACCACATCGAGATGAAACAGTGGTCGCGGTTCACGTTAAAGTAGATTTTTTTTAATTAGGAAAGGTAAATTTTAAATATTTTCAAGCAAAAACGTGTATTATTTGTGCAAATTGAGTTGAAAAAAACTATGAAATTCTTTTAATATTCAGTAATAAATCAACCATATTTATATTTTCTGAAAATTGATAAATTGTTTACGATTCAGCCTCCTTGACCGAATAAAATGAACTAATATAACAGTACAAAACGTGACTTCTCCACTTATAGCACGTTTATGCACTGAGCTTGTCGATGTACTTTAAAAGAAAATACTTGGTACTTAGTATTTCAAATACTTTGTTTTGTTTAAATACTTCAGTCTTTAAAGCATTTTTAATAATTGTATTATTAAAAATGCAAATAAAACAGTACTTCAATTGTGAAGTACTTGGAAAATAATTGAAACCTTATTTTTTAGGATTTCATTTACTTTTGCTTAAACCACTTGAAGTTCTTTTAGAAGTGCTTGAAACACTTCTAGCAGTGTTCGAAGTGCTTTTAGGCCTTTAATGAGTACTTGATATTTCTATTGTCAGTACTTGGTGCTTTATTTTTTCAAATGCTGTATTTGGTAAATCAAGCATTTTTGCCAATAGAGGTATTTGACTCTTGTTGTCTTAAAGCGCTCTGGCTCGCTGCTTTATGAGTGGCATTTAAGCCACTTTAGCCCAGCTTTAATAATTTTAAACTGTTGGCGACACTATAACAAGAATACTAACATAAACAATTATTATTTCGTAGAAAGAATGTACTAAAAACTAAGACTATCACGGTATCACGGTACCAATTAATTTAAAGTGTATCAATCACATCACTTTTTTTTGTAAATTTGCCGCTCACCACTGGCAACACTGTTCGTGACTGATTTTAAGCATATTTTTATTGAAATTAAAGCATATTTTGAAAATAAAAGAAATAGAAGCAAACAACTTCTTCGTAAAAACAAAATTACTGTGATGTTTGATTACTACTATATACTACAATAAATGCGCCATCTATAGGCGTTTTAAAGAACTATTTAAATATTTTCTGTTATAATGAAAGAATATAATACAAAACTATATCGTGTGCACTGTACGTAATAAAAAATAAAAGCAGGTAACAATTATAATGGTGGATATTTTAAATAAAAATACTAATTTTATATACGTCCATCTGGTTCAGAATTATTAATTTACTGCTGGGGATTTTATTATTATTGAAGTTGCAAAGTCTATTAACTTGGAGTAATCAGCAAAATTAACTGAGAACTTTGGATAAGACCAAACAAGTTCCCTATTTTGGTTTCGTAATAAATTAATTAAATTAAAAATAAATAATCTGTAAGAAATTCGATTATATTGGCTCTAGGGAAATTTTTGATACAATACTTCCTTCTCAAAAGATAAAAAAAAAATTATTAGGTAATTCGAATGCGAGATTGGGATTGATGAGTATCATACGTTATCTGTAAGGTTGTCCAAAAATTAGGAATTGCACTAAGTAAAATAAATTTTTAAAGAATTATCGTAGGAAAATTTTATAAGGATTCTTTAAATTGTAAGTGTTAAAAGTAGTATCTCTCTCGATGTGACCTTATTACGGCAAAAAAAAAATTAATAAAAGTATGTATTTTATTACATTTTTGAATATATTTTTGCTATTAGGAAAGAAATCTAAGTAAACGATGTGAATTAATTATCGAGGGACTATGGGCAAACTAATTTCTCATCAAACACTTTATTTCGTATTCATTAGAAATTTGCCCATAAATCCCTAGCGCCATCTTTCTAGGGAAATATAATTACAACTTACGTGTAAAAATTGAATCAAGTTAAAGGATCGATGTCAAGTCAATGTTTTGTATGTGTAACATTTATGTGTATTCGATGTACATATTTTACTTGATACTCACGTTATTTTCAACGTATTACAAAACACCACTATCGAACTAAATTTATCCAAACAATTGATTGCTGTTCGATATTTCTTTCTTCACCAATACCTGGTATCTGTTTTACCCACTACGATAAAGACGTGAATAAAATTGCTATGATAGTATGGTGTTCTGTACTTAGGTTGGCACCTCTCAATAAGAAAAAAAAATGTTTTAATTCATAAATAAGTCGTTAGGTGGCGCTGTTAAATTTCTCACACATTATTCTTAGATAAAGCTAATTTGACGAGAAATAAAACGAAAATAATACAGTATCTCAATGAAAGATGGCCGACTTAAGTATAGAACTTCTATTATACAAACAAAAGCTACTAAAAGCTAAACAAAAGCAACTCTCAGTGTATTATGTGGTTAGTGTACATATTATATGTAAAAATAAATATATAAATATATTTACTTGTAATAATTATAATGATGAAGTAAGTAAAAGAAAAAAAAGTATTTATCGACGATGATCGACAAGAAATACATAGTTCCTCTTTATTTGTGAGATATTATGTCCGAAATGTTAATATTTTATATAGAATTTGATAGGCTGTCGTTTGTCAATTGCTTACGTCAAACTTGTTTTTTTTTTTTGTTTATAGCTTAGGCTGTCAAATTTTGACAGGGAATGAAGCTAAGATATATTATTCAAGAATCCTTTGACATCTCTCGGATGTAACATTTCATGAAACGCTTACTATATCACCATCTTTATTTTTGTTTTTGTTTTTTTAATGTTATTTTTATAATGACCGTAAATAGCAAGATTACAATAACGGAGATGAAATAAAGAGAAAAAGGAGCCGTTTGTATTGTATTATCCCCTACCACTCCCGTCTCCAATCCACTTCTACGTATAACTAATATATAATCGCGAAAAGGCTTTGAAAAACTTGTATATCGGAAAAATCGCAGCTTAACGGAACCTATTAATTATTCTTTTTTCTTCGAGTAAAAAGAAAACATTGATTAGAACAGCCAACTTCGTTTAAATAATCCAAAACAAGATGCCTGAAATTATTGTATCTATATTAGCTCTATCCAAGCAAAATATGAAATCGCAAAAGATGCGTTAAAAAAGGTATGATAATATATATGTATACAGAAAAAAAGAAAAAAGCAGAATTGGTTATATTTGTAAATTTATATAGTTGCATTTATAAACTAGAAGTGAAAAAAAAAAACCGGCAAAAATACTGTAATGATATGGTATGATCTTAGTTTTATGTAATTGATGAAGTATGTATTATCATTAAGTAACATGAAAAATAAAATTTTAATTTTATGTGTTGTGTTTTCCTTTTTTCATTCTCCAAATTAGTGCTCCGCAAGTGGTGTGGCATGAGGGCGTTCTAAGTGTGCTTCAGTGCAACACCTATATTGAGTGTAAATTCCCGTTTTCCAAGGAAGGAACAAAACAGCAGCTTTATTAACAATTTTAAAATATATATAATTATTATATTATAGTTTAAAAATTAAATAAACCTATGTTGTTTTTAAATATATCATCATCAAGTCGTGAAATATTTAAATACACTACCCGACAAAAACAGACGGTGTATCGTTCTTACTTACGAAACAAAGTTTATAGACATTATATAAAATGTAAATGAGGGTTATTAATACTTGTTATGTAAACAGTCCATCTATAGATATTTCTGGGTATTTATTGCTTTATGAGGGGTAATTGAGATTTTCCCAGATCAAAATAGGAATTTTAAATGCGACAAAAATTTAGACCCTGCGCATTTACTACATTAATATAAGCAAAAATGGTTTAATTTGATACTTCTCTTTATATGCAGCGGTTGTGCTGGTAAAGTGTACACATTTCACCACGAGAAATTATATTTTACAAAGTGTTTGCAATATGGGTAGAAAAAAGCAATTATCCTTGATAGAAAGGGGTAAAGTTGTAGCCTGGCACCTGAAAGGTGTTAGTAAGAAGGAAATTGCTCGTCGGTTATGAAGAAGCGATCATTGCGTTAGAAGTTTCCTAAAAGATCCGGAAAATTACGGCAAACCAAAAGGCCAGGGGCGACCGAAAGCTATAAGTGAGCGGGATAAACGCATGATATTGCGGTGTGCATCCAATTCTTCTGCGTCGGCGAGAGTTGTTGCAGAACAGGCGGGGGTACAAACGCACGTGCGTAATGTTCAAAGGATTTTAAAGGCGTCACCGGTAATATCACGGAAGAAAATGTTGAGAAAACCGCCACTTTCGGCGAAACACAAAGAAGCGAGGTTGAGATTTGCCGAAGAACACGTATTCTGGAAGAAATAATGGGAAAAAGTTATATTTTCCGATGAGAAACGTTTTAATTTGGACGGACCGGATGGGTGCTCGCATTATCATGATCTGAGAGAGGAACCAAAAGTGAAAATGACCAGACAATTAGGGGGTGGATCTGTGATGATATGGGCAGCGATTGGATTTCGCGATAAAAGTGGGATAGTGTTTTGCATAAACAATATGACATCTGTGACGTATAAAGACTTATTGCGTGACAATCTTCTACGTTTTGGAAACCATATTCATAAAGTGAAAATGGTTTAAAGAGAAAAATATTAAAACTTTACAGTGGCCGGCACGGTCACCAGACTTAAACATTATTGAAAACATGTTGGGTGAGAGGAGTGGAGCAGTGGTGAGTGGAGGAGATATTTTTAAGTTTATTTTACTTTTACGAATAAAAACTTAATTAGATATCTTGCATGGCTCCTTCCTTTCCCACTAGCTACGCCCATGGTGCTCACTACGTCGATAAATATACAAATGGGTAATGTTATCCCTATTGCGTAGGTATTCTCTATGATTTCTTAGTGCTATCTATAGTTTCTTGGGATAGCGCATGCCCTATGGTGTCGAGTTTACAGAATCCTGTTGCTGAATGTAATCATTTTTATTGTCAACTTTAGTCATTTAGTCAATATCCCTAACAAAAATTTAATAAATCAATATCCATTTAATAAACTGACTGATTGATATACCATTTACTGTAATTCTTTCTGTTGTGTATTTGTAAATGAAAAACGGGTGGGTTCTCACGTATATGTATTCTTTAATATCGCTTATAACTTATATGTAACACACGCACACGAGGTACCAACTAACCTCCTTTTGTCCTACTTAAATATTCCCAGGGGCGCGCATCCCGGGGAGCCAACTTAAAACTATAGGCATATAATATTCCTAACGGATATAACACTTTCCTAAATTTATTACAACTTCTATCTAATGCTGTATCCTCGAGAAGGATACAGAAAATTGTCTAGAAAAAAAAAACTAAAAAAAAATATGCAGGATGTCTCATTTAAAAAAGTTAAAGTAAAATGAATCAACTTTGACAACGATTTCGATGGATATTTTGTACCATCTATTTGACACGAATTTTTTTTTAATATATTGATGAAAATTCCATGAAATGCTCAATCAAATAAAATTTGAATCACTGCTCTAGCATGTGAGGAGGTGAAGATATCGCCCATTCAAGAAACGACGAACTTTCGCAAAAATCTCAAATTGCCCCAATTATTTCAAGAACTAAGCTAGTTAAGTATAAAGAATGTTGAATAAAGTTGACATGAATTGAACAGAAAGAGGCATCCAGAAATCCATTAATATATGTTATCCTTAAAAAATTAAACTCGTTTCGTGTGCAGCCGAAGCGGAACATCTTGTATACTTCAATATAGCTTATTTCCAAATAAATTTTTATTTATTTCTCTAATTTACCTACGAAAAAAATTATCCCTTCCAATACGTTTGCAAAGTTTCCATTTCGAAACTCGTTAAAACACAATTTATTTCCCCTTTTAAAACCTCTCGATTTTAATTTTAATTTTAATTTAATTTCCCTTTTACACCTGCTTTTTTTCCCTTTCAAAAACGAGAAAGAAAAACTTTTTTAATGGATTCTAATTCCGCCGCGACAATCCTTTATATTCATTCTATACCTACCAGTTTTAATGAGTTCCTGCGGTGATAGCGGTAACAACTCGAAACGTCTTCCCGAAGTGTTCTTCATTACTATCGAATTACGAGTTCATGTTTTAATTTCGGCTTTTGGTCTGGCGCAAATTACGTTGTCGAATCCTCTCGGGAAGCGCTTGGTAGGAAGTTTTTAATTGGAAAATTGCACAACGGCTTCGTACGGGATTAAACGCTGATTCTTGTTTTTTTTTTCGCTGACATATTTGCAGCATTTTCTGTGGAGAGTTCGCGAGAAATGGGAAATGAAGCTGTTGTAGAAATCCAGCAATACTTCCAATTGAACGGATAAATACGAAGGTCGTTCAATAAGTTCTTAGAGAAAGATAAAGTATTTTCAACATAATCTCCATTTAACTCCATACACATTGCTCAGCGTTTCTCCAGCTTCTTTAAGCCTTTCAAAAAGTAGGATTTCGAAAAAATAAAAATAAAATAAGCATCTACTTGGACGATGACTTCCTCGTTCGACGTGAACTGTTGTCCGCCGAGCCATTTTTTCAAATTTAGAAAAAAAAAGGAGTCACTGGTGGCCAAATCCGGTGAATACGGTGGATGCTGTACTAATTAGAACTTTAATTCCATAATTGTGGCCATCGAAACTGGGCAAGTGTGCACCCGTGCATTGACTTGATGGAAGAGAATCTTTTTCTTTTTCAAATGGGGACGTTTTTTCTAGATTTCTTCGCTCAACGGTGCATAATACTTTCTACTTATTGTTTGTTTGCTTTTTCGAAGCAATCGTTGCACTACCTTCGCCTTCTTCGGAGTTCATTCGCCTTCAAGAACCCATGTTTTGACTGCACCTTTGTCTCCGGAATGTTGCAGGGTATTCATGTTTCGTCTATAGTTATGTATCGACGGAGAAACTCGTCAGGATTGCGACGGAAAAGCGTCGAAACAGCCTCAGAGTCGGCGTCTATTTACGTCTCTCTACTGCGAACGAACGCAGCTCTCATCTCGCCAAACTTTTTTTCACCCCCAATTTTTCGTGCAAAATTGAAAACACTGTGCCTTGTGATATACCTGTGGCTCCGACTATTTCGCGCACTTTGATTCGTCGATCATTCAACACCATTTCTTTGTCAATCATTTCGGGGGGACTTCCACTGGACGTCCAGAACGATGTTCATCTTTTGTGGATGTTCGGCCACGTTTAAACTCATTTACTCAATTGCAAACAGTTGCTAACACTGAAGTAGATGTACCATGAACTTCATCCAAGTCAGCTTTGATCACTTTCGGCGTTAAGCCTTTTAAATATAATTGTTTAATCACCGCTCGGAACTCATTTTTCTCCATTTTTCTACATAAACAAAAATTCTTTGTTTGAATTGACAATAAAAATGAAACCGTGTGATGGATATAACTGAGACTTTAATTATTTTCGATACTGCGAGCGCCATCTCTTAGATTTTGTAAGGACTTCTTGAATCACCCTCGTAATTAATTTACTACTGGAACAGTGTTGATTTATCCGTTCTAAAAGCACTACGTATCTGGAAGATGCTGGATGCTTACCGCCAATTTTTAAAAATGTTTAAAAAAAATAACGTTTGGGAATTAAATAAAACACAAGGGACACTCTCGAATATTTTATTTTCAATGCTAATATTTCTTGTCGCTTAGGTACTTTCGGTTTTCTTTCTAAATTGTACACAAATAAAAAGTTTACATATTAAAATATTAAATAAAACCCCAATTTACATATACATTATACACTATCAACAAATTGGATATTTTAGACATTGCTTTATTGCCCATTTTGTCCACATATATATATAGTTAGTTAGGTTTTTGGGGGCTTTTTTAGCTTAAATTGAGTTCACAACTTTTTTATTGCAAAAGATTATTTGGTAATAATTAGAGCTGTGAATCTTGTCCGAATAAGAAGTTTAATAGTACCGTATTTTGATATTTATTTTGCAACTTAATATGCAATCCGGATTGAAGGTAGTTCGGATATAACAATGTGATTTTGAAGATTTCCAGAAGGAATTAATTAGAAGGCTTTACATTCGCGGTTTTTTACGTGTTTGTATTTGTAGCCGGATAAGAACTCTCAACTCTAATAATAACATTCATATTCTTATAAAATATGTTTTAGTTTTTGATTTTAGCACATAGTATGTATACAAGAGCTGTGTGGTTGTTATTTTAACCAATATCGATGTGCAAATTCGATACTACATGTGAGCAAGCCAAATTGATTGTCTGCGCCACTGCTCCATCCGGAATTGCTTTCATTGGCGTGGTTAAATATTTTTAAAAAAGGGTAGGTCATCTAAATATGTTTAAAATACAAAAAAGAAACAAACATAGTCATTTTAAAAAGGCAATTTAAAAACGTAGAAATTAAAATACTTCACAAGGAAACAACATTGAAGAGAAAGAAAGTAGCAAAATGTCAACTATGACAGGTTATTTTTAGATGCCAACTTCACACCTATAAATGGAAGTAGATATTGGGCTCCCATCTGCGGGAAAATCAGCATTTTTCAGGAAACCTTGGATTGCTTGGTACTTCTAACGACTATAACGAGAACTGTTTTTTTTGTATTTCATCTTTTTTTTATATAAAAAAAAAGAATATTTTCGGAGTGAGTTGTACATAAAGCTTTTGATCTACTTTATTGCATTTTTTTTTAAATTCTCCAACACTATGTTGCCACTTAACATCAAAGCATGCAACGTTTACTTTCCTTGTACGTATTTCCTATCTATCTCCAATTGCGAAAAAATCTTATTTAACCTGTGAAAGGTTTAATGTTAGCATCAAAGGCGTTATACGTTTGTCGCCCGAAGCCATAAGCTTTGTTACCGCAAACGTGGGCGTTCTATCGACGAAGTCTTTTGTATCCAAATAGCTTGTGGTTTTTTTTTTCCCCCATCATGCATACAGAAAGAAAATAAAATGGCTTTGATGTATTTTTTTTACGTGTACGGGTACGTGTTTCGATGGTTAAATTCCCTTTTTTTTGGTAATTAATGCATAAGAACCAGATGTTTTGTAATTTTTTTTTTTTCGTTAGATTGGTAAAGTTGGTAGTGGATTTAACAACTTGTATTGGTATGTCTGATTGTCAATTTGTGACATGTGAATTCGAAGCTTAGAGTATATATAATGTTATGTAGTAAAACTGAGCGCAACCACACGCTGCTGAGTTAGAGGGAAACGTCATATTTGCTTTTTATGCCTGTTTCGGTACTACACTGAAGATGCCGCTTCTATTACTCTAATATAACCTAAAAAAAAAACAGGCATGATGACCAACTGTTAAATTTAATGACATCTCAGGGATGCCAAGCCAATTTAATTTTAACCCCACACAGCTCTAGAAGATTTGTTTAATAATTACCGCTTTACACCTTAAAACAATTATACTCAAATTAATTATTCTTGCGACGCTTTTTAAATATTGTACTGATGTGAGCTGACAATGAGTAATAAAATATTACGTACATGTTATCCATATCTATAAATATTATTGTAAACAACGCTAGGGTATAGGCAACCACCACACCACACAAGTTAATTAATCCGGGACGGTCGTTTCGAGGACATGAATGATCCACATTCTCAACCGGTGACCGAATGATGTGAGAAACCTCTAAAACTAACATGCTTCTTCTATCCCTACTTTCGAGAAAGTATTATTTATAACCGATTACCGAAGCGGTAACACCTGATATGTTCCTTGAATCTGGTGCTCTTTTCGATCGAACATATTGAAAGGTGTTAACAAGGTCTGAAGGGTCAAGATATGAAGGTATGCTTGGATTCGCGTAATACACTTAAATACCTTCTTGGCAATCCGAAAGATAAATCGAAAATGGAAGAAAGGTCAGGAATGTATAAAATTGCACGCAGCGACTGTAATAAAGCCTATATTGGTCAAACGAAAAGAAAGATAGGCACCAGATTTAAGGAACATATCAGGTGTCATCGTTTTGGTAGATTAGATTCATCAAGTGTAGCCTAACACATAAATGAAGCCGGGCATAATATGAAAATGGAAAAGTTGAAATTGATCAAGAATGTAATTTCGCCACGGGAATTAGACGTGTACGAGACGGTTTACATAAAAAGCAACAAAAAATCTGATGAATAGAGAGAACAGGCTGTTGTCGTACTCAGTTCTATTCGATTTATTGGTGCAAGACTGCATATATTTTATGTCTCGGGCTACAGTGACAAGCCACCCTTCCGTCTATTTGTTCGTATTCCGCATTTTTTCGCACGTCTTAGTTTTAAGGCACGTAGGCGGTAAAAGCAGATACTTGTAAATAATATTTTTCTCGAAAGTAAGGATGGAACAAGCATGTTAGTTTTAATCGTTCGGTCACCGATTGAGAATGTGGATCATTCGTATCCTCGAAACGGCCGTCACAGATTAATTGATTAAACGTGTGTGGTGCGCAGGTTGCCGATACTTTTGTGTTGTTTACCATACTACGCCACAGTTCTTGCTATCATTATAAATATTATTTGCAACATGAAGAATGAGCTTGCTTGCAATTATTGTAATCTTACGTTATCTAATTTTCTTTAATATTTATTTACTTAACATACAGTAAACAGCAACGAGTTGTGAGTGAAAATCTTTTAAATTTAAAGATGGATTGAGGTGGGAAGCGAAGTTGAGTTTTTCCAGGCGTTGCTGTTTGTTGTATGTAGAATTTCAGCGATGAATATATCGAATTGAATTTGGTACAAATTCAGATGATTTGATTGAAATTTTAAATTAATTTTTCTTATACAAATACTCGTTTATTATTTGGTATTTTTTATACACCTGGACAAAATTCTTGTGCTTTCGTCAATAAAAACAAGCTTATCAGTAATGTGATACATATAAGTGATCGACTAGATTTGTCTGTTGTACGTAGTAATTAAGATTGTCAAAATTATTATTCCCATTTACGAATTTAAAATTTGAGGAAAGTTTATTCGTTTGACTTTTTATTAATTTCCTCTGCATTAAAATACTTTTCGCTTAGCAATGCTTTAAAAATTACGAAAAGCTTGATATTGCTGTAAGAGGTTTAAATATCGTTTTGCAACTTTCATTGATAATTTTTTCATTTGATGATTTATTGCCATTTACTTCCTTATTTGCTTATTTTTGTTGATTACGAATATCGATACGAACAACAATAAAATTTAATTCCTGGGTATTTCTAAACTTTAGATAACAAAGGAGGTTGGATGGGTCAGAACAATTCTTTAAAATATATATACGAGGGTACCGTCTTAAGTTTTTACAAACGACCACTAGATGGCGGTCTTGTGAGAGATATTACAATTTTTGAAAAAATTTACATTTGTTACTGTTAAAGCAGTGACAGCATACAAGTCTCACATGAAGGTTTTCGTTAGATGATTTTCTACGGTTGTAGTAAAGGCTTGACGCAACAACAATCGCTTCGTTTAATTTTTGGTAATGACGCACCATCAGAAAAGATCGTTTGCTTTGCTTGCAGAATTTCGTAATGGTCTTGCTTCTGTTACAACATGATTGAAGAGGATCCGTTGAGGCTCGAGCCTTTCCAAGAAGTTTAAAGTTCATCTGCAGGAAAAATAATGGCAGATAGATTATCAAAAGGAATTTTAATGATTGATTATCTAGATAAGTATGGGACGATAACAGGTGGGATTCTATTAAAGTGAAAAGGCGGGGAAAACTGACGCAAGGTGCCTTGTTGCATAGTTGTTGCCAGTTCATAAGTCAAGATTTTCAAAACCTGCTGTTGCTGAATATGGCTTCGTAGAAATGGACTATCAATCTTATAGTCCAGATCTAGCTCTTTGTAACTTTTTGTTTCCAAATCTCAAAAAAAAAAACAACAAGGAGAACAAAATTTATGGACGATGATGAGCTGTTGAAAGGTATTTTGCCGACAGAACCAAAGGGTAATGGAGTAGAGTTGTTATCGAAGCGATGTTGTTGTATCCAAATGTAGGGGGCCTATATTGAAAAATACATTTTTCAATTACTACCCCTTTTCTGGAAATGTTCAGAGACTGCTTTGATTTTCTCGCGCATTTCCGTTGTATACCGTGTACACCGTACTTTACAAAAAAAAAACGAAGCATTGTCTTTGACCTCTCTCATAGCCAGGAATGTTATAATTTTTTAACAGTAAAGATATATACTAGGAGCGATTATTATCTTCCGCGTATGATTCAAATACACCCTGTATGCAGCTTGTTATCTAAAATTTATTATTGCAGAGCTTGTTATTTAAAATTTATTTAACCGTTTGGTACATTCATCTTCTACTCTATTATTCTTAAACCGCTTCGAAATTAGATGTTTAATATAAAAATACCTATTCGAGAAAAAAGAAACCAAACGGTAACCCCATCCTGCGCTCCCATATCTTCGATTACCGCCGACGATCCGCTTCCTTTGACCCTCCTTTCTGACCTGTCGTTTTTCCTAGATTATATTACACTTGTTCCTATCCAGCGCCTCCTGTATATTGTCCAGCATCGGACTCTGATCTCGACTTTCCATACTGTCGATCATGTTAATCAATTCTTTAAAAACGGTCACCACTTTCCAATTATACTTCGCGCTGCATTCGACATAACCGCATTTCCAGATCTTCTTTACGGTATTTACGATTTCCCTTCGACGTTCTTCGTTACCGCTGGTGATGGCCAATTTACCTCCGCTAGGGGCGCCTTCTTCTGGTAGGATCAGGTCCTGCTTATTGCCGACTATCAAGATCGGAACGTTGGAGATGTTTCTGCTTTCGGAGATTTGCTCTCGTAGCGTCTTTATGTATTGGAACGTTTCTAAATTGGACAGGTCGAAGACCAGGATGTAAGCGGAGGCGCTGCGAAGCCCGTAGAAGCGGTAATCGGTCCATTCGTAGAACGAGTTAACGGGAAAGTACGGTATGACGGGTAGATCGGAGATTTTGATCTCGTAGAGGCGGTTATTCGTTATGACCGATGGATAATAGGTGTATTTGCGGTCGGTTGGGATGTACTCGTCCGAAAAGTCGTTCCAAACGAATTGCTGTAACATAGGAAAAGTTAAACATTAGAATTTTAGAGATAATTTCGACGTTTTGGAAATGGTGGGATTTTCAAAGCTGAGATAAGTGGGAAACGTTCAAACTTTGACGCTCTATGATTACCAATGAATAAGCTTCCTTTCATGTACTGACGTGCGCTTTGATCATGATCGTGGGTCGTACGCCCGACCAAAGAAATTAAATCATCTGTACAAATGGTTTCTTTGATCTGAGAAATTACATTTTCATTAAATAAATATATGCTAAATAAACATTAACATAATCTATGGTAGCTCTGTTTAATATCGGATAGCGACCAGTTTCGAGCTAATCGCTCATCATCAAGATAATTGTCGTAGGATTAAAATTATTCAAAATTTGTTGAATATACTTAAGGTAGTCTCAAAAATATCAAGCCTAACAGAGACAAGTATCTTTTTTGGTCAATATCTGTTATATTTCTTGACATAGTCTCCTTGTAGATTTACACACTTTTCCCTGGACAATGGAACATTCTTCTTTGCGAACCCGATTCATCCTGCGCAGTCCACTATTTAGACTGTGTCTAGGTTTTACGGGTGGATTAGTGTATCTAAGTTACATCTGTATTGGACAAATTGGATTTGGTGGATTAGCCACCGCGGACCCTCAACATTCGTGCTCAATAACACGACACCAGGAGCTTCTAGATGATTGCGGTTTTTGATAGAGTTTTTAAATTAGGTTTGAAGATGGTTCTTATGTTGTTCCTGAAGAGGATCGGTGACATCTTCTTATGGAGATTAGAACTAGATGAGGAGAATTGCTATAGAGGAGGGTTGATGTGGCTGTTAATGGTAGCTTAAATATCTTTCTTAGAATAACTATTGCAGATTGCAGAGAGTTTCGGTGATGTGGCTGAGTTCTCGAAGAAAGCTATTTGGGTTCAGATGTGGATGGTCTTTTGGGTAAAGGGAATTGATAATACTGCGTTTTTGGGTTGGATGATGGTGTAAGAAGCCATCGAGATATCTATCTGTGCGCGTGGGTTTTCGGCAGATGGACGGCGTTAAGACGCCGGTGTAGATATCTTAATGGCCTTTCACATCATCGTCCGGGTGTGAGAGGCCCTCTTTACACCATACCTGGAAATTCCAACTGATTAGCAACCGTCACGTAACAAGCCATATACGAAAACTCCCAGAACGAATAGCCTCCAATCCGTGGGCACTAGCAGTTTTAAAGATCTTCCATAATAATGAAGTCAAAACGTCGGTAGAAGCTACGACAACGACGCGGTTCCAGTCCGGAAACCAAGTGTGTAGTGTGGTTGATAACCGCGGAAGCTTACGTAACGGATTCATATCTTAACATTTGGAGAGATTTTTAAGCTACTAATTACATAATTGTACATTTTATCAATATTCTGATCAAAATAAGTACAACTTTTTGCAAGGGATGATCCTTCCTGTAAAAATTCTAGCCTAGCCGCGGACGAACGGAACTATACTCAACATCAATCCGACAACTTTGTGAAAATTGATTTTCTTGAACATACAATTTCCAGTGTTTTCATCGCACTAGAAAATTTCAATTCAATTAGAATTCAGCCTTCTCGTGAAAATGTATACAAACGTATATATGTAGGTACATATAACGTATCTGGTTACCTTTCGGCGTCTTTACCGTGGAGGTAAATACAAATAAAATAGCCACCATTATATCGTTTGCTGTATAAACGGTTTCCGAAGAAATTCTAAATGATATTTTCGCTTAATTGAACGGTAAAGCATAGCGGTGGAAGTTGAATGATTTTAGCAGCAAGGGAATTGATATTTTTGAAAGGAATATCGCAGATACTTTGTAAATTAATTCGGTTTTGCGTTACCGTTAATCAAATTTTATTTAACGTTTTATTTTGGGGGAAATTCTGTTCCGTTTGGTTAGGTTTCCTCTTTTGGATATTCGTAGGAAAATGGGAATCGGTTGCGTAATAAAATATTCTATTTTTGGGAGTCGTTGGAAATAACGACGAAGTAATTGAATCCTTTAGGCTGGCTCACGTTTAGATCGACGATGTATAAAAAAAATATATCGCAGCGTACCTGGTCCCATCGCCCCTCTATATCTGTTAATTAATTTCATTATATTGCTTCTCGTCACAAATACCTTGATAACGTGTTTAACAGCTTACAAAACAATTGCAGCAGTATTAGCGCAACCAGTCGATTGCCTAGCAGTAGCGTCACTGCGCTGGGTTAACCGAAATAAACGTGCGCCTTATTTAGAACAAAAAAACAATAAGAGAATCTATGATAATGCAAACATATATTAGATGGCTGAAAAGAAATCCGGAAGTGAGGCCTTCAATATCTGTATCATAGCGTACGTTTCTACAATCCGTTGCGGCGTATACAGTGGCGGCCACATAAATAGCACAGGCATCAAATTTCATTTGAATTAACCGCTCAAGCTGTTCCCGTTTAAATTTTTATTAAACTAGCGTGAGAGTCCCCGAGAAGGTTGCGTGTACTTCCCCTAGCTATGTATTCCAGAACAATGATTCGGCATTCAATGAAAAAAATAAATTAGTTTCACTTTTCTAGCAGGCACATAAATAGCACAGTTGTCGGTTCTGTAGCGGAATCTTATTATAGTGTTACGGTCCGAGTTATTTTGTACCAAAAAAGTGGCGTACCTACCACTTTTAAAATTAACGTTTTATTAATAACAAAAATTTAAGTGTTAGTATAATGGGACGAGGAAAACATTCCACGTCAGAGAGAAGAGAGTTAATTTTCACCATGAAAGAGAAGGACATATCAATTTCAGAAATATCACGAACATTAAATTGTCCACGTAAATTAATATAAAATGCGATAAAGCATATTCAGACGGAAAAAACTTTAGAAAACAAAAAACGGAAGATTAGGCCTCGTAAAACAACCTTACGAGAAGACAACCTTATTCGTCGATTAAGTCAAGAAGATCCTTTTCGCACAGCTGCACAAATAAAAACCGAATTTAATAAATAATTTGATATTGATATATCGAGACGAACAATACGACGTCGGCTGAAGGAATTTAACTTACATGGGTGTATTGGATACGAAAGCCACTCGTGTCAAATAAAAACCGTAAAAGAAGATTACTGTTTGCGAAAATGCACAAAGAAAAGCCGCTTTCTTTCTGGAAATCTGTACTTTGGACAGATGAGAGCAAATACAAGCGACTCGGGTCTGACGGAAAAATGTATGTGCGACGCCCCATCAATCAGAGATTCAACCCTAGGTACACTATAAAAACATTGAAACACGGTGGAGGAACCGTAATGGTATGGGCTCCTATGTCATGGCGTGGTGTAGGGCCTATATTCAGAATTGCAGGAAAAATAGATCAGTATGTTTATCGCAACATTTTAGAAAACATGATGGAACCATATGCTGATGAATTTCTTCCAATAACCTGGGGTTTAATGCACAACAATGATCCCAAGCATACGGCGAGGACCGTAAAACAGTGGCTAGAGGAGAAACAGATTCGAGTGTTAGAATGGCCTGCACAAAGCCCTGATTTAAATCCCATAGAAAATCTATGGGGGATGTTGAGGTTGTTATAAAGTCTAAATCTCCAGCGACATTAGACGAATTATGGAATACTATTGAAGAAGCCGGGCATAACGTTCCTGTAGAGAGATGTCAATAATTAGTTGAAAGTGTGCCGAGAAGATCTGCAGCAATATTGGCTGGTAAAGGGTTTTCAACAAAATATTAAATGTAAAAGCAAAAAAGAATTTAAAAAAGAGAAATAATACAGTATTTCGTTATTGTTATTAAGTGTGCTATTTCTATGCCCGCTTAAAAAATAATATATTTATTTTGTTAATTTGTTTATCTTGAAGTTTATAAAATATTGTGTGTTTATTATAAACTGCATGCCGTCTGATACATTTTTGTTAAGCTAAGTTAAATAAATCACTTGTTAACATTTACAAATTTATCAATTCATCCATATCAGTTTACCTGTGCTATTTATATGGCCGCCACTCTATATCTGCCTATACGCAGAAAAAGATCGTTCTACATCTAGCGATGTAATATTCACCTACTTCAAGTGGTCTTTGAATTTGTATAACGGATCTTCCGCAATACTGTTGTTAAAAAGATGGCGTAATCTAGAAAATTCGAAATTTTTACGTGTATATTTAGTATTAAATTTTTCTCTGACTGAAACACTATTTTTCGTCATCTAAAATAGGTAGCACTGTTTGTACCTAGTCAACAATGTCACACGAATCACGTAATCCGTCGGCTACTGGAACGTAATTGCCGTTAATAGTTTTTAAATCTGCTGCAACTTGACAATTTTTGGAATTGCATCTGACGTAGTTTTATTGCAGCCTCTTGTTTACCGTCCATTTGTAAAATCACTAATTTGATATTTTCAAAATTTTTAAAATAAAAGAATGCTGCTTCTAACTATGCACTCCATCGTGTAAGAATTTTCTGCGGCGTTTCCGGTATGTGAGGACACTGTGAGCGAAATAGCCGAATACGTTGCGGTGATTCAAGAAAAACCATTTTCGTCTGTGCTATTAGTTGATCCACATCGAGATAACATTTTCGTATTGTGTCAGCTACAAGGTGTAAAGCATGAAGCAGACATGTTATGTGCAGCAAATTTGGTTGAACAGCTTTGAATAATTGACCTGTGCGAAGCATAACCGCGGCAGCATCCGTAACCATCATTAACACTTACACTCCCCACAAACTTAGACGCGGTAAGATGTTTTACGGGTTTTAAGGGTTACAACATTTCTTTGCGAAACTAGCAAGATATATAATTAAGTTTTTATTCATAAAAGTAAAATAAACTTAAAAATATCTCCTCCAGTAATATCTGAACTAAATAATAAATTATTACTCCAATGTTTAAACAATTTCTGCGACAACAATTTAGACGCTCTGCTGCAAATGTAAAACAAAAATCAACAAATGAGTGATCAGTAATGCGTAGATCCTCCATTGTTCTTAATCACTTCCAATAGTCTGTTATTAATAGATTTGTATAAATTTAACACATAACTTTGAGGGATATTCTGCCATTCAGTCACTGTTGAAGTTTTCAGTTCCTGTACCGTGAAATATTGACGGCCTCCGCCATAAACGCGACGTGCCAATTCACCCCACATGTTTTCAATAATGTTTAAGTCTGGTGACCGCGCCGGCCACTGTAAAGTTTTAATCTTTTTCTCTTTAAACCATTCAGTAATGATTTTTCCTTTATGAATTGGCGCGTTATGTTGCTAAAAAACAAAATTGCGCCCGGCCCATTGGTTTAGAAAACGTAGAAGATTGTCACGCAATAAGTCTTTATACGTCACAGATGTCATTTTGTTTGTGCAAAACACTATCCCACTTTTATCGCGGAATCCAATCGCTGCCCATATCATCACAGATCCACCCCCTAATGGTCTGGTCATTTTCACTTTTGGTTCCTCTCTCAGATCATGATAATAATGCGAGTACCCATCCGGTCCGTCCAAATTAAAACGTTTCTCATCGGAAAATATAACTGTTTCCCATTGTTTCTTCCAGGATACGTGTTCTCCAGCAAATCTCAACCTCGCTTCTTTGTGTTTCGCCGAAAGTGGCGGTTTTCTCAACATTTTCTTCCGTGATATTACCGGTGACGCCTTTAAAATCCTTAGAACATTACGCACGTACGTCTGTACTCCCGCCTGTTCTGCAATAACTCTCGCCGACGCAGAAGATTTGGATGCACACTGCAATATCATGCGTTTATCCCGCTCACTTACAGCTTTCGGTCGCCCCTGGCCTTTGGTTTGCCGTAATTTTCCGGATCTTTTGGGAAATTTCTAACGCAATGATTGCTTCTTCGTAACCGACGAGCAATTTCCTTCTTACTAACACCTTTCAGGTGCCAGGTTAGATCTTTACCCCTTTCTAGCAAGGATAATTGCTTTTTTTCTACCCATATTGCAAACACTTTATAAAATCTAATTTCTCGCGGTGAAACGTGTACACTTTACCAGCACAACCGCTGCATATAAAGAGAAGTATCAAATTAAAACATTTTCGCTTATATTAATGTAATAAATGCACAGGGTCTAAATTTTTGTCGTATTTAAAATTCCTATTTTGATCTGGGACAATCTCAATTACCCCTCATAAAGCAATAAATACCCAGAAATATCTATAAATGGACTATTTACATAACAAGTATTAATAACCCTCATTTTATTTATCATTTACATTTTATATAATGTCTATAAACTTTGTTTCGTAAATAGAAACGATACCGCGTCTACCATATGTTTTTGTCGGGTAGTGCACTTCTTTCGTTCTAACTAATACATTATGAACAATTTTAGCTTCGGCAGCACATCTTTGCTCTCTTTTACGGGCTAGTTAATAAGTGCGACGGTCCTTTCAAGGTAATTGTCCGTGCTACAATCGATACTACGGAATTTTTTTAATGTCTGTAGTAGCGTATCAGAATTTTGAGATTTTTGAACCGCTTGTTGTTAATTTTTTAAGAGCGTTGAAGAATAAGCCAAAGACATTTTCTGCTAAAAGACATAAGTCGAAATAGGTCTTATACTTTATGTTTTTATTCGCCTTAATAGTTAAATTTACATCTGTTTTTTGCTTACTTCTGGGCACTTAAAAAAGAAGGACAAACCCGACTTAATTATCAATCGACTTATCACCGAAGATGAAGCCTGGGTCCATCATTAATGGATCCAGCCCTCCTAAGAATTTTAAAGTCATCTCTTCTGCAGGAAAAGTAATAGCAACCATTTTTGAGGATTGTCAAGGAATTTTAATGGTGGATTATCTAAATGAAGGTAGTACGGCAACATGCATCGCCTCATCAGACTCTATTGAAGTGAAAAAGCGCGGAAAGCTAACGCCAAGGTGTTCTGTTGCTCCACGATAGTCCACAAGTCAAGATTTTTAAAAGGTGGCGTCGCATCCTCCATATCTAGTCTAGTCTAGATATAGCTCCCTGTGATCATTTTTTGTATCTAAATCTAAGGGGATGAACAATTTATGGACCATGACGGGCTTATAACGGCTCTTAAAAGGTAGTTTCCAGAGAAACCAAAGGAATTCTTTTTATAACGGGATAGAGATGTCATTAGGACGATGTAATACTTGCATCGAAAAGCTAAGGGCCTTATTGTTGCTTTAATCTTCGTTTGCTTAGTTGGTAAGATTCAATTTTTTTTTGAAAATATCACAATTCAGAAGCAGCTTAATCAAAATAAAATTGAGGCGTTCCAACCTTCTTAAAAAAAATTACTTAATACTAAAATTATAAATATCATGCGTTACTTTCTTGATACGCTGTAAACCTTCAATGTATTGCAAACTTGTCGTCATAAACAGCAGAGCGTAAAGTTTCACCCCACAGCCTCGCAGATACTTCTTCTTCGCCTTTGAAATATTCCCTCACTTTGCGGTTCTAGTTACCTACCATTATTTACTATACTCATTTTTCACTCTACCGATACGGAGAGTTAAGCGAATGGATGCGAAGTTTAGTACGGACAGCGCTGATGGTCGTTTCCGAAAATTTCAGCTTTCGAGTGAAGATTTACGGCTTTGTTTTTGAGCGTTGCATCGTTCGAGTTTCGGGATCGTTCGCTTGCGAAATGAACCGGAAAGGGTACGAGGAAGATGAAGGGAAGGGAGAGAAAAAAAACATCACCAAATAAGCGTAGCATACTTAACTTGAGAAACAAGTCCCATTTATTTCGTGGAAACGTGAACATTTTTGCTGGTAAAATGAGGTTAACGTAAGTTATTCGTTACAGTTTAGATAGGTATATTAGAGCTTTAAGCTTAAGCAGAGTAAATAACGTTTTTATCGTGTTAGAAATATGTTTCTTTGAGAATTATGAGGAAAGAGAAATTTACATAAAGAAGAATGAAAGAAAGGGCCGGCTATAAAGGCTGAATCCATCAAGTACACTGGGAGTAGACCTAAAATATCTAAATTAGCATAGCCTAATTCAAAGCGTCACAGTATTTCAAGTCGAAATAGTAGCAGTGCTGGGGTGTATTGAAGAATTAGATCGGCAAGTAGATAATTATCGATCTATTGCTATGTATTCAGACTGTTAATCAGCAATAAAAGCGCTAGATTCCACATAGGTGTGGGCATGAATGCGTTCAATAGGCTGGGAAACCGAACCAAGGTGACCCTGGCCTGGGTACCAGGACACGAAGGCCACCGAGGGAACGTAAAGGCAGATGAATTAGCCTGAATATGCTCGTCAACTGCAGAAAATTGCCCAATTTCCACTCGGTGGGAATGGCATATACGCTAGTAAAAGCAACCAGTAAACAATGAAAAGATAAGAAATCTCAGGACTCAAGCAATTTCTGATTGGAGACAGGCCTACATTTACAGCGAACCTACTAAGCAGAGACAGGAAGTCTGTTAGAACAATACTGGACATACTAACAGGACACTGTATGCTCAAGAGGCACATGAGCAATTTGGGCCTGACATAGGAAACGGCATGTAGATTCTGCCAAGCGGAAGAAGAGATTGCCGTCCATGTGCTGTGCAACTGCATAGCATTGGCAGAAATGGGCTCGGAATACCCAAAAGTCGAAACTTATATAGAGAGAAAGCAAAACCAATGTAATTGATCTAATGAAAAGTATTTGTGGCTACTATTTTGTTTAAGTGCTCTTAGTGGTCCCATGCAGCTTAACCCAACCCAACACCGCCTAATTTCTATAATCCTGACACCTGGCAATCCGAACATACAATAATACGAATAAGATAGTTAAATCTAACCAAAATGCCGATAATCCGAGAATAGAATTAATAAAAATCACCATTCGGTCTATGGTTGAAAATAAGGTTCGACGAATCTTCGAAGCAGCTGTACCGAATTAATTAATTGTGTTAACTTGTACGGTGCGGAGTGTGCCAATTATTTAAATTATTTTCTGGGAAATAAAACGAACACTTGAGCCTTATCATATAAACAGATAAACAGATTTACGGACTCGATTGCCATACGTCACAGAGATATAGGCACAAATGCTACCGAAATTTCGTTGAAATGTTCTTTGGTTGTTGTTTTATTGACTTGTTGTTGTTTTAGGAAAAACTAGAACAATCCGTATAAATATCCGGTAATTCAGACGTGGCAAAGCAGAAACATACAAAGCTGCATTTCCAGGACAAAAGTAGGATTATAAATAAACTTAAAAGAGGGCGAAGATCCACAATAACTTTATCTCAATTTTTTTACCTGTTCCTTTCCGCCGAAAGCCTTGGCGAATATTGCCGGATGGCAATCACGTTAATCATCTGTCAAAATTCCACTTATTGGATACAATTCAATCTGCTTTTTGCTCAAGATTTAGTTGTACATCTGCTCCTACTGTCGATGACACCATTTGTGCCAATAACATTGGTTAATTAACAATATATCGGTCTAAGAGAGGATGCTTTTCGTTTTCTTTTATGTGTGTATGCTTGGCAGAAGACGGGCGGTGATTGCTGGTTGTCGCATGTCGAATTGGGAAATAATATGTACAGGAGTTCCACAAGGATTCGCTGATCTTTTCGATTTACATTGCTCATACCTTCTTTTCCAGAATTCCTCAACTCCTTATATTCCGTGTGTTTCATCGATCAAATTTCAAATTATGGCGTTCCGTCCTATTTACGAAATAAAATAAAATATTGCAGGGACGTGTAGAATATCAACATCCGTGGGAAAGAGGCATCATACCTAGCTGTTTAAGAAAAGTTGTACTTGCACTTCTGCAAATTGGCTTCCCTCTGGGGTCGAGCAGAGAGAGCGGCGTGAGCTATTCAGCGCATTTATTTGTTCTGTGAGTAACTTTCTGGCATATAAACAATTGTAGGCCGATACCATTAATCGTGGTTAATCACCATTAATAATAGGAAACCTCTACCGTTTACTGACGATGATCCTGTTTTCAATTTGTTTTTTTGATTTTGTTCGTATTTTTGTTTATTGTAATTATTAAATGCTAATCAAATGTTATTATCATTGCCTAGTCCTAGTCTTGGGCAAAGGAAAACTCTGAAATCGGATTAAAATCCAAATACCGAAGCCGTCCTTTTTACATGCTTTTACAACAAAGCACGCAGCACATTCCGATAACTACACCATTTCAATATTGTGCGTCAAAGGCAAATGGTTTCATCAACAAATAACTGGAAAAGAAGATTTTGAGGCATGTTTCAGATGGTTGGATAAACTCAAAAAAAACGTAATGGTTTTCGTTAATCATTGGTGAAAAGTTATTTGTTGATAAATCTGCTGAAATGGGTGAATTTCAGCAAACATTTTTAATAAAAGTTGCAGGAATTGATTTCACCCAATTAGGTTTGTAATGTGGGCGTAAGTGGATTGTTTTTGGAGAGTCCCTCCACAAAAGATCGCACATCAAAGCGAAAATGAGGTATCGGGGCTGGTTATTTCAATTCCTTAGGCTAGTGTCCCCGCTACTTATTGGAAAAGGTAAATAAACCTGAGCTGTATAAGAGTAGTCCAAATCTTCTCGTTACGTATATGGAGCAAAGTAAAGGATAGGTTAAAACGGATAGTTTTTGTAAATGGTTCCATGATTCTTTTGTACCTGAAATTGAAATGAAAATGAGACACTTGAATTCATCTCCGAAAGGAGTGGAGTAGTAAAAGCAACCACTAAACGATGGAAAGATAAGAAATCTCAAGACCGGTGGAACAGCTTTCCAGGTTAGAGACAGACCAAGCAATTTCTGATTGGCCACAGGCTTATACTTCCAACGCACTTACTAAGCAGAGACAGAAAGTCTGTTAGAACAATAGCGAGCCTGCTAACAGAACACTGTAATTTGGGCATGATATAGGAAACAGCATGTAGATTCTGCCAGGCGGAAGAAGAGATTGCCGTATATGTGCTGCGTGACTGTATAGCATTGGTGGCTCTCAGAAATAAGCTCGGAATACCCAAAAGAGGGATCACTCATAAGACTGCTAATTCTAGCAAAGAAACCAAAACCAATGTAATTGATCCAACGAGAGAGGAACCACAATAGATCCAAAAAGGTCGCAGTGGGATAGATCAAGAACCACCTCGGATAGCAATCTAATGTAATCTAAATGCATTGGAGACAAAAGCATTTAAGCTATATTTTCCATCTTCCTTCTTACTTAGCCAATGGAGCATACGATTCAAAATATAAAATTGGATTATTGCAAATCTCTACTGATGACTATCATATCTAAAGATGTCGAAGAACTTTCTTCTTATGTCAGCAATACTATCTCTTAAAGACGCTTGATGTACCGTACCATAGCAACTTATTCAACACCCATGGAAAAAGCTGTGGCCCAATATGGATGAATTGCTCAAAACAAATGATGAAAATGAGGATTCATCTCCATTAACTTCACGTTAGTGAATCCCATCAAGTTAATGATGATGAAGGGAGACACGAAATCATCAAACTGTTGCAACCAACAATAAAATTGGACAATGGCTAACTTCTCTATTAACAGTGGGTCGAGCAAGCAATAAGAAGGCGCGGAAGAAAAGGGTTCCACATGCACGGCACGAAGAAGCCCTGATCTAACCTGTTTCATTAGTGCATCAAATGGAATGTACAAAAAAAAAACGTGTTAGTTGAGTGTAGGCTTTTACGACCATAATCCATAGTAGAAATATCTTTCGGGTGTTGTCGCGTATTTGATGTTTGACTGACGTTTCGCTGACCATGCTGTCAGCTTCTTTAGAAGATTTCTAAAGACTGTCCTTAGAAATGTTCCGAAGAAGCTAACAGCATGATCAGCGAAACTTCAAGAAAAAACATCAAGTACGCGACAACACCCGAAAGACATTTCTATTATTATCTATTTGTTGCAAATCTCTGAAGCGATGTCATAATGTTCAGCACTAAAGTTTCGTTTCAACCGTTTGCGTACACCTACATACTAATTTAAAGCAGTTTAAGCGAAAGTATCGATTAGCGAGGTTGTCCTGTCTCTACGAAGTTACCCGATCAAATTAACCGATTGTAAGAATTATTTCGATCCGGAACTTAGCAAATCATCCCATCGTAGGAGTCTCCCTTTTAACATATTTCATTACCATCCGAGCGGAGCCTACTTAAAGAACTTAAGCCTCTTAGCGGGTGCATTATCCGCGAATTACAATGTTTCCCATTCGATCTCCGCGTTTCACCCTTTCCAGTAGATGTAATTATTTTGCCAGTCGTGTTTTTGTTGCGCGGAAGCTCTAGTGGCGGTGCAGAAGGGAACCTCCGGTATAGCCGCGTTATTAATTAAATAGGTTACCTTTGGCGTCGGATACCCGTAAAGCGATTATCCGACTTGCTTTTGTGAAATTGATAAACCTATCGTCGCCTACATATATCACAAGCAGGTGGCGTTGCTAAATAATGTATGGGGTAGCGGAGATATATATAGGTATCATTTATATTTGAGAACGAGGCGATTTTGACACCAATCTCGAACAATAGTGGATAGATGAGATACGTTTGTGTGAGCGAAGGGTTTATGTAATTTGATCTGATGAGTTTTCCTCACAGGATGAGTTTACGTTAGATGTACACTGCCGTTCAGAGAAGTTCGGTCGGTTATTAAAAAACATGAAAAGGTTACAGAAACAAACGAAACTAAAAACAAAATGCAATTTATTGTATGTACAGATAAAAAAGACAAAAATAAATAAATAAAAAGTTATTCCGGCCTAATATAACATACTACATTATATTTTTTTTTCATCGAAAAAACCTCCTTTGCGGTTAATCACCGCTCGAACTATTCTAGGCGTTCTTTCGATAAGTTTTGTTAAAAGGGATTGTGGAATATTAATCCATTCATGTAGCAGAATATTCCGTAAATGTTCTTGTGAAGTTGGGCATATTTTTCGGATCCTCCTGTCCAGTTCATTCCACAACAACTCTATCGGATTCAAATCTGGGCTTTGTGGGGGCCATGTCATTACTTTCAGGGTGTGCCGTTCTTCTTGCTCCTCTAGATAGTTCTTACACACTAACGCAGTGTGTTTGGGGTCGTTGTCATGCATGAATGTAAAGTTACGGCCTATTATACGCAATCCTTATGGCACTGCATGATTCTGGAGTATTGCAAAATAATTTTCCTTCCTCATTACACCCTGCACTCTGCATAAATCTTCCGTCCCAGCAAAGGAGAAACATCCCCACACTAACACAGAACTACGCCCTTGCTTCACTGTAGGCACAATGCAGTTCGGGATCACTTTGCGGTTTTAGATCTTCGGACATAAACTCGTCGATTTTGCCCAAAAACCTCAAACTTTGACTCCTCACTCCAAAGCACGTGTTTCCAATTATCTAACGACCAATCTAGATGAGAACGGGCCCACTGTAACCGTTTTGCTCTGTTGCCCCGACGTAATAAGGGTTTTCGAATGGCAATGCGTCCATGAAGGTCCGCTTGTTGAAGTCGACGTTTTACCGTACTCGCCGAAACTTGTTCTTCACGGTCGCGATTGACTTCGGCTGCTATTTGTGGCGCTGTTAATTTTCTATTGCGTTTGCTTAATAATACAATTCTCAAATCTTCAGCTTTTGTTGTTTTCCTAGATGCTCCAGGACGAACGCCATTTTCTATAGTTCCGGTTGTCCGATATCGCTTTATGATGTCATTTACTGTTGAACTTCTCATATTTATTTTTTCAGCAATTTGTCGCCCCGAATATCCTTCTTCAAAAAAATAATGCGCGAACGTTTTTCTACACTGGTAGGCTTACCACTTGCCATTTTGAAGAACATTTTCTTAAGACTTTCGCGCAAAAACGACAGATGCACACCAACACACGTTTAACAGTAAAATGATGCAAATTTATATCTTTGAATCCAATTGAGCTGCTATGGGAAGAACTTTACCGACACGCACGTCAATCAGCTCCAACGTCCGTTGGTAGTATGTGGAACGCACTACCATCAGCTTGGGTGAAAATAACCCTAGACACTGCTTACAGACACGCTCGCAAAACTGATTGCAAGAATGCGGCGCCTTTGCGCTGCAGTCATAAAATCCAAAGGAGGTCACATTGACGAAACAAAAGTTTAAACGTTCTAAACATTTTTCTTTCTTTTTGACGTGTATTGCATAAAACTACGAAATAAATACATTTATGTACAATTCTATATCACAAATTTAGGGTGCCGAAATAATTATGTGCGGTAGTGTAAAACATTCTATTCTTCCTACGCCAATCCATTTATAATGACATTCAATACATCCTTCCATATACTTCGACCCCTTTATTAGGTTAATCCGCTATTGTCTGCTTTGTCAAAGCGTCTGCTACTTCATCGGCGATGACGTTAACATGCGTCCTTACCCAGAAAAACCTTATCTTACAGCGTTGTTTTTTGAGCGTTAGGGATCCTTTTAATCGCAGACTGACTATTAGCATTTTTGGTTGAAGCTACGGCATGCAATATCACTTTGCGAATGAATGTAGTTGATCGCTGCTAAAATAGTCTCCGCTGCGAAAACACCGTCTCCGGAAAGTATATTGCTCACCACTTAAAGAAGTGAAAAAGGCACCCGAACAACAACCATTAGTTATAACAGAAGAAATACGACCCAATTTTCAAATTACAAGTACAAGTGTCAAATATTAGAGTTTCCATTTTGGATTTAATTAAGAGATTAATCGAATCTTAATTTTCATAAATGATGCGCCAAAACGGAACTTTTTCCTTCATTTTCACAAATGTTGTAATCATGTATGCACTTGAAATTCGAAAAAAAAAAACAATCTGGAGAATTTCTCGTGAACTCTTGGCACGGCATTCGCGTATTTCGTACATATTTCACATTTCACAGCTGTCCCATATCGACAAATCGTCTCGCACCCTTCCAGTCCTCTTCCAGAATTAAATACGCGCTGGAATTTCCTAACTCGCAGAAGTATGTCCTGTCCAACTTATCTGCCTGACATCAGAACATTCCTTAAACTTCCCCCTGAAAACGGAACGTGTTTTCGACCTGCTCCGATCGAGTCATCAAATAAATTACAACCTTGGTATCAAGAAAAAGGAAAATAAACGGTAGCGGTAACAAGAAAACTTACTACTTATTAAGATCTTAAGTAGAATCGCTGTTCTTTTATTGCTTCTGTCTTGTTGAAGAAGGGAAATCTACAAAAAAGAAGGTAAGGCGGGCACGTTATAAGATAAAGTAATTATTTTTATAGGCCCTTTTTATTGCGAGGCGGGGAGATTTGATATACCCTTGGGGTCCCGCTGAAGTTTACGAGAATAATAAAAAAGAAAATGGCGCCGTAATAATGTGCAAGCCAAAAAAAAGGGAATGAGCAGACCAGTATGTTTCGCGCTAGGAAAACGAATGATGAGAAACGAAAACAATTTTATTAGAGAGACGAAGGAAAAAGCGATTTTCGAGAAGAATCCAACGGCGAAGAATGGGGATCGAACAGAAGGTCTTTGAAGATGATAACCCCTTCTTTCGTATTTTAATGGATCATTTTAATACCTTGCGTTATAATATTTTCAAGTCATTTAGAGAGTGGAAAATATAAAGTTCCTCTTCATTAAAGTCGACTTTAAATGTGCTTCATGTTCATCCTGCAATAAAGTATTTATGTAATGAACTCAATTTAAGAATTAAATTATGTCACTAAGCGATACAATAAACAGTAATAAACCCGCTTTAAATAGTAAATTACGGCACTAAAATAATGGAAAAAATTCGGAGGATCCGAACATCTTGTATAAAACAAACCGAATTGAGGAATTTCGATCTTAACTCGCCACCTCCGTACACGTAAATGCTTCTCTAAAGGTGTCCAGGATTACATTAGGCAGTTTCTCAATCGATTCGTTCCCTCTTCATCAATAACTGCTTTACGAGGGAGGGCGAACCACTTTACCGACAATTCCGGAGATGTGCTGAGTTTCCTACTTCGTCCCGGCCCGCGTACGTGCCGTTTACCTTTTCAGCGTTCGAGACGTGATTAAACTGAAGGAGCTGTCGATTGGGGCGATGGTTTTTAAAACGGAGCACGTCGGTCGGTTGCCTTTCTTAACGTTTTTTCGATTTTTAAAAGACATTTTCCCGAGCTTATAAACGGTAGTAAGTACCGGCTGTGGACCGCGAGATCGTTAAAGCCGGAGCGGAAATTGCTACCCGTTAATTATCGAACTAGATAGAGAATCGACGGGTTAATTGACTGATTCGACGTTGCCTAGGCTTGCGGTTTCCGTGGTCGTTACAATAGCAATCTATAGCGCTTGTTAACGTAACCGGAGCGACCGACAGTGCGAACGCCAAAGGTTCATTTAATGTGTTACGTGTGGATTCGGAATTGGTTGATAAAGTGGATACTTACAGATTTATTTCCCAAATTTATTCATTTTTATTGTCATTTAAAAGATGCGAACAAAATATATTCAAGAAAACTACACCGTTACTATAAGGCTTTGTGCTTTCCAAGCAACCGATTAAGTAACCCTAGAGTAACTCGGATCTATATGACCCTGTTACAAGCACTCAGATTACTTTTGCTCCGATCTGATCCACCCTCGCCTTTTCAAGTACTCACTGATTTTATGGAGTACAAAGAATTTTTTTTAATTTTCTTTTTATTTTACAGATTTTTAACAGATATTTAACAGATGCGGAAAATGAAAATATTAGTGAAGGTTAGGTTACGTTAAGTGCACCATATCTGCGTCATAAATTCAGATCAGCTTGTGTTCCACGCTCAATAAAAGAGTAGTTGTTCAGGTTGGATCAGGAGCAATTAGGTCAGTTTGGCTCAGTTAGGTGGTTGCCTGGAAAGCACCAAAAAGTTCATTCTACTCCATACCGATTTATGGAGTAGAATGAACTTTTTGGTGCTTAAGGGGACGGGAGTAGGAAACTGCAAATCACATTGGAGCAAAAGTGCTTCCAACGGAGACATTTTGATGCGAGTTACTTTGGGATAACTTAAGCAGTTGCCTGGAAAGCATTAAATATCTTATTTGTTACAAAATGTCTTAATCACACTCTTAATTTCAGAAATACGTTTATAGCAAAAGCCCTCGAGCAGTTCCCTGACTGCTTTTCTCTCCTTTTGTTGTGTTTGCCGTGAATCCTTTTTTTTTGGTTATTGTTCCCTGATACTATCAAAAAGTTTTTCATTTGCGCGTTCCAAAAATCGTGTTCTTCACGTGCTGAAAATTGAGTGTAACTCTAGTTGCGGCTCGCGTTCCGTCGATCTAGATTATAACAGCGGCTCGACAGGACACTAGACAAAATAAGCTTTATCCGAGTATTGGAATATTATTTCTGCCGGAGACGGACAATCCGCGGAACTTTTTGCGAAGGCAGGCCAAGTAAGCCGAAATTCGTATTCATATCCATTTCCATAGCTACCCTTCCCCAGTAGATATTCATCCAATACAATCCGTCTATCTCCCCTTATCTCCAATTATTTCGAAATAAGCAATATTGCGTTAGGATTTTTCCCGCTCGGTTCGAACTAAACAAGAGAGAAGATTTATAGCACCCTTTCCGAGGATTATTTATGACGGGACGTTGAAAATTCTAGAAAAAAACGAAAGAGGAAAATCTGAAAGGACCGTCCTTGAACCTTGAAAGGGAAAGGCAAGGGTTTACCGCGAAATATCAGACCTTTTTGGCCCCGGTTCCATTATTTTTTTTATTCCCTTGCTTGTTGAATATTATATGGGATCATCTCCGTCCGTTTGGACTCACGGCGACACAAAAACCCGGAAAATGGGAAATGGCGAAATTAAAAGAAAAAAAGGGATTCTTGTTTGTTTTTTGTTTATAAAATTAAAATTAGAAAAAAAAAACGGTTAAACCAATATTTTCTCACAATCCGAAAAAGTTCTCTGTTAGGCGTAAAGAATAATTAACTGGTTAATTTAATAAATGTCCAAAACGGCAGGGTGATTACGTCAAACAAAAAATAACGTAAAACTCGTGTCCCCATTTTAAAAGCGAAATTTTCATTGCTGCGCCGGATGCCGAAACGTTCTAATTTAATTCGGCACGAGAATTATAAATTCATAAACAGTCGAAATACGATTTGCTCCCTCGCTATGACATCGCGCCGCGTCGTTTGTATAACTTTTACGATCTCCGGTCGAGAGCTGCAAACTGCGAAGGACTTTATTTGATTATTGTTCGACCCTTTGCGCAAAATTTGGCTTCATGCGCGAACGCGGGGAGTTAACAAGGAAAATGTAGCGTAATACACTTTACGTCGTCGTAAGTAAACGTAGCTTGCAATTAGAATGAGTGTTGTTTAAAAATATAATCGGGAGGAAATGTTAGACCTTTGTGTCTTCACGTATATCGATGGAATCAATGTTATAGGAATAATCTATTTGATTTGAATGTGTTATGATGGGTAGATTTGAGTCGTTTCTGGAAAGGTATCGCCTTATTTGCTTGTCCTAACATGGAAGACCATGTTGACCAGATAAATCGACCATTTCGGTTGTGTGTTAGTTTTAGCGCTTTGACAATTATTTTGTAAGCTCAATAAAGCATTTAATAGCCTTCCTTACCACAGTTTATTGGATAAGTTGGAGAAGTGTGGAATTAGGTCGAATTAGGTCTTTAAGTGGTTTTCCCCTTTTTAATAGATTTCTCCATTATAATGTACGCTGATGATACATCTGATGCTGAAACTATACAGAAGGGCAATCTGATCTTTGAGAGATTCTAAGGTTCTCATTGAACGGATTGTATTTGAATCATAGTAGTTCTCTTCCACACTAAGCAGAGATTGATTAGCAGCGCTAACCTTGATGTGAGCTGTTATGATCTCTCTGCAGTACTTCAAAACGAGATAAAGTTTCTTGGCATCCATTTAAACGTCAGCTGTTTCGTCGTTGAGCCAAAGAATATTTCAAACCCGTGCTTGAGATTGATAATCTTTTGGGGAAGCTCTCACCATGCATTGCGTGTCCTTTTAATGCAGAAGCCTGCCGCCCGATGTATGATAAATCGAAGATTTAGTGGATCTTCCAGGCTATAGTTTTCGTACTTGAAAATACTTCCTCTCATGAGCTTGTATATATTGGATATGTGCACGTATGTACACTGCCGTTCAGTGAAGTTCGGTCATACAATATAAAAATCTATTATATCACACTGTATACAATTATTAATACATAAAATTAGAAAAAGAAGGATATTCGGGGCGACAAATTGCTGAAAAAATAAATATGAGAAGTTCAACAGTAAATTACATCATAAAGCGATATCGGACAACCGGAACTATAAAAAATCGTGTTCGTCCTGGAGCATCTAGGAATACAATAAAAGCTGAAGATTTGAGAATTGTATTATTAAGCAAACGCAATAGAAAATTAACAGCGCCACAAATAGCAGCCGAAGTCAATCGCGGCAGTGAAGAACAAGTTTCGGCGAGTACGGTAAAACGTCGACTTCAACAAGCAGACCTTCATGGACGCGTTGCCATTCGAAAACCCTTATTACGTCGGGGCAACAGAGCGAAACGGCTACAGTGGGCCCGTTCTCATCTAGATTGGTCGTTAGATGATTGGAAACACGTGATTTGGAGTGACGAGTCAAAGTTTGAGGTTTTTGAAGATTTAAAGATTTTGAAGATCTAAAACCGAAAAAATTATCCCGGACTGCATTGTGCCAACAGTAAAGCAAGGGCGTAGTTCTGTGTTAGTGTGGGGATGTTTCTCCTTTGCTGGGACGGGAGATTTATGCAGAGTGCAGGGTGTAATGAGGAAGGAAAATTATTTTGCAATACTCCAGAATCATGCAGTACCATCAGGATTGCGTATAATAGGCCGTAACTTTACATTCATGCATGACAGCGACCCAAAACACACTGCGTTAGTGTGTAAGAACTATCTAAAGGAGCAAGAAGAACAGCACACCCAGAAAGTAATGACATGGCCCCCGCAAAGCCCAGATTTGAACCCTATAGAGTTGTTGTGGGATGAACTGGACAGGAGGATTCGAAAAATATGCTCAACTTCACAAGAACATTTACGGAATATTCTGCAACATGAAGGACAGAACAGCAAAGGAGGTTTTTTCGATGAAAAAAAAAATAATGTTCAGTATGTTATATTAGGCTAGAATAACTTTTTATTTATTTATTTTTCTTTCTTCTTTTTTACCCGTACATACAATAAAATTGCATTTTGTTTTTAGTTTCGTTTGTTTCTGCAACCTTTTCGTTTTTTACCAACCGACGGAACTTCTCTGAACGGTAGTGTACATAGTCATAAAGTTAATAAATCATTATTATTATTTAAAAAACAATATATTTAGGTGAAGCATAAAGATATTTGGAAGCAAAATGAGTGGTATTTAGTGGTTACTTAGTAAATTAAAGTCAGTTTATAACAATTGGAAAAAGTGCTTTGAAACACAAGCATGATGTGTTATTGCTAAGAAGTAATGGTCGCAATGCTTTTTGGGAATATTAAATGGGATTTTCATGTATGGCTCTATCTGATTTCCATCTGTTCTTCCATATGAAGACTTAGCTTAGGGATCAGCACTTCGACGATGATGAAGATCTTCAAAAGGTTGTGATAGGACAAAATTGGTGAAAAGCTACGGAACACTTGGTGGTAAGCTGCAGCTTTAAGGTGAACGTAGATAGTTTCCGAACCTGCCTCCCACACATCAAACTACTTCTGGGCACGTAAAGTAACATATTCAATTGGACATTGAGCTACGTTTTCGTCTGTTTTCTAGGTTATATTAAAACTTTTCATAAATTAATTTTTGCTTGTACTATCTTTACAGAATACAATGTTTTACATCTTATATCGTGTTAACCTTGTAAATTATGTACAGCAGGGGTCATCACAACTCATAAAAAGAAACTCCAAATGCATTTATATGTTGACGGACGGAATATCCTACTGACTGCGCCAATTAACGGACGGAATTTCTTACTGACTGCGCCAGTTGACAGACGGAATTTAATCGTTCGTTAAAAAATTTATTTTAGGTTCGAACAGACAGAGAATTCTTACAAAATATACTGAGTAAAACTAACAAAGATTAGGTTGAACTTAACGCTAATAATGCCAAGTTAATACTACCAATGCTTGGTTAATACTAACAACATTATTTCTGTTCCCTTTTATAGGTGTTAAGAATGCTTACTTCAAATACTATTATCTTTTGCGGGACGCTTCTATTGTTTGCAGAAATAATGCAAGACGTACCATATATCATTAATGCAAAATATATGCAAGGCGTAAATCGTTAGCAGTTATTACTTATCACCGGATATGACTTATACATGAGTTATGCGGTTTTTTTTTCAGAAAAAAATGAAGAATGATGCCCGAATAATATATACAGTGTAATGGAAGATTTTACATACAGATGGTTGAATTATTAGATGGTCATGAAAATAGCATTCAGGGAGCGTGCGATGCCTGGTCATATCTCTTGTTTACCATTTTTTAAACAAATGGTAATGTCTTTAACATTTAGAGCAGTTTGAAAAGAGTTCTAGTGTCAAGTGATATTATTATGATGCAGAATTTCAAGTTTTCCCAAGTTTTTGTTTGCTTTTTTAGAACCTAATAATTTGGAATTTCCAAGCACCCGCTACCCAAATAATTCTTTTTCGAAAATTAAAAAAATCTGCCTTTTTATCTCTTATTTCTTTCAAGGGAAGTTTTTCTTACATCTGTCACTTGACTTTCTTCGCAATCGTTGACGTTAGGTATTCGAGTTTTACCCTGACATATGAATGGATAGTCTGCGGCCCGATTGCTTAAGAGTTAGTTATCAAAAGACATTCGTAAATTATAGGATCAAAGGTATATACAGTCAGGCATCGCACTACATTCCCTGGATTTTTCTGGTGGATGAGGATGGTCAACAGCTTTCTGCCAATGATAAGAGCTGCATTCTTTGCGGTACTAATTAGTCACGAAACAAACTCTGAAGTATTGTAGAATATCTAACATCTCTACGATACGCTAAACATTGATTGTTAAAGGACGCAATCGAATGAACGTTTTAGAAGATTTAAGCGGATTATTTAATTAGAGAAATGGCAACATTGTCATTCGATTTGATCCATTGAGCTGAAGAAAGGACTTTGCTAGAATGTTACCTTGTGAACTTTAAAATTATTTCTTAAATTTGGAAATTAAAATTTCGGACTTCCCAAAATATTTTTTTTTCTTTTATCAACAAGGTAACGCAATAAGGAAAATAAAAAATAATCTTTAATATCTTATTTTTAGAGGGAATTAACTTCCATTCAGTTTTCCAATATAAGCACCTTGTAAAATTAATTTTTTACAAAGTCCTTCGAAGCACTATAGACATCCACGAACCTTAAGATCCAACATAAAAAAACACGTGACAAACAAAAAGGATCGATAGAACTGGTCGAAGGTTTTTAGGGAGCTGTTTTTTCGAAAACAGTTATGTGAATGTTGCAGATTCCGAAAATCGAATAAAAACTAGGACCTTCTAAGTTAGGTATAATCTTGTTTGATGCAACTTAGCGCAATAAGTTAGAAAATAAACAGAAGTCGCTTAACAGGAAAATATTCTTGCGTTCAGATATTTCATTTCCGAATTTAGTTACTTGAACCCTCGAACATTAACCAAAGGACAGGAACCTTATCAATCATCAGGCATCGTTTGAAGAACTATGTTATCGTGTCATAAAAGCCAAGGTTTTTTCAAGCGAAGATACATTACGTAAAATAAAAACTTGCTAAGGCAATGAGCTGGTATTACGAAGAAATGTACCGCAGTGCATTGTGTTTGGTTCTTTATGTATTATATAACCGAATGTGCAACGTTTCAAAAAAGGAAAAGAAAGTAAAAATTTAATAAAAGAACTGATAGATTCGATTTACCCAGCCAAAATTTAAATTACATGAAAATACTATGAAATAAAACAAAATAAAAACGATCTTGAGCTTGTGTAAAGGTGGTCGTTATCTTGAATTACTTGGAAAGGGTTGAGATACGAGCAAATGTGAGCTTGCTTCACATCCACTATCGAATTATCCAGGTGCATGTAGTGCTTGTACTACTAGATATAGCACCAAATACAAATATAAATTATAGGTTGTCAAGTACAACTTGAATTTGATCCAGGTTGTCCCAATATGAATTGATCCAGCATAAATTGATCCAAAATAAATTAATCCAGAATAAAATGATCCAGAATAAGTTACCTGAAATGGAGGAAGGTAAATGGACGCTATTGTATTTAAGTAAACGAATGTTTGGTGATAAAATCCGGGTAAATCCTGATATATACAACTATTAAAATGCTGTACTTGCAGTAACCAAATATACTCGAAAATTCCATAAATTCCCAAAATTCCCAAAAAAGCCAACTCAGTACATTCAACGTCCCAACGTGTACTTATGACGGAAATGCCGAAAATTGCCAAAAACCAAAGCGTACCCAAAGAACAAAGAACGATTCAAGGCAAGGATAGTTATGGACAAGAATTATTGTAAAAAAAATATACGATGACCCAAGTGATGAAAATAGATGATAAATAGCAATAGTAAATTATTGAGAAAAATACATTCATAAGAATTTAAGTCAACCGAACGCAGACAGCCCAACTTTCATTAAAATTTGAATTAATTTAATTTAAACTGGCATTGGCACAAGCCATTAGCCATTTACACAAGATTTCCCACCTAACAGCCCGAAAGGACCAACAGGTGAAACAAATACAAAACTTCACACCCGGGGTCGATCGGGTGACTAACAAAAAAAAACATACAGGTAGACCCCTTGGGAGAAAAGGATACATCCACAGAGGTTAAAGAAACAAAAGGAACGACATCTATACTTATAGCCTAATTGTTACCAGGAGCTTATTAAAAAAATTAATGTTCCAAGGTGCATACACGCCCAATCCAATCAAATCCTTGTAGAGATCGTCGCAAAGTTTTCTTGTTCTGTTACACCCTAAGAAGATATGGTTTAAATCGCCTCTATCGCTACAATTTTCACATTTAACCCCTACTGCCAACTTAATATTTTCGAGGTGAGCAGGAAATTTACCATGGTTGCATTAGGGGTAATCACAGGGGTCAGCCCGACCGTAGTGCAATGAAAGGGCCTTGTCCTAGGGGAACCACCTCGTTGATCACGGTAACCCCTACGCCAGGCAAGTATAACAAAATTTGAATTAAATATCTATAAATGTACATTAATTAAAATCTTAATCGCTGCAACCGTTCATTGAATTTATGTAAATAAGCAAGGATGAAGTTTAATCCTTCAAGTCCTGCAGTATACTAAAATGATACGCTTCTCGTAAAAATAAATAGAGGACGCTAGAAATGTTCTTTGTTTGATTTCCTAAAAATTGATTCAAAGCCAATATCCTCTAAAATCACAGGGAAAATGCTTACGTGGACACGATGGATAGATAAGCAGATTCCGCAACGTACGGTATTCATCCAATATCTCAAGTCAAAAGATACAATCATCACATAAACGTGTAATGCAGGCAGGCTCCAAGACCACCAATATAATGACTCTATGGGAGGTACTGACCATGTGAACCAGAGCATTGGTTGATGCAGAATATCAACCGTGGAAAAAACTTGGTGATGAGAGCTGTTTATATAAATAAACGATGTTCCTTCGAAGGTTGGCGGCAGACCACGTACAGCTAATAGCTGTTTGCCGTGTAACGAAGTAGCTGACAATGTTTGATATGACGGAATCAATTACTTGTTCACATTTGCCTCTGAGAAGAAGCGTCGGTGTCCGGCAAGAGAAGACAATATAGAGTACATTTCATTTGTTTTTTTGTTGTTTTTGCTTGTTTTTACACAATATAAGGTTTTTTACAATTAAAATCATAACAAATATTATTTTTGGATGTATTTGATAAATTTAGCTTTTGTTTTCACCAAATCGATATTTTATAAAAAGAGAAACCTAGTGCTTGAAGGGTTAATAAAATTGAAATGTTTTATTTTTTTCAAACCAATATAAGCGGTGTAATAAACAGATCTTTGTCCTCAACCATTGTAGTATGTATTTTCCTTATTACGTTTTTGCTATCTCATCTAAAGAGGGTACAATCTTTAAATTGGGTGTAAAGACGGATTTATCCTTGCTGCGATACGACCAACAGCCATACGCCTTTCGCTTTGTACAGCTCCCAAGCGCCGCAATCCTTCAATTTTCTTAAATTCCCGGTCGGGCTTCAGCAGAAGCTTTGAGAATAAAAGCTAGCGAATCTCTTAGTGATCCTCTCAAATTACATCATGCAAACTTGCTTACCTATCCCATCGGTCGCCTAATACCGGCTTGTCGATGTCTTGCTGTCGCTTTTGTGCTTGTGTAAACTCGTTTTATTTGCATGCACACAAGGTTACATTGCTACTATTATTATCGTCTCGTTTTTAGGCATCAGAAACGTGTATAATAATATTATACATGCTGTAATAGGTAAAAACTAATTGGTGAAAGTGATCCATTGAAAACTAATGAGTATGTAATCTTCATTTAATTTCGAAGGATTGGAGTTATGGATTGAACATCGGGAAAGTTCACTAAATGCTGCCAGACGACCGTCGAATTAAGATTAGAAAGATAGCAGTGGCTGTGGTCATCTCAAAAGAACCTGCTTGACTAAAGATTTGGGTATGAAAATCGAGCGTTGGATGCCCCGCCTTGCTTACTCAAAATCAAAAAAAAAAACATATTTTAGCGAACATTTGAAATACTTGCTGAAGTAGTTTAAGCGAAATAGGTCGGAGTTTTGGCGTCGATTAATACATACATGCCAGTGAACAGTGTGAGTCACCTGAGTATCATAAGTCGAGATTATCTAGTTTGGTTCAGTAGCACCTGAGTAATCAACCTACACAAACAGTGGATATGGTGTCATGGAAACGAGACGAGATTCGCGCACGAAAGGTGGTATAGAGAGTTCCAAAAATGAAATTTTAGTCTTGAAGACGATTCGCGTGTGGCCTGGCCTTTAGAAGCGGCTACGCAGGGAAAACATCGATTTAATCTAAAGAAATGCTAGCATTAGACCGAGGAATTTCCTCTAGGCAGATAGAGGAGATGTTACATATTAGAAAAGTTTGTACGCTCTGGGTATCACATGGTCTTAAGGAAGAACAAAGGATGCTTAGACTAACTTGATGCAAAAAAAAAAACGTTAAAAGAGATTCGATCCGGGACGTATCATGCAGTGAACAGTAGAATAACAGGGGACGAGTTTACCATCGAAAGCGAAGAAGAAAGTTGAGAAGTCTCCATCGCTTACTGATAAACGCATTGCAGACCGAATTATTTCAAGAATACAGCTTCGCGGAACACGGACATTTATCTACCAAAAGTGATAGAAAGGTCCACCCACGATCCTGGGTGAACACTTGATTATCATGCACCGGCACATAGAGGAATATTTGGAGGAATTAAGCATGAAACTTCCGGAACATCCACCATATAGCCGTGATATCACCCCTGTGACTTCGCCCTGTTTCCTTTAATAAACGACAAAGTTAAAAGGAAGACGAGGAACTTCTTGCAACGTGGGGCGAAGCTTCTACCAAGAAATTTCTGATTATTGCTTGCTACGTATTGTAGTGGAAAATATTTTGAAATGCTTTCATATATACTCGATAGGCGGACAATGTGAAATGCCAAGAAGAAATCTGGGGGGTGGCGCCGATGACCTACAACCTCGCAGACGTAACATCACAATTAGATTCCGAGAATCGTTTCCTTCCATCCTCATTTACCTATCTCGTTTATTTTTCGAATTACGCCCCGAGAAACGCTAAAGATAGGGATCAACGTTTTCCAACGTTCTAAAACTTACAGCTCGCTTACCGTAAGGAAACTTTTAATTGATCCAGCGCATCGAAATCTATAAAGAAAGCTGTTGAGGGAATCGACTCCGAAATAGGCGAAGACTGAAGACTAGATAAAGGGATGTTAAATATTGCTGGATTGTCTTAGATTGTTGAGATATTTAACGAAACAAGCTAGATGAATATATTCTCCTTTTTTTCTTATATATTTCAACTATTTTAGTTGCGTTGCCGCCTTTTTGGGTAAAACAAAGCAGTTCTTCTATAATAATAAGCAATAATAACTTAGAGTTTCTTTGATTCCTCAAGTACTACCGGAAATTATTCAATGCTTTATATGGAAGTAAACGTCTTCTTCATAAACGTACTTATTTAAGATGGTCAGTTCTTTTTTGTTGAAAACTCGAGAAAAACTTTTAAAGTTTTATTTTGAATAACCAAAGCCGTTACTACCAAGAAACATTGTTACAGTGTCGCGTATTGTTGATTATCAGGATTGTTGTGTACACTGTACACCATAATAATAATAATACACTAGTTGAGTGTAGGCTTTCACGACCGTAATCCATAGTAGAAATGTTTTTCGGGTGATGTCGTGTAGTTAATATTTAACTTGACGGTTCGCTGACTATCCTGTCAGCTTCTTCAGAAGATTTCTAAAGACTGCTGTTGTTGTCTTTTGCTGCTCGTTATATATCCTATTTTTGTTCCGCTTTGCTGATCCATAACCGTTCTGCTTTGCTGATCCATAACCGTTCCGTTCCGCTGAATCGCGTCGTTCGTTGTATGACGTCTTCGTAGTGCTAACCTCCATGTGTTGCTGATCTTGTATCCATCTTCGCGATTGAAGTTGTTGGTGTTCTCCATTATTTCTATGGATTCGCGTATTATCCTCGGGTAGTAGTGGCTGGTCCTGGCTAATACCTTGACGTCGCTGTAGCTTATGCGGTGGTCTCCTTGTTGGTGCAGGTGTTCTGCTACTGCAGATTTTTCAATATGCCTAAGGCGTGCGTCTCTCTCGTGCTCTTTCACTCTTTCTACATCCATCCGAACGAACACCGTCACAAACGACTCTCTGATGGCGATCAGTTAAATATGATTTAAACCACCTTTGGCATATTCCGTTGATACCACACCTTTCTAACTTATACAACAAAATGGAATGATTAATACAAGCGAAAGTTTTCGACAGATCGATAAGTATCGCCACACAAGGCGTCCCCGAATCAAGCGACTCATGAATGCTACTAATTAAATTAAATAGAGCAGTATTAGTTGATCGATTAGGTATAAGGCCGTGTTGGTTTTTTGATAGTAGGTTAAACTTTTGTAAATAAGATATAATATTTCTGTTCATGATCGTTTCAATTATTTTTGAAAAAGTAGATATGATACTTATCGGTCGATAGTTACTCAAGTTATTATCTCCTTTTTTGAAAGGAGTTATCTTCGCAGTTTTTAAACAAGACGGAAAAATTCCTGTTTTGAAAGAAAAATTAACCAAGTAGGTTAACGGAGACACAACGTACTCGGCTAAGCTTTTAACAATGAAAGAATCGACTTCATCATTTCCACCACTATGCGATGAACGTAATTTCAAGATTGCTTCGGAGATATCACTTTCAACTACAGAATGATTAAAAAAGGAATGGTTAATATGTTTTAAATTCGTATTAACAAAACTAAAATCAACAGAAGAATAGTTGCTGATCGAAAGCATAATTGAAAGCATTACATAATTCAGACACGCTGGAAAAATTATCTGGCAACTTCTTGTCACTTACATAGTTCTGTCTATTATTACGGATAACTGACCAAATTGCTTTAGTTTTGTTTTGAGATGATAAAATAAAGTTGTCATTATTTTGTTTCTTTGTTGCAATGATCATTTCTTTGTAAAATTTTTCATATTCGAGATAATTAGGTTTTAAAGTCGGATGTTTTTTGCTAAGATCCCTTAACAACTGCATGTTATTTTTTATTTGTACAATATTAGACGTAACCCAAGATTTATTACGGTTGCCTTTCTCACATCTAATTAGTGGAAAGCATTTGTCTAAGTAGTACTTAAAAACAGTTATAAAATTTTGGAAAGCTTTGCTAAGACATGGACTCTCGTAAACTGAAAGCCAAGAATCTTCCTGTAGATACCTTCTAAACAAATTTAGAGTATGTATACAGTATCTGCGGTTAAATACATAGTTACTATTGTCTTTGTTTTTGATGTAGAGGTTGAATAATTGAGACAAATGATCAGATAAGTCGTTATCAATACAACAAGAATCATACATATCATTAGGTAGATTAACTATAAAATTATCCAAACAAGTAGCTGAGGTGCCGCTGATGCGAGTTGAAGTTGCAGCATATTGTTGGAGTCGTTTACTCCTCGGGCAAAAGTTACTTCCAAAGAATAAGTGGACATTGAATGTTACTTAAATTTTCAAAGATTCTTTAAGAACTATAGAATCCCGCCCAATTTCAGTAGCAGCATAGGTTTATCTTTGGTTTTATTGCGGAGACCAGAGACTGAGTACTTATTTATTTATTTATTCCCTTAGTATTGGACGCAGATCCCTAAATGTACACCATTGTTGTCTATTTGTTGTTAAAATTATTTTACGCAGCCTATAATGGGAAATGCCTATTACAGAATACATCTATGCGGGTGGATCTGGAGTGGAAACATTATTACAAGAATAAACATCAATCATGCAAAGGTAAACAATTGACTCAACAGTTCATTTTCCAACGGCTAAATAATAAATAACATTTATCAGCGATGACAACAAAAAAAAATTGATTTGTAAGAACCAAATTGTTCCAGTCGTACAACAAACATCTTCTACTTATTATTAAGCACAAAAAATTACAGGATGAAACAAGGAAATCGCCAGATATTCAAAATTGATAACGCTATTAAATATCCCGCTTAAAAAAAGGAGTCTTTCGACCCGGTGAAGGATGAAAAGTGAATTAAAATATTAAAATTGCAACAAGTTCAAACGCAGAGAAAGAAAAGGAAAAACGAAGCTGGCGAGAAAACAGTCTCTGAAATAATAATTTGATCTCTTTCTCTGATGGGTAGAGTTGGGATAAATTCTTTTTTGGACCGTCTTCGTGTTTTATGAACGATCTTCCTTATCTCGGAGCTTACTCCATTGAAGGTGTCACCTTTGGCGAAATTGAAATTTTATTTATTAAAAGGGTACGATATTAGTTTTAAGCGGGCGAAAATAACATCAATTTAGGAGCTGATTTAAATTTCGCTGAAAGTGATCGAGTTAAAGGATTCACAATTGGCTCTTTCGAACACGCACCATTAGAACTTGTCGAACTCTATAACCTCTAAATAGTATTGTATTTATTTTATACCGAGGAAAAATATCATTTGTTGAACTTATAAAGGGCTCCTTTGTTTAAAATCCATTCAAATAGATCAATTCGCATCACTAGCAACTCCAGTATCAACCTGTATTGATTACATTTGTACTAATTTAGTAAACGATATTCAATGCGATGTCGTTCGTAATGAGATGCTTGGCCACTCTGGCGTTAGATTAAGTGTATCTGTAGATTATTATGCTGTTGCGTAATATCAACACTACCAACTAAGCCTGCAGAAACGAGTTGCGCTTCGCGAAATTAGCAGAGACTAGACAGACTCGTGTTTATTCGTCTCATTAGAATGGATTCGCCTACTGGTTTCCCCGAGAGTCGACAAAACACGAATCTGTCTAGTCTTTGCTAATTTCGTGAAGCGCATGCTCAATACATTTCGTAATTTGTTCAGTTCTGAGAACATCGAACAGATTACTGTATGTTGACGATTTTATACTATTTGCACGTGATAAGAAGGAACTCCAATAGATATTAGACAAATGAAAAACCACACTGGCAAAATTTAACCTCAAAATAAACATCGAGAAAACAGAAATAATGACTCCAAACAATCGAGTAGAAAGGATGGAAAAGTGGAAAAGAAACTAAACCTGGGAGCTATAATAACTGAAACAGGAAAAAATGGGATTGGCAGAAATCATCTCAATATACTGGGCGCTCCACACGACCTCCTTCAATAAGAGAGAAGTATCAAAAGTAACGTAGGTGAGAATTTATGAATCAGTTTTGTTGCCAATGCTAATATTTGGGTGCTAATCATGGGTGCTAATCATGGGTGCTAACCGATGGTTCGAAAAGCAAATTACAAGCGGCACATTTTCTTCGCGCAACTAATGATGATGACATATGTACTTTTTATTTTGGATTCTCTCACTTTAAATGCCTCTAGATATACTGGGTGTTTTTTTAAAATTGAAACTTTCAAATGTCTCGAAAAATGAGCACTTTACGAAAGAACTTCTCGTACCGAGAACCTATGTGTACGATTCTGCAATACGTTTGCAATAAAGGAATGAAACGTTTCTTCTTCCACTCGTGGTTTTTGTAATTGCAAGAGCATGAAATAAACGTACAAAAGAAAGAAATAACTTATTTAAACAATTTATTTTACTCGGTTTGATTATTTCGAAAACGAAAAGATCTGTTCCCGTTAGGCTGTTAATACTACCTACTTCAGGATGGCGTATTTAACTGTACAATGAAGAAGGTCGCAGGAGTCTTGATAATGCTGTTGATCTCAGCACTTAGCGTCTTCCGGATAGGATTCTGTCACGTGTTTCATATTCAAGTGGAACACCAGCGTCCTTGGACTGTCAACGTGTGATGTGGAATAATTGGTCACAAAGTCATCGACTCTCGCATTATTGAAGCCAACTTGAATGGATATTTGAAAGTTTCAAGTATTTTAAAAAAATCACCCGGTATATTAGAGTCTCACGAGATGGTAACAATATCGGTTGAAATTTACAAATAACTTGCTAAAAACAAATATACAAGATAAAACAAGTTTTCCCACACTTATGTGCATAAATAAAGTTTAAAGTTACAATACGTGACACGACATGTTTCAGATTTACTTGAACACGACTGTACATGTAGTTATATATTGCATTAAAATACAATATAAAAAAAAACTTAATTGGGAGGGCCATGTTAAAACATATTCATAGTGTCCTACTTAATAAATACACTATTGCGAAGAAAAAAAGAAAAAACTAAGTCGCCAATAGTGGCGCCGGACTTTCGAACTTGCCTGAACAATGCTGCTCTTCCCGACAGCCGAGGCACCGAGCAGGATAACTTTAACCCTGTCGACGGACTCGGGACTGATTTCAATTTGGCTCTGCGCGTTTTCCTGCGATTCATTCGTTGGTTTTCCAGCGGCGGCGGCATTCTGGCGTCTCTCCAAAAAATCCAGGTCCAACTCTGCAACAACAACATACAACGGACAATAGAGAAGAAGAAGACGGAACGGGGTTAATGTTGTGTACTACCCGGAACAATGACCGGCTGTATATTTCAGTGAGAGGTTATTAATGTTCTCGGAAGCTGAAATAATTGTAATTTTGTTTGCGTTTTCGCGGCGGCGCGGAGATAAATAACGCTTCCGTACACTCCGGAATGGACAAAAAAAAAGGATTTCCTCTAACGAGAACGAGATGAGTTTATTTTAGGAATGTTGTTCTTCTTTATTACATTACGATATCAAGATTTAATCTTTATTTTTAATTTAATTTAATTAGATAGATGTTATATTATATATTAATGCTACCACTGACAATGAGGGAAATATGTAGAGATTTTATTAATTCATTTCCCGGGCAATTCAGAGAGAAGATTTGTCGATTTTTGTTTAAATCTGTGAATATTCGAGTACGGATCCCGAAAATGCAATCACTTATGGTAAAGCATGATATTAAAAGCTATTTCGGAATTAAGTGCTAAAAACGAAATTAAAATTATAAATACTGCAGTCTGACATATTTTTTATTAAAACAGATTTAAACATTTAATTAAAATATTGTGAAAATAGCATTTTTTCTAATTTAAACAATACAATATATTAGTAATAGATATAATTTTTATTTAAACCAAGAAACATGTTTTTTGTTATTAAATTAAAATGAGTTTAATAGTAATAGTAAAATGCATACAACTCACGAGCAAAGGTAAAAACACTTTCACACAAATGAAAAGCAATAGGCTAATGAACACTGTAGCTCCAAGCGTTAAAAAGAGTATCTGGTTACAAGACACTAATGTTTTGAGCTTCTTTAGCTCCCATCAGTGTACGGCACTGCAAGTCAGCCAACAAAAACACAGCCCGGGTAGATCTAATTTGCCCCTGTTATCCAGATGCTAAGAGGAAATTCAAGAGACATCTACTGGCACAACAAAGAAGCGCGCCAATTCGGTCTCGTTTGGGATAAAAAACATTATATTAAGATTAAAGAAATAAGCCGTCATGCCGCCTGCCATGGTCAGTGTCCAGGTCGATTGAAATTTGTTTGTATTGTTTCAGGCAGATGAATTATTATTGACCTATTGTTTTATATTCTTTTTTTTTAAATTTTGAGTATGCGATGCTAAGCCATCTGATACCTACCATAAATTATATAGAAAGCGGTGTACAACCACATGGTTATTTTTTTGCGGCTTTAAGTTATGCACTTGATTGCATTCAGCATCACCTCACGTAGGTATGGTGCTAGAGATGCAGCGGGGATTAGTTTCTGTCCTATTTAGCGGGAAATTTGTGCAAACAGGCTGTAAAAAGCCATGAGTGTAAAATTTCGATCAAGTTGACATCCATAAGAGCACCACAGGGTTCAATTTTAGGTCCAGTATTCTTCTCTCCAATGTTCTTTCTTTTTATTAACGACATAGTATCGTTCTTGCGACATGTCCAACAAAATCTATCCAGAGAATAGCCTTTTACGCTTTTGGAAAGTTTCTCATCGCTCTCCGATGCTGTTTTTCTTGGTTTCGTACATTTTCTTTTAATTCTTTCTTTTGAGCTCCATGGATCTTGCTCCATGGAGCATATTTTATATTTTCCTAATTTTTCTAAACCATTTGCAATCATTTAATGCCAGACGCTATCCGCAGGAATAGCTTCATTGAGGCAAATTTACCGGATAAAAGGTGAAAATATTCAACTGTATAAACATAGGTGTACTTCCTAATACGAACTCTAAAATAGGGCTATTTAAATAACTCAAAGCAAGCTGTGATTTATATTTTTAAAAATATATCTTTAAATTATAATTCTAAATCTTACGACCTTATTGAAAATTTGCATTGTACACCAATGCATTTTGCTCAAAAAAGTGCTTTAATATGTTACAATTACTTTCCTTTAACTTCACAAATAAATGAAATGCCTACATGCTTAGCTCAAAAACAAAAGACGATAGTTAATTTCTCTTATCACCAAAGAATTTATCTTGAGAAAAAATTACATCGAGCATGTATTATACATTTTTTTTATATTTAATAATTACCGAGTTATCATATAAAAATATCAGAATTTGCTCATCCTGTAGATATGCCAAAGAGATAGTCTAAAACAAGGCAAACATAGGAAAAAAGTGGCTTATCAACCATTTCTTTTTGTTTATATTGTTGTTCATCAGTCTCGAAATTGATTAAATCCAAAATCGAGAAGAACAACTAAGATCAGGTCCAAACTATTCGGAAGAGAACGTCCAGAAAAGTCAATTAAACAGAATCAATCAACTCAATAAACTAGCATGGAACAGAACGTTTCAATTTCACAATTTTCACTTTGATCTCTTTCCCCTAAAACGAAATACCTAGGATGACGTAAAGATTGTTTCGAGACTATTTTTTCAACAAAGAGAATTAATTCCGTCTACCCCAAACGCCCGGAATACAACGCAGAGTTCTAAAAGCATTCGCCCGAAACGTTTAGTCAAACTATTCCACACATCTTCCCTTTAATGTACGTGGAATACTGTGTATAGGCGACTGAAACTTTCCCCTATACAACGTAGAATCAGTCCTCCATCAAACTAGTGCTACTAATCGAGTACTACTGCTATCCTCCACCTTGTTCTCTCTCCGTAGGTTTTGCTTTGTAGATTGGTACAAGTGTTCCGTTCTAAATTTCAATTATACGCTCTACAACGCCGCCTTTTACAGGTTTGAAACTACCTACGTACAGCTTGTCGAACTGCGGAACAATACGAGGGGTGAGGCGTCCTTTCCAGGAAGGTTTATTTGTAATTTAGTCAGGAAATGGGAATGACAGAACAGTTTAAAAGTTTCATACCAACAGGCGTAGAATGCGTCAAATAAGCTGATGAGTTTTATTCATCGTACAGCTGAAAACACTTAGAAATGATCTTCAATAAAACTACCATTTGCACGGTTATTTCTGTTAAATTTTATCGAAAACTAAACAAGCCAAAATTTTTAGAATAATGCTATCGCGAGGGCCGATTAAAGGAAGATTCTTCAAGTTATACACATTTACCAGTCTATGGATGGATGGATGGACCATTTTCATCGAATGAAGCAGGACGAGCATCCAACAAATTGCAAAGAAATGTTTCGAACTCGTCGTTGGTGTTGAATCGTTTGCTCCCTAGTACAAGAAAGAGGACATTTGAAAATCACATGGCGGCAAGTCTGGGCTGTAAGGTGGGTGTTTAACTGATCTCCAATGGAGTCCTTCAAGTTTTTCCTTCGTTAAAGCTTGTCATGGAGAAGCAAAACTTTTTTCGTTTTTATATGCCAGCTTGACCTCATCAAGTAGGTTTTAATACTACTCGGCGTTAGTGGTAGGGCGGTTATGCAAAAGATCAACAAGCAAAACCCTCCTTCAGTCCCAAGAAACTGCAGTCATAACTTTGCCTGTTGCCAAACGAGTTTTGGGTTTTTCGGGGTTGGTTCTCCCTTCATTGGCCGCTTTGTTTCGACGAAAAGGTGTAGGTGGTAGACTTACGTTTCGTCATAGGTAATGATTTTGCGTATTGGCATTTCGACCTCTTTACTACTGTCTAATTACGTAACACAATTGAGAACAATTACCTTGTTTTTATTGGCGCGTTAATAAGAATTGTTATAATTATTTAAGATCATTATTGCTCCATTTGAAAAAAAGCTGAATATTTGTCTAATATGTCCGACTTCCGGAAAAGTATTTATTTGGTCGGGCCAATGAAACATCAAATAAGGATCAGTAAATTCCCCTCAAAATATGCTTTGAGTGAGCTTTTTTATAAAGTTAAATCTCTTGTGAAAATG
>LR737389.1:4848002-4859276 GCA_902655005.2 Marronus borbonicus | reverse complement strand
ATGCTTTGAGTGAGCTTTTTTATAAAGTTAAATCTCTTGTGAAAATGCTAGTTTGGTGATTGATGAAGTGCACGTAAATTGCCCTCAAAAGATGCTTTGAGTGAGCTTTTTTATAAAGTTAAATCTCTTGTGAAAATGCTAGTTTGGTGATTGATGAAGTGAACGTGAATTGTAGAATTCCAGCACAAATCGTTTGAATTGCAAGGGCTGTATAATATGTTGCGGGCTTTGGAGAAATCGAAAAAAGCGGAAGAGCGAAATATAGAGGCAGAGAGAAGGTGAATTCGATGGCGACATCGAATTCATTGATTGATATGAATAATCCTGAAAACAGAGAATTTTTAATTATGCAGAGACAGAAGATCGGACAGGTTGTATGTTGGGAGAAGGTGCAAAATTAAATCAAATGGAAAAATAGTTGCAGAGGCAAAGAGGAAAGGAATGGTTCGAGTCTCAAAATCTTAGTTTTTTGTGTAAGCAAGGATAGCTGAGCGTTCGAATGGAAGATTATGTCTCATTAAATACTGCAAAAATAGCTAGCAATATGAAAGCGAAAGACTCAATGGTTTGTCTAAAGGTGGTCTAAAAATGGTTGTAAAAAGAGCTGGAAAAACCATAATGACTCCTCGTCTTGCAGTCATTTTGGATAAAAGCAGAACAAGTGATAGAGATGCAGTACATATTTTAAGTTAGACAAACTAGAGGTACTCCTCCAGCAGGATCCTTTTAGCAAAATAACGACGCAAAAACTGCTTTCTCATCTTCTCCTAGACAACTTTGCGCAACAAGAACAGACCGTTAACACTCTTATTACTGCATATCCTGATATTTTTAACTTTAAGTACGACATATTTGATATCATTGAATTTGTCTTTTCATTGCTTTTCCAAACAGAGACTAATATACAGGCTGCTCTATTTAAGAAAAAAATAGCCTAATTTCTGACGACAGCGGAAATGCGATTGAGATGTTGATATCGCCAAAACGCTAGCTTCCATCGGTTCAAAAGCTACAAGGGGGAGGACGGTGGATGCTTTAGAAGTTCACCGAACAATTTTTCACAACATGGAACTCGCTCATCCGAAAATAAAAACGGAAGACAAGTTAATTCAAACTTTCCGAAGTTTAAACCCGCTTGGCCACACTCCGATATCCGCTAACGGACACTTTAATCCGAAAATTAAACATTTATCCAATTCCCCCGGCCATACGGAGACGTCGGACTTCCAACGTCATCTCGGAGAAAGACGAATTCTCTCCTAAGTCCTTAATTAACTCGGCAATTATACGCGTATTAAACGCGCCCGACTATCCCGTTCCAGGGCCAAGCGGGACGATGAGGAGGACTCCGTGATGCGCTAACAGAAGCACTCTCGAGTGCCGTCGAGATCCTCGACGGACCCGCATAACGAGGCGCGATATATTCCTACCGTGTAGTTGGCGAGAAATATTGCGACAGCCTTGTTTGACGGTTTGCATTAATTCGACAGCTCGTTTGGGGATGGATTAGCGTTGGAAATCAAGGGAGACGTTAATAGAATTCGTATGCAAAACGGAGGGGTGAAATGGTGATGGATAATCGTAGTTCGTGGGAATTGGAGTTGAAAAATACGAGGATTTTAACTTTATTTAAGTTACGTGGTTACGTCGTTACCGTCTAACGCGTGCTGCTTGTATGTGGTAGCATTAAATTTCAAGCGTTGAAGATGGTTTTAGCTGCAAAGTTTAGAATCGCCAAAAAATCGTTTGAAATCGACGCAATTGAGGCGAAATAAGTTTTGCCAATGAGAACGTATTATGCTTTTTTTTTCTCTTTGGAATACTATGAACCAATAAATGAAGAAATTTGCTTCATGTACGGTAATACAAATATTCTAGGCTTTCTCATTCTTCTCCTTTCTTATTCTTCACGTGGCAAAATAAACATTCTTTTTGCGGGTTTACCATTGGGAAATCGTCATACAACATTACGGAAGCAATTGCACGTTCATCCATATAAAACGACTGCGGTTCAACAATTACTCACATAAGATTTTAATTGATGAGTGCAAGGTTATTGAACAATGTTAATAATAATGACTTTTCGCATTGATTTCACCGAATCAATGTGGAAAAATGGAGAATGACTTGGATGCAATAGCACTCCCTTTTGAGGATTATCATCTACCCTGCTCAAAAGAATTAGAGGATATTTAGAAAAATAATAATAAAGTAAATAAATAAATAATATAAGAACGCAAATATTTTTATATTGCAACTATAACGTTTTTAAACCAGAAACAGAATGCATTGACAAGTTTCAACTTGTACAGCGCTTCAGTGCGAACCGCCACAGCTTGAGGGTATACAAGCGCGTATCCGAGTGATCTCTACTACAGTTAGATTTTACCATTTCCCGTATCATAGCAAATTTTTAACAGTAATTACGGGTAATAATGGAAAGGCAGCGCGATTTGACTCATGCACAGCCTTGGAGAGCGATAGGTGAATTGGAAAGTGGACGGAGACAGCAAACTGTTGCTGAAGTTTTTGCAGTTAGCCAAAGTGTGGTTTCGCGTTTGTGGAATCGGTTTTTAGAAACTGAAGATGTTCAAAGAAGATGAGGACAAGGACGCCCAGCATCTGCACCACCAAGAGATGATCGATGCACAACAGTATTTGCACGTAGAAACCGCACTCATCACGCAACGCAGCTTAGAAGTGAGGTTGCCGCTGCTACGGGAAGAGTAGTATCTCAACTCAAACAATAAGAAATCGTCTTCACAACGTTGGCATGTATGCTCGAAGACCCCTAGTATGCGTTTCACTAACTGCTCTTCATAAAAGGTCGCGAAGAATATGGGCTGAGCAACATAGAAACTGGAACCACGATGACTGGGAACAAGTATTGTTTTGTGATGAATCCAGATTCGCCCTAAATCCAGATAATAGGCGTATTTTAAATTGGCGTGAACCTGGAACACGTAATCAGCCGCAATTTGTTCGAGAAAGGCCGCAATACGAAGGTGGGAGGGTAATGGTATGGGCTGGGATAAGCGCAGGAGGTCGTACAGACCTCTATGTGATACAGAATGGCAACCTGACTGCTCAGAGATATCTGGATGAAATTTTGAGATCCATTGATCTTCCGTATGCTGGCGCTATGGGCGAAAGATTCATTTTAATGGATGACAATGCTCGTCCAAATCGGGCAAACATCGTGAACAACTGGATTGAACAATTGGGAATTAATAGAATGGACCGGCCAGCAAATTCTCCTAATGGTAATCCTATTGAACATGCTTTAGGACGACGTGTTGCAACAAGAAGTATGCCACCGCGTACAATTCGGGAATTTTAAAATGCTCTGATAGAGGAATGGAATAATCCACAAGAATTTTTTGATGTCCTGATTCAATCAATGCCGATGAGATGTCAAACCTTTATTACCATTTGTGGAGATCATACACATTATTAACAATGGATTTTTCGTTATTTTATCAATAAAACTTCTTATGAAGTCTCATAATTGTGTATTCATTTAATGATATTTATTCACTTTAGTGCCTTAGTAGCTTTATAATGTACACAAACAAGTTCAAACTTGTCAATGCGTTCGGTTCCTTATTTAAAAACGTTGTAGTTAAATGTAAAAATATTTGCGAGGTCCTACATTCATTATTTATTTATTTTATTACCGTTTTTCCAAATATCCCCTAATTGTTTTAAGCAGTGTACATTCCAGAGATGTAATGCGTCTGACTAATACCAACAGTAGCTCCCTAAAATTTAGAATTATACATAGATAATTCGTTTCGTTACAGAAGGCAAGTGTCTTTATACATTCATAGAATCTACGCGAGATTGAAGTTAACATATCATCATCGGCTCTATCTAACATAGCCGACTAAAGTAACGCTAGGCAATGCCTCCATGTAACAGGATTCGGAGAATTCAGAACTCATGTGCAAGAGAAAATCCTTTGACAGCAAAAAGAGTCACTGGAGCCCAAATCTGATGAACACATATCCAAGATTGTCGATTAACACAACTTCATGGCTATCATCATGGAACCGATGGAAGTCTTCGTCTTTTTCAGCATCAATTTACCTTATGCAGGCTATTGTTTCGACCATGCGTTAGCTTTAAGGCATTCTGGTATATCCAAGTTTTATTTATAGTTATTAATCGTCACCAAAATTCTGCTTCAAGGGGTCTTTGGAAGCGTTCGTTCGAAGGCGTTTTTGGTCCTGAGCGAGCAAGCACGGCACCAATCGCGCGGTTAGCCATCGTCAAATCTTCAATCAACTTATGATAAGCTCGGTCGCTCTAGATGCCCACAGCCTGCGCTATCTCTCTAACCTTAATTCGACGGTCGTTTGGCACCATTTGATGGGCTTTCCCCGATGTTATTGGTCGTGGAAGAATTCGATTTTTTCCAGAAATACCAACATTGGCTAACACGAACGATAACATGGCTGAAAGCATATTACCAGAATATACTACTTTCGTGTTAAGGCGTGAAACTTTTCAAACCAGCCTCGTATTATTCTACGTTCTTGATTACATAACAGTAGATCATTTCTCGAAGTATCTCCAACAAGGAATTCTTTTAACACTTCAGCACTTTAACATTTAAGGCCTCCTTAAGTATATTTTGACAGCCGGAAACCTTATCGTTACGTGATAGATCTCTTTACTTCGAACGATGTTATCGTAAAGCTTTCGAGTGGGTGCTTATAGAGAAAACGCCACACTAGAAACAGGCACGCGACATTATTTGTAGAGCGAGAGACGAGAGCCAAGAACAAGTCGATGAGCAAGAGCTAGGCGGAGAAATAAGCTCACGGCACGCCGGTAAACATACATAAATCGCCCCATTGTAAACAATGGAGTCCTTCCTACCGGTTAATGAATAATGGAGATGTAAATTTGTTGGAAATAATTAATTACGCTTAGCGTTAAATTAATTCCCGTTGTCCCCCTATTTATAAACATTATTAATATGCATACGGGACCTTAAAAAGGCGAGGCAATCCTCTTCCTCTCAATAAAACAAATAAATGGGACGATAAACAGAGAGTAACTGACACAAAAGTACTTGTTTTATAAGCAGGTTTAAGCTCCTTCAGTTCATTTTTGACTGCAATCTCCAACATTCCCTGGATTCTTAGCGTTGCAGCAGAGTCAGTTTGAATGAAATAACTTAGCGCGCAGGATTTGAACCGGAGTTACAAGCAGAATTTGGAACGCGACAGCAACGGAATATCTTAGCCGCACGGACGCGGCGAAGCTTTTGTTACGTGGATATGATTCAAGCATTTCACGCTACTGATCCCAATATCTCCCTTAAAGTGCATGTTCTCCTTTGACACTTCATATCTCTTTTATTCACGTAAATATTTGTACGTTTTCTTATTATTAAAATCACCCTTATTTCATGGTAAAACCAACAACTAAGTGCTAGCATAGATTAGCGCAAGGAGTGAGATAAATTAAAATGCGATAAATTTGATGTTGAAGCGAATTAATAGCGTCCCTTCTTCCAAAGAAAAAGATAATAAAGCACTAAACCCCAAATATGAATCCGTTAACTGCACTTCCGTTGATAATAACTTAGCGCTGCAAATTTTTCGTTAAATACACTCTGTATCAGTACAAAAGCGATCAAAACTATGCTTATATACATCTACCGTCAAGCTTATGACGGCGATAATTTTCAAGCTCAAACAGGCGTCTCGTACGTCATATTTAATGGTCACCGTTCAGTTATTTGCAATCGAAATGCTGCGCTTTCTGACAAGCCGTCGTATATAACTTTGCTCAATATATTCCCTAACCGCTAATTAGCGACTTGCCAAACGCCGTCGTTTGTTAGTTTCGGAGGGAAAATTACACGCCACGACTTTCTATGACGGGTAAATTATGTCAAAGACGTTACAATTCCGTTTTAATTTGCGAAATGACGGAAACTTCTCAACTCTGTACGTAGCGAGCGGTTGATGTGTAAGTTGCCACACTAGACAGCGGAAGTTGGATGGTTTTCTATGTTTCTCAGTAGCTTTTTGTATACTTTGCCAAACTCCTCTTTCAACTTCAAGAAGCAATTAAATATCATCCTGATCGTACATCAAAGTCTTTAAGGAATTGCAAATAATGTTCAAGGGTTACCAGCATCAAATGTTATAATACTTCCCCGAATTTAATAGTAGCGATTGCATCTTTCTTATGGTCTTTTCTGAACATACTGTCTTCGGTTTGGATCGAAACGATTCATCTATACGCAATACCCAATTCCACATTTTAGCGGTTCAGTATTTATGTTTCTGAACAGCGATTTTAGCGAGTCATTGGTTTGAGAATGGTTTGTTCTTAGATAAGGTAAACCTGGCTAAGACTGGTGATCGTGATGTAATAGACTATCTTCAGATATTGACTTTCGTATGGGTTGGTAGCTTTGAAATGGAAGGATTGCATTAAATCCAGCAAATCATCAGAATCCGAATCTTGTCAAGAACATTCCCAGAAAGAAGATGAATAGATCTTAGAAGAAGTTAAGTATAAGAATATAGCTCGCACATGGGATACGTGGATAAGTTCGATATGCTGAAAAGCATATTCTAAGTAAACGGAAAATCCCATAAATGGTGGCATAGAATTACTTTCATTTTCTCCTCGATGAATGTTTAGATACTTTACAAGATGGGAACCAACGCAACTCAGATTATTTCGCGTGAACTTGATAAAATGGAACTTTTTGAGTACCCGGAACTCCTAAACGGGATAGATCATCAGTCGAATATTAACTTAATGAGTTCAAAAGAAGGCGTGTCACATGCCACATCGCAGTTTTAAAAAAATCAACGTCAGCCGAACATTGTAGAAATGCGATACTTGTAACGTTGAAGCTTTTAATGTTAAAGTGCCATTGTGTTCAAATTTTCTTTTTTTAACGATTCATAGCTTAGCGGTATCGCGAGGTAACCACATATTTCAGGATAATGGGCGAAATTTGTCCTAATTAACCAGAAAATGAATTATTATTCAAATTATATTTAGAAAAAATTGACGTGGGCCTCAAAGGGTTACTTCTTTATTGTCTTTATGCGGTTGCTTTTGAGATGATTTGCGTCTGAAAGTTAGTCTTGGAATATTGGAATATTCAAAAACGAGTGCTCAATTTCCCTATTTTTAAAAATGTTAGTATTATGTGCCGCTCGTGTGCTGATTTGCATATGCAGACCTATCTTATCCATAATTCCATAGAATTTGCAATGTAAGGCAGATCTATTGGTCTATTGCAAAGAGCAAAATAATAGCAATAATGACAAAGTTAAAAAATAATAAATAAATTAAAGTTGAAGTAGGATATGAAACCAAGAGCTGAGGCCCACGCTGATTTCATGTAGAAAGTGTGACGATGAGGATGATCAAATTTGTCGATTTGTTGGAGCTGCCAGCCCTAAAAACTATATGTAGCGGGACGTCTATGTTAAACTTTACTTAATATTAATTTATTTTCATATAACAGAATCGATCTTATTTGTTTATTTTAATGAGAGCATTACTTTTTTATCCACCTCTGTAGGTTGAGCGTATATTTTTTTAAATATTTCACATGTTAGAATTAGGCGAGTGCACGACTCAGAAAAAGTATTGCTTTTTTCTCCCATATGTCTTTCTGGGCGAATCGTGATTGGTGCGAGGTGACAATTGTAACTATTTAAGAAAAAGGCGCGATGTGTAGATGATGTCACCCCAAGCGTTGCCATACTAAAAAAAAGTCTTCACACAGCGGCTAAGGCGACCGGACGTGTGACCAGCGTCCAAGCATCGGGGATTGACGAATACAACATTTCAGCAGCAATTTCTGCTTTTATTATTACCACAAGTCCATGAATATCCTAAAAGTCACCGTTCCGCATCCATTGCTGCGCCTGCGCCTTGGCTTCAGAAGTACATTATTATTCTATCCAAGTTTTATTTACTTATTTTGTTTAAATTGCTTCAAAAGGACTTTGTTTGAAATGTTCTCTGCAATGCGTTTTTGGTCCTGAGTGAGTAGGCGCGGCAACCAACGCTTAGCTTCTTCATGCTCAATTCTTCAGTCAATATATAACGAACACGTTATTTCAAGACGCCCACAGCCTCTGCTATCTTTTCAGCGTAATTCGACGGTCATCTGGCACCATTTGGCGAACTTTTCCGATGTTGTCGGTTATGGTTGCAGATTTGGCCGACCCCAATGTTCATCGTCAACCAAGCTGGTACGACCACGTTTAAATTTAGCCGCCCAAAGTTTTATTGTGGCAAACGATGGCGCAGACTCCCCATAAATAGCGTCTATCTTGGCTTTAATTTGCGTAGGCGTATTATTTTTCAAATGCCAGAATTTAATGACGGCTGAATATTTTTTTTCAATTTTTTCAGAAATACCAACATCGACTGACACGAACGACTGTTAAACAACAACTGAGCGACCAACTCTATGAAATTTTTAAATGTGTCCTTGAATGGTAACGCTATCTTCATGTTAAGGCTTGAAACTTTTATAATTTTAATTATTTTATAAATAGTTGCGAAATATTCGACTAACAATTTAAAAAGGTTAAATAACAGGTGAGATATGTTTTACATATTCATGTAACACGCGTCTAACTTCGCACTTGTACATAATGCGCGAAAAACCCATTACTTCGTTAAGTAAATAAATCCCAAGACGAAACGAGCTACTACGATGATGGGATGTATCAAGTTAATACAGGAGATATATTCATGCGTCGGATCATCAAGGATGTCCTTAAAGCTACTACATAACTCGGCCAAGCACGTTTCCAGCGGCGAAGTCCAAGGGATTAGAAGTTTTGCGGGATTCCCGCGAAGCAGAGGAAGCAAACCGACCGTTATGGGAAGCCGTTAGAGACGCCACCATATCGCGTCGAACAAAACGGGAGGCTTCAGAAGCGGAAATTAAGCGCGAAGAACCGGATGAGCTATCCGAATTGGCTCTCATCTCATCGTAAGATAGCTGGTCTAATTGACAAAGGCTTGCTTAATATTTTCAGGGACGAGAAGCATATTATCCGCGCGTGAGAAGGGTTACTACGTGGGGGGTTCCTCTTCTCGTTTGCCGTTAATTAATTTCTAAACGGCACCGTTGATCCGGATTTACTGGATAGAGGGCGGTAGTATAGTGATATTTGCGTAACAGTATTAAGCAATATTTACTGTACGTGCTCGATACAACGCTTCATGGTGGTTAGTTTTAATGAGGTTTGGGAACGGGATAAGATTTTTGAGGAAATCGATAATTCCATTATGGTATTGGTTTATACAAGGTTCATCAAATTCTGCGTTTGTTTGATACCATCATTCAACAATTTGTCTTCGTTTTATTCTGGAGCTTACAAGGGACGATTCCGATCAAAAAATTATGAAACTTTGGGAACATGTAGATCACACATAGCTATGTACTATGCAATTTTTTTTGTGGGAAAAGAAGGTGAAATGAATTTTTGAAAATTGGAATTCTTCCATTCTGCCTATGCGCACAACTCGCTAATGGTGAAACGTAAAGGAAAAGTTTTAAAACAAAAATTATTTGTTTGGATGACGTTTATTAAGCAGACAAGAAAAAAAGTTGAATAATTATAATGTTTAAAATCGAATATTTAGTTACCGCGCTGGCCTTGTTCGATTAAGGAAACACCTACACAAAATGGAGCTCGCCTAGAAGGAGGCCTTCCGTGCTTGGAAAAGGAGGGCACAATTGAATTTGAATAAGAAGAAAAGGAACAAATGAATTGATAATCATCTTGTTGTCTTATCTATACTTCCAGCATTTCGATAAATTATCGTCCGTTTTTAGCCGTTCTACCTCATGTTAGCTTAATACCATGAAATATTGCAAGCGGAAACGCTGAGTATTGAATGAATTGCCAACTTTGTGCATACTTCCGGAGAGTCCGCAGAGTAGCGCTGCATTTGTGCAAACATCCTTCGGAATAAAACAAGACGAGACGACGCAGCAGGATTCGTTTCTGACCAACTGTTCTATAGATTCTAGTCCCTGGCGAATACCCAAGCCAAACTATACGGTCTTGCTCATTTCCTACATCTGCGCGACTTGGCTGACGGGTTAGGAGTTGCTTGTACTGCCGATGTACAGGTCTAGAGTAAATCTTTCCTGTTCCCGAACCCGTTTTCTCTTCTAATAATCCCTTATGGAAGTGTTATAAATTCGTACTATACGGAGTGTCTAACTAGTGCCTGTTATGCGGAAGGTAAATCCTTTCCTGAGGATTTCCGAGAGAAAGTTGTCAAATAAAAAGCATTCAGATATAAATTCCGCGTAAGATAAAACTATGTCTAAGTATACAGGGTGTTAGGTCTGCTACTAACGGTACAAGTTTGGTTTTTCGAATGGAACGTGCTATACATATCTATCGACCCAATAACTATACGAGATATCAACGTATTCATTAGATTTAGGGCAATTTTAACTTAAATGTAATTATTCCAATCAAATTCCATCCGCTTCATTGAATTTTATCCAATATAGTGCATGATTTCGTCAAATATGAACACCGCCACCAGCCAAACACCTTCCGTGTACTCTTGCAAAGCTCCCAAACTTCAAACATGCAAATTTGTTTACGTTCATGAGATTAGCAACTGCAGAATTCGATCGCCGATGCATAAATTCCGGGAAAACGGGATACGATAACTTTGTAGCCGAAACAATACGCCCAGATTCTCGTTGCAATGTTACCAGAAACCGTGCGCATAATATGCACGAATTTACGATCATTAGAGGCACATTTTGGACCGGTAATCCTATTAGGATATTGTCAAACGTATTCGCGTAAATAGAGTTTCAAGCATCGACGGTTTTGGTAAATCGAATGTCGCATTGCGCGTGGTCTGTGATGGAAATTTAGGGGAAAATGTGTAAATTGTTCGAACGTTGTAACCGTTTAATTTAGGATAGTTATATATCATGGGGACGATTGTTTCAAACATTGCTTTAATTAATATTTATTTCAATATGGTAGAATTGGTTTCGTTTATTTAATTTTCGGAACGTATTTATTTTATTTGTATTTTACTTTTTATTTCATCCGTATACGTTGGATGCATTTTTTAAATTATTTTATATGTAAAAAATTGAGGCAAGTGAATGACTCGGAGAAACGTCCAATTATGGTATTTTGTGAGCATTGTGACCGGTGAGGTACGAATCCTTTTAGGAAAGAAGTGTGAGAAATGTACTGCGATGATGGGTGTGGCATTTTT
>LR737389.1:4821199-4844338 GCA_902655005.2 Marronus borbonicus | reverse complement strand
AAAGAATTATTTTTAAAAAGATTCCGTCTATATTAAACAATAAATTTCGAGATTTATGTTTCTTATATTCATTCCTTTTATTTCTATTGCAATCGTCTGTACAGGGTACTCAGAAATAAAGTTGAGATCGTAAGTGCTTTTTATGTCTGAGTTATGTGGAACGTGAATTAAAAATTATAAAATTGAGATAATCCATGGCAACAACAATCGACAACTTTTACCTGTCTTATAATAATAATAATAAGTTTATTCGTCCAACAGCGAAAGCCAATTACAGGACAACTTAATACAAAAGAAAAAATACATGTGCAGTATCCTAATTGCTACAAAGAATAAACAAACGAGCAAAATTACAATACAAGAATACAAAAACCTTAGTACTAACAAACATAAATAACTTACAGTTCCGAGTAATTGGAATAGAAGACATTAAAGTTCTTTGACATAACGTAAATTGGAGACTTCATCATAATGTTCGTCCTAGCCCTTGGTGTATTAATTATAGCACCATATCTAGTACTATGCGCTGGGACATTAAAATTAACCGCAGCAAGCAAGGATGGAGAATCAATTTTGTTTTGTAGCAATTTAAGCATGAATGTGGCACTACATCGCTCACGGCGGTGAGATAAACTTTCAACATTATGATGATTTAACAAACTGATGTAATCTATATTTCTTTCAGGGTACACACCGGTGATCTGAAAAGACAAATATTTGAGAAATCTTCTCTCTATTCTTTCAACAGAAAGTGGTTGATTAATGTAGTAGGGAAACCATACCAGAGATGCATATTCCAGTTTACTACGTACAGTAGCATAATAAACGGTTTTAATTGCAGATATATTATGGAAAGACTTACATGATCGTATAAGAAAACCTAAGGATCTGGACGCTGACAAGCAAAGCGTTGTTACATGTTGAGAGAAAGTAAGCTGCGAATCAAATAATACACTCCTACCATTCATCAATAAGGGAAAGATTGGCCTCCAGCTTTACGCAATCCATTTCTGTATTAATTGCGCTATATATTTTTAGATCATCTGCATATGCCAGTAACTCACAGTTTAATTTCAGAAGCAGATCATTCAAACAAATTTTAAATAATAAGGGACCAACGTTTGATCCCTGCGCTTTCTTATATCCCAGAGGATATAAGAAAGTGCTCAGATGAAAACCCATTATAAAATACATAACCAGATCTGTTGTTGAGGTAAGAAGACATTAACCTTAGAAGTGATGGGCAGAAACCAATATAGTCCAGTTTCGCAAGAAGTAAATTGTGGTCGATAGAGTCAAATGCTCTTAAAAAATCTGTATAAATAACATCAACTTGCTTGCGATGGTGAATTGCAGATGAAATGAATTGAGTAATATTTGTCAAGTTTGAGACGGTTGATCTTGCAGCTATGAATCCGTGTTGGTGTTCAGATATGTATGATTGAACATTAATGTAGATTTTAGTAAACAATATATGTTCAAGAACTTTAGCAAAGTTTGATAAGATGTTTACGGGTCTATAGTTAGATATGTCAGAGTGGTTACCTTTTTTAAATACAGGTATAATTTTGCTTATTTTCCACACATCAGGGAATTGAGATGTTGACAGAATTAGATTAAACAATATAGTTAGTGGAGAGGCGAATACAGAAGCACAGTCACGCACTAGGAAACTTGGTATGGAATCATTACCAGCAGTCATATCAGGTTTAAGACGCTGCGCACTCACTCTAACATCATCTTCATAAATGGTTCCAACTTGGCATGAGGATGAGCGTTTTTTGCTCGAAATCGGTAGCGTGCTTCTAATAAAGAGTTTGTGTTGTTGGGAATAATTGAAGCTGTGTTCAAAATGCGTTTGAATTGCGTCTCACAGTATATAGATGTGTGTCATGTCGATGGTTACATTTATTGTTGTAGCAGTTTTAAGTTGTTATTATATCTAATAAACGCTATTAAACCATTAAGTATATAATGGATGTACGCTAGTAGTGATGACGTTTTCTCGTTGTTGTCGTATGTCTTTGTAACATCGTAATTGTTACAATTCTAGTTTATAGGGCCACAATAAATAAGTTTGTTTTATTGAAACCAACAACTGCAGATGTTCCAATTGTTTATTCTTCATGAAAAAATAACAGTTACCAAAACATTCGAGGATAGAGTATGATTCAGGTACAAGAAATTTAAATAATTTTTAGGAGAAAAATGTATATATGAATAAGGCGGTCGACCGTGTACAACGTGAACAAATTTCAGTATTCTAGAAAATAAGAAAGCTGATAATAAATTGATCCCCGATGTGTAAAAAGTGAAGAAATCACAACAATTTAAAACTAATGAAAGTGTAAGGCAAGGCGGTGGATTAAGTTCCTTGCTATTTATATATGAAAATAAATAAAAATAAAATCAAAGCAGTGGCAATAGCCAAGGAAAAACAAGTCATGCACATAAAGATGGATAAAACGGAAATTGAACAAGTTAATAATTTAACAAGAAAAGAGCAAAATCCAAGCGATGGAAATGAAATACCTAAGAAGAGTAAAAAAGGGCCACTAGAAAAGGTAAAATATGAGAAGATCGGAACATCGAATCAATAACAAATTTCATAAAAAAAAGACAACTTGGATGGTAGGGACATTTGCAGAGAATGGGCAACAAAACGCAAGCAAAATAAATATGGGAGACTAAACCAATGAAAAAGAGGAGGAGAGGAAGACCAAAAGAGTCCTGAGACCGAGCATTTGGGAAGATTTTGTCGTAAAGAGGAAAAACGTCGGACGAAGCTACTTGCGAAAAATGAGTTAATATATAATTGCATGTAGCGGCAGGATTTCGTTCCAGTCCAATGCTTTATTTATTGCTATTTATTTATTTTTTAATCATGAAAATGGGTCACATTTATTTTGTTTTATATTAAACCTTCCGCGGACCCACCGACGTTGTCCACGGACCCCCAAACTGATTTTAATTTGCCATAGACCCCCTCAGTAATCACGAGGGCTCCCAAGGATCCGTAGGAATCACTTAGGAACCACTGGTATACAACAATTTGTTTGCCAGAAGTCATTGATGAAATTAGGAAAAACAATCGATAGCGTCCTGCATAAGTTACCACGCAGCAAGTCAAACAATTGATTATTTGAAGGAGAAAATCATCTCCAAGCGCGTGTTTAAAGCTTCAAAACAAGAAGCGTGAACAGAGATTTTATCACCTCAAGAAGTTGTTGAAGTCTCCAAAGACCATGTTTTGGAACCACCATCCTCAGAGTAGGGAGAATATCATGCAGGAGTGTCTAAAATTTAATGGCAACTATTTTCAAGAGGCAAGACACAGCTTTTGTAAAAAATTAAAAGGTGTCCCTCGTAGCTGTAGGCGGAATACGCACAGCCTACCATTTAGCCAGTGCTACAATAAGCACGTCGGAATAACTAACAATTCAGGCGTGTTCATGGAAAACTAATCATATTCACTCTCAAGTCATACACAAGTCTGAGAGATAGTAGAAGTAATGATTCAACTAAAAAAAAACAGTGAAAATAATAATAAATCGCGAACAGAACACAATCAGTTGTAATTGCAAATTTCAAAAGCATCCTTCTGATTATTATAATGCTGTAAATGTTGTATGCGTTGAATTATTGCCTTACGTGAATCTGTTAATTAATGTATTAATCGGGGTAGGTCCAATAAGACCGCAAGAGGACTTATTGGACTAGGTTGAGACAAAATATTTGCGTCGCAACAAAATCGCGGCCCTGCTTGCCATGGCAACGCCTAAACAAACAACCAATTACAGTCTAGCCGGCATATATGCATTTGGGACGTACGATTTCTGCATCCAATCGTATTTTAGCTACGAGAGAGTGTTGTCCTTTATTTTAGATTTTTCCCGCATTTTTATATAGTGACAAGTAACTGTGTTTATGTTATATTATTTTCCGCGTGTGTTGTTCTATAATACTACGTCCGGATCATTAGATTTCAGTTAGGCCTAGAGCTGGTGCGAAAGATCACATTAATGCCTGTATGGCATTTGCTATACTTGGTAAAATAATTGTTCTGATAGAGCTTATCGACAACATACTGTCGATTATAACGAAAAAGTTAGGGAAAATCATTTTAATCAATCATTAGTTAGAATAACCCTTTTTTTTCTGCATGTAGCGGTCCCGCAGTGTGCCGGTTGTTTTCGGCCTGCCGGTATATTCAATCGTTTAATATGTATTAAATTTTGTTGCACTTTTGCTCTTAGGGATCCTGATGACAGCGAGAGAATCGAATTTCGTGGTATACTTAGTGGGTTAATTGATTTTTCTGCAAATTTGAGTCTGACGGTTCGAGAACTTTCAAATAATGCGTTTTTAAAGTATCTTAGTGTTTTTAAAAGAATCTCAAATACAATTAAAGCATCTAAGCTTGTTGCTTGCAGAATAGAAATTTCAATTGAAATTAAAAATTATTGCGTTTATGGGCATCTTTGGGGATTGAAACGAATCGAAGATGGGCGGCGTTCAGGCACACATTAAAAATAAGCGTCTTTGTTCGTATTATATTCATTGCTATGCCTATTAGCGCAGGGTGTGTATTTTTTAATAATCTATCGGGAATTCCTGCTTTTTTCATAGATCACTGTGAGCTAAGAATACCTTACAAGGTTACGCATCGTCACCGATCCTTTATTATTATTAAAAGCACTAGATCCTAACACATTGGCGGTCACAACTAAAAAGGAGGTTGGAGATAATAACGTAGGCTTCCACGGCCAGAGTCAGTTAAAACTAAACGTGCTCCGGGTTAAACGAAAGCTCGATGTTTCGTCCACAATCATCTGGGGTTTCTTCAGGAGAAGGTAACTAACTAGGTGGAAAGCAGTTGATCACGGTAATTCAGCATGTGAACTATGCCAGAGGCGAAAATCAACCACAGTTGATGGTTCACATGCTGAGTTACTGTGACCAATTACTTTCCGCTCTAATTGTTATGCCCCTGGCGTGGTTTACATGTTGAGTTATCGTGCTAACTGTTGCCTTCTGCTTCCCCTTTTACTTCTGCTTCTTCTTTTCCTTCTTCTTCTTCTTTTCCTTCTGCTTCTTCTTTTCTTTCTGCTTCTTCTTTTCTTTCTGATTCTTCTTTTCCTTCTCCTTCTCCTTCCCCTTCTCCTTCTCCCTCTTCTTCTCCTTCTGTTTCTTCTTTTCCTTCTCCTTCTCCTTCCCCTTCTCCTTCTCCTTCTGTTTCTTCTTTTCCTTCTCCTTCTCATTCCCCTTCTCCTTCTCCCTCTTCTTCTCCTTCTTTTTCTCTTTCTCCTTCTCCTTCCCCTTCTTCTTCTCCTTCTCCTTTTTTTTCTCCTTCTTCTCCTGAAGAAGCCCCATATGACACGGTCCGAACTTTTCTGGAATTTTGAGTATCCCGTGCTGCTTACGGGAAAGACAAATTTCGTTCGCGTAATGTGTATTTTTATAACTGGGACTGCTCTACAACACCGAGCACATGTGTAGAACGTATACAAGGACTGCTGAGAGCTTTCTATAAGTTGCTTCTGCGCACATACCTCATTTTGGCTGCATTTTACCTTACATTCTGATGGTTTACGGTAAAATGTCTTCACTTTCTGCTTTCATTCCACCGAATTTGGGTGAATGTTACTCTTATAATTTCCCAATTTTTTATAGCGAAACTGGTACGATTCCCCGAACTTTACACAACATACTTACTTTAGATACGATTTTTGAATCCTTTTTACCTTTCTTCTTGTCTACAACTGTATGTGTGCAGCGTATCCACCATTTCTCTAGATCTATAGATTACAAACACTATGCAATAGAACAACCGTATCCTTATCTTCCTATATTCATCCCATCGTGATTTACCGTTTCCAAATTAACGTAATTCATTCGCCAAAGTAGGGTGTCCGCTCGAGCTAAAATGTATCGCCAATTCGGTAGGGTCTGCGGCTGAGGTTATTTCAACTTCGAAATAGTTTAATCATCGGTTTGTATCGCTCCCATTAGGCGTAAGCTACAGATGTAGCGTTTCGACCGCAGGAAATTGCGACAGTTTCGAAACTGGCGTCACCGAGAGCTAGTTTACGAGAGCGACCAATTTTACGCCAATTGGATATATTCGTTTAATTAAATAAATTTTTCAACCGCGCCTACGTCGAAATACGCTAGGATACCGTACATTGAAGCTTCGCAGTGTCTACAGCGAATTGAATTTAAATTAGCAGAGTGGTCGATAAAGTATTGAAAATAATTAAATATTTGAAGCGATTATAAATGCGTACCGAATAATGAGAAGCTTTCGCTCCGACGCCGCGGTAATTTGGAATATCTCTAATTGCGGTCTGTATAATGGATAATTAAATTTGGGAATCGTAACGTAGAGTTAAATTCTCGTGTTTGTTAGACCCGATTTAAAATTCCAGTTGTGTGTATTCTCATTGCTTTTAAATCGGAAACAATCCATATCAGACATTCGATTTTGGCGAACGATGTTTTGTTGTTGTGTTGGATGCCGTAACCAACATTTTCATTGTTTTACGCACATAAATAATAAATAATAAATACTAAATGAATAATAAATTACTGGTGAAACAAGAGTTAGCGCCACATTTAAGCAATCCACTAAAAAGTAATTAATAGAACAACAGGGTCAAGCCACCCCATCGATACGTTTTGCCTTAGTATTAAGTTATATTTTGTTTTGTTTCTTCTCTTGTTTAATTAATTCATGTTTTTTTGTACTTTCTTGTTTCCTTGTCTGAATTTTCACTTATTCTGTACGTGATTATCCGTTTGGATACTCATAATCAATAAAGTATCATTATTATTATTAACTTTGGAACACCCTGTCCAAATTTTAAACCTCTGTATATGAAAACTCATTGCCCAAAAATTAATTAGTTTTAAAATAACGTTCTTTCTGAAATTGGCGACACCCAACATCTTGCATAAATACTAAGGTCCCTGTAGGTGATCAAATTTTCAGCGGATTAGAACCTCTGGAACTTCCATATTCACCTTGACTTATGCAGATGTACAATCGGCTGAGACGGGTCAAGCCTAAAGTCACTGCTTATAACACTCCTTAAGATCAAGGTCGCTTTAAGTCTAGGACCATCCTCAAGGCCAGGGTCAAGGTTTGCCCCGGGGCTAGGACAACAACAAGGTTGTTCTGGTCGTTCTTGAGGTCAAGGCTATAGGGTACAAATAACGAGATTGTAAATCACAAAAACCTTGGGCTCAAATTCACTTAGGAAAAGTAAGCTCTAGAACCTGAAGCTTCAGAAGATTCCAACAAATGTTGCCGGTATACGTCGTTAAGTTCGTAACATGCGGTATAAATTAATTAAGACCGTGTATATGTTCAAAAATTCACGAATAAAAACTAAATTTTCCATTATTTAAAAAATAAGCGATGTCCTTAATTTTTTCCCTCCGTCATAAATTTCTGCGTCTAGCAACGACAATCGTTTGTGATACTATTACTCAATATACTTTAAACGATAAAGTTACCAACATAGACGTATGTCGTTCATGTTCGTAACATATCTGGATACTGGATACGTTGATTTATTGATGACGTAGGCCTCTTCTTTCGTGATCCGATAATAAATACGTCGAATTTTAATTTTGCCTTTGTTTAGGGAATAAATGGAGCTGTACAACACAAATATCCGTTGTTGCTCTTTCTTTCTAAATAACCTCCTTTCTAAACGGTAACAACTAAGTTAAGATGTCCATGAGTAACGATCGTAACTTTTTTCTTTCCTTTTCTAAAAAGAACTTCTTTCGAAGACAAATCGCTTCGAGAATGGGCATTTATCTTGGAGCACGCGAGAAACCTCAACGTCGTACGCCTTCAACCTTGTTCTTATAGATTTTCGCGTTTAATGCTGATTTATTACCATTGCTTTGTGCAAAGCGTTCGCTCGAAACCTCGATTTTCTTTTTTCGGCGTTTTTAAGCATTCTAATTCAACCAGCAGAACATACGTCGCGATATATCTCCTGGTAAATGTGTATTTCGGTGATTAATACCGAGCAGTTCCATCTGGACGTGACGTGTAATGTATAGTTAGTACGCAGGCGGAATATTATCCGGTAAAGTGTCCAGTAAACAGTCACGAACACTTAAATAAAAGCCAGCCGCTTGCTGTAAATTGTTTGACAGTTTTGACAGCGCGATCTATCATATAACTAAGTACGTGATGTATTTTCCTCGAAAGGTTCGCGAATTAGAGAAGTTTTGTGTAATTTTTATTCGTGTTGTTTGAAATTTTTTGTCCAAGACAAAATATGGTTAGTTAGTGCTTTCGTTGTTTGTTATAAATTTTGATGGCAAAAATTCTTTTAAAACCACCCTTTTCCAGCATTTATTATTGTACATTGTAATTCCTTATTACACTTTTCTTTGTGAGTAGGTCATATAAAACATGAGAAGAAATATAAATAATACTGTTGTTTTTAATGAAAATAATTAAGAAGTTGGACTCCCTTCTAATCACTATGTATAGACGCGTGTTCCGCCGTGTTACGGCTCATCAGTGCACATTTGTGGAAGATGGTAGTCAATTGATCAATTGTCGTATAATTATAGAGGTTGGTTGCAAATGTTTTGACAAATTATGTGATTAGAGCATCTTTAATTAGATACTCCATAATCCGTATTTTACGATAATTATTCGAATGACTACCACCTGTGCACGGTAGTTAGGAGATAATAAATGTATTATTAAATTTTTTTAATATTAGATTTTCGTGAGCTTCAGTCAAAGTAATCGCATCCTTATAACCGCCACAACGAGAACGAACCCTTGAGCGGATTCACACTTTAACCCAGTTTGGCCCGGAAAAGAAGAAGAGACAATGCGTCGGTTGCTATAAAAACTTTGTCGAGTAGGGAAGCGGACAAAAAAAGTTAAAAAGGTGTATACGCATTGTGAAGAATGCGAAAGTAAACCTGCCTACTGCTTAAAATGATTTAATGAAAATCATAATCATAGTCAAATAGCATTAGAGGAGGATTGAAATTCATACATTGAGCAGCCCATAGATGCGGTTTGCTTCGGCCAAACCGGCCACGAGCAACCGCAGTAAAATGTGCGATGCCGTCGCTATTAACAGTGTATCATCTAGAAACTCGATAAAGAGTAATGCTGGAAACCATCTTATCTCCTCTGGGTCTTTCTCTCCGGAGAACAAAGATAGATCGGATAAAATCGAATGCATAAAAGGTGTTCTACAGCAGAATCGACGAACATTATTCATTATAGAAGAATCGATATAAAGATATGTAGAAAAAGACATGCCAAGGCTGCGAAAACGAAAGGAGAAGAAGGAAAAGTTAGATTCACGGTAGTCCCTATCTGCCGTATATTTGCCGGAAATACCGACAGAAGGAAAAAGATACTCGGGAAGACGAATATCAGCACAGTGAGATGAAACTGCTCCTAACAAAGAAGGATCTACTTGCGAAACCATTCACGAAGAACCACCATTGGTCAAACTGGAAGAACCGTTCAATAGTATCAGCAATAGCTGAACATCGTCAAAATGGAGACAACATAAAGGATTATAACGCTAGCTTAAATTCAAGGTTTATTGAGAAATCTAAGCTTATATTTTGCTTTAAACCTTTTATTTTTTTTTGTAATATTAAGTATATGCTTATTAATGTTTACTGGAACAAATCCTACATTGTTTAATTAAATTATTAGCTCCAAAAATCATAAAACTATTAGTAACATTTCTAGAAATTCTCATAACTAACGTAAATTTTACAAACAAAAGTAGAAGATTTTATACAGTTTTCCTTGTTCAGTAGACATAGCCTAGAACAATGAGGAAGACCTAAAAGGGGAAACCACGTTCAATAGAGCTTTTCTCTGATGTTCTTAGTAAATAACTAACAGAAAAGCTTATATTTGGAGAGGTTTTTCGAACGGTAGCAAGCGCTGGTGGACTGAATAGTCCCTAGAAAGGCTTCTCGGTTGCTTCTCCGCCAAAGCGGATGAAAGCTTTGCGTAGACTGTGTACGTAAGTACAAAACGATGGAAACGAGTGGCGAGTATATTGTTCTTCAGACGGTTACGATTAGTAGTGCATGAGCAGTAGCACTCTCTAGTAGTACTATCGTCGTGATGGTCGATACCGAGGGCTTATTAAAATTAAAGTTGAATAAACTTCAATACGAATAGCCGTTGAAATTCATATTTCTCATTGCAAAAGTGCATTATGCTTATAACTAGAGTGGCGACGTTGCGTGCAGTTTGTCATTGGCGTTACATTCGGTGGCAGGCTAAGTTTCGCATGTGTGTAGGAGATAGGCAGAGAGCGATGGCAGTACTGGCCAGTACGTAGTTAGTAACCGAGTGGAGAGCATCGTATCGACGTTCAGCTTAAAATATTTCGTTAGCATTTCATTTTGTAGGTGTCTTTTTTGGTATATTTTGTTACCGTAGTGCTTTTTTCATTTATTTTATTATATTAGAAGTTTTAGTTTCGGTTTATATTGTTACTGTACTGTTTTATAAATGTCTTTTTTCGTTTATTTCGTCACTGCCTTTTTTTAGAAGTTTCATTTTCGGTTTATTTTGTTAAGTACTCTCATATTTTTGGAGTATTCTTTAGAGTTTATATTTCGTTTTATTTATATATTTGATCCTTATTTAATATTTACTTGTTTCGTATTATTTCAGTACTTCTCAGTTTATCATTTTCCAACGATGCCGAGAATGTCAAGTATTGTTTCAGAACATGGCGCCATTTTCACTGTCATTAATAAAAAAGAAGTGCTTTGCACCATTTGTTCCGCGAAATTAAGATTCAGGCGCAAATATACTCTTGAGCAGCATCTGAAAAATACGCGGCATATGAATACCCAAGAGGTATTTCACATGATAAATTTGTAATTGATTTATGCGCAGCTGCTCTTGGTGCCAATATCCCATTAAATAAATTAGAGGATCCACTTTTCCCTGGCTTTCTTAAAAAATATACCAACCAAGGTATTCCCCATCCATCCAAAATTAGAAAATATTATGTATCTAAGCAATTCGACAAAACAATAAATCAAATCAGGTCAAAACTAGATGAAAATTATCTCTGGATAAGCGCAGATGAAACGACAGACATTAAAGGAAGGTGCGTTTTTAATGTAATGGTTGGCACGTTCCATACGGAAAATCCTCCAATGTTATTTTTAGTAGCTCCAAAAATCAGATTGCGTGTAACTGCAAACGATATTACCGACATTATCATTAATAGCGAAAAATGTAATATTATTTTGCAAACGATTTTTGGGTAGTGTATTTTTAATTGCGGCCAGCTTTTTTTAGCTTTCATCAAAAGCCCGGCTTACTTTATAACAATTATAGCAGTATTCTCCTATATTTCTTTACTTCATTTTATTGTGTTTGCTTGGTTTCACTTAAGTATAAAATTGGTAATAAAATTATTTATTCTAGATGTACTTGCTTACTTTGTGGAACCTGGTTTAATTTCTTTCATACGTACTGAATTTTCTTTCTTCCCACTTTATAGCTAATTAAAATTAATGTTTGAGTAGTGATGGCGTTTTGAGTGTTCCTGAGACCTTTATGTAATTGGTTTTGTTTCGATGGTTTCCGTTTAATTTGTCATTCTTTAATTATAACAGTGTGATAAATTTTATGCTTTTTGACGGGGCTGAAGAAATTTAGTAGAACTTTTTAATTACCTGTTAACATTTACAGCATTTCTGATGCCCTTTTCTTGAGTTTGGTGGCAAATCTGGGTTACATTATTATTAATTATTATTTATTTAATTAAATTATTATTAATAATTATTAACATTTTTGTCTGATTCATTGTCTAATCAAATTATTATTACGACTACAAAATCACTGCAATAAAATATTGTTACTTCATAACGGAGAAATAACTAGAGTGGCGACGTTACGTGCAGTTTGTCATTGGCGTTACGTTCGGTTTCACATAGAAGATAGGCAGAGAGCGACGGCAGTAATGGCCAGTACGTAGTTAGTAACCGAGAGGAGAGCATCGTAGCGACGTTCAGCTTAAAATATCTAGATATTTCGTTAGTATTTCATTTTATAGCTGTCCTTTTTGGTATATTTTGTTTGTTTTTCATTTATTTTATTACTACCCTAATAAATCAAATCAGGTCAAAACTAGATGAAAATTATCTCTGGACAAGCGCAAATGAAGCGACAGACATTAAAGGAAGGTGCGTTTTTAATGTAATGGTTGGCACGTTGCATACGGAAAATCCTCCAATGTCATTTTTAGTAGTTACAAAAATCAGATTGCGTGTCGCTGCAAACGATATTACCGACATTATCGTTAACAGCGTAAAAAATTTAGCTGGTGACGACTGCTCAAAATGTCTACCCTTTCTCTCAGATTCTGCAAGCGTAATGTTAAAAACAGATAACGAGCTTAACAAACGTTTTCCAAACATGTTACATTTAACATGTGTTGTGCATGGAATACATCGCATTGGTGAACTTATTCGTGAAGAATTTCCCGGTGTTACTTCATTAATTAACTCATTTAAAAAGATTTTATTGAAAGCACCAACTAGGATAAAGTTATATAAAGAAATGTGCCAGAATATACCTTTGCCGCCAGAACCTGCATTAACACGATGGGGTACATGGTTAGAAGCCGCATTTTTTTATACCCAACACTTTCGTATTTTAAAACCTTTTGCATTAAAGTTAAAACGAGACGCTTTCAGTGTTACAGCAGTCCAAGTATTAATTGTAAAAGAAGATTTAGTCGAGTAATTAGAATTTATTAATAAACATTTCTCAAGCGTAACAAAAAGGATCAAGTTTCTAGAAAATAAAAATTGAAAATTAACTGAATCCCTTCAACACTTAGAATCATTGTTTAGTAATTTAAAAAGTATAGAGGGATCGATTGGCGAAAAGATACGGAGTGGTTTTACAAAGAAATCCAGATTATGTGCTATGAAAAGAAATTTCCAATAACACTTTTACTACCCAGAATGAAAGTTTATGTTTAAAATATAAGGATTTAATTGCATACTTCCATTTCGCACCAGTTACTCCATGTGACGTAGAAAGATCTTTCTCTAGATTTAAAAATATATTAACTGACCAACGAAACCAATTTACAACGAAAAATTTAGAAAAATACATCCTAGTTAATTCCTATTAAATCGTATCGAAAACGTACTTGACGATTAACAAAATATAATTTTCAATTTATCTACGCCACTGCATATATCCTATCGACGCTTGCCTAACTAACATTCGCTAGCAAACTGCACCGAACGTCCTCACTCTACTTATAACCAATTAAAATTCAACGTGTTTCGGAAAAAAGGGTTTTCGATTACCCAGCATGATACGGTCGAAACCCGAAACACGTTTAGTTCTAACTAACTCTGGCCGTGGAAGCCTACGTTATTATTTCAAGATATAACCAAAATTTTGACGCTAATCAAATGTATGTTCCGCTTTAGAAGATTAGACTTAGAAGGAAATTCAAAAAATAAGGAAATTTTGAAAATGTGCAGGCCGCATATAGGTATCTACTACGCATTCTTTTCCTGTGGAGAAACACTCTGAGCGGGTGAAGTTAATTTTTTGAAAATTGGAAATTTTCCATTCTGCCTATGCGTACAACTCGCAAACGGTAAGAGGTAGCGACAAAGTGTTAGGACAAAAATTATTTGCTTGAAAGCAGCCAAGAAAAAAAAAATGAAATATATTCCAACATCTTTACATATTTCTTTAGCTGAGGAAATTAAATTAAATATTCAGGGTTTCTTAGAAATTAAGAAAATTTATTTTAAATTAAATAAATACAAAATCCCTATCCGATAGCAATTTTTTTTTTAATCGAAGGTTAAATTTAGGAATTGAACCAAAAAAAAAAAATTTTTTATTTTGGCAAAATTATTTAATTTTCGGTGCCTGTGATGTCCTAGTCTTCAAATCCAAATCCACAAATCTTTCCCAGTCTTGAAATCCTTGCGAATCCGGGTCCGATTTATCCAAATCCTTCCCGGAGTGATCCTAAAGCCATCCTGATGGTGAAATTTTGTTTAATAGAGGTTCGAGTGTTAACTTGAAGATCCGATTACAATATTTATTTTTAAATGTTTCCCCGAACGAATTGCAAAAATCGATTTAGTCAAATCACACCCGTGATGCAAAGAACCATTTGAATTGCCTGGTTTTGTCAGGTACATCAAAATTATGTTAATTACCACAAGGCTGTTACGTACAGACAAACAGCACGCTTGACTGAATTTCAAAAGATGCGGAAATTTTCATATAAAGAAATATAATTCTTGATTTCTCGCAGCACATGTTATTTATTAGACATTTTATTTATAAATAAATAAAAGAAAGCCCATTGGAAGTTGTCAATGATAATAGTGGGACACCTACGAATACCAACGAAATCGTATTGCACGTCATAATAAAAGTTATCCTTCTTGATGTTCAAAGAGAAAGATCGTTTTCACTGGAAACTATTTTTGTAACTGTGCAAACCGCATTCCGTAGAATTTGTATACGCCTTGCAGGCGAAGAACCATTAGAATCGATACAAGCTGAAGAAAAAGAGTGTGTACCAGAAGAACGGACGTATTGTAACTTTAGAATACTAAACCAACGCTGTTACAATTTGGAAAAGTGGGAAGGAAAGACTTGCGTTAAATACCGTCCAGCGAAGGTTTCGCAAAGTTTCACCTGTGGATTTGGAATTTTAAGAGAGAAAAAAAGAAAAATAAATAAATTTATTACGCGATCACCTACTCCGAGCAATTGAAGGGAATTGCCTCAACTGTCATTAAAATCACACAATGAAGGTCTGGATAGAAAATACATGCCGATAAGAGTGGTTTTAATATAGAGCTACATTCTAGCCGTACTTTAGCTGTGCAACAAACAATTTTTGTCTTTTCGGTTAACCCACTCAGAGTGTTTTTCCGGAGAATAAAACGGCTAGTGTATGTGATCTACATATTCCCAAAGTTTCAAAATTTTAACTTTAATTATTGATCAAGATATTAATTTTTGAATGATGTACTGAAGGTAAAAAAAAAAAAACAAAGAAACTAAAATAACTCAAAAACAATAACTTTTAGCTATAGGAAAGTCTAATGAAAAATTATGTGTTTATAGACGGAGAATTTAAAAATGTAAAAATAATTATTAAATAACAAAGTCGATGTCTTACTTTAATAGATCCCATTAAACAGGTAATAGCCCCAGAATAACAAATTGAAGAAATTAAATTAATGAACCAGTTCTTTGCATTAACATTAACTAAAAAGAAATTCGACGCTTCTAATTATAAATTAATAAAGTTTCACGATATAACTTGGCAAACTTGCAAAGACGTGTTTTCAATTAATCTGTCGCTATTAGGGCGTTTCTTCCTTGACTCCATTACGAATCCTACAGATGGTAAAATAGATTTTAATTATACTTAAACGTTTTGTTGGAGGAGGAACCGTTTCACATACGTACATATAAAACTATAAATATCTTTTGACAAAGTACCGAATCGCGTGATTCCACGCGTTATTCCTGGCGGTAAATTTTCACTTATTCGCTTGTTAGTTAAATGGATCAGATGGAAGAATATGGTAAATTTTGTTTTTATTCGAAAAATAGGACTTCTAGGAGAATTGTGTGGAAAGAAATGTTAACGGGGATTTAATTATTACGGTTAATCTTACTGGTTGATAATTTTTTTTATTGACAATTATCAACAATATCAAAGTATCGGGGCACTCCGCATCACACGAGTATAATTAATTAGTCCGGAACACCTGTTTCGAGGTTGCGTTTTACTATAATAATAAAATAATAAAATAATAATAATAATAATAATTATTATTATTATTAAAAACTAAGACATACGAAAAATACGAAAATGATTTCTTGTCGTTGCAGCACGTAATGTAAAACCTTACTTTAATAAAGCAAAAAGACCTGAATATATACCTGAAATTTCAGGTTTCTGATTCAATTTTATGCCCAGTTTCGTTTACGTATGTTCACTTGACGATTCTATTCTGCTGTTTAACTAATATTAATTAGTATTAATTAATATTATTACAGTCACTACATGCAATTTTATAAATTCTTGATTTTTCATTCATATTCGGTTTATAGTTTATCTTTCGGATAACCAAGAAGGTTTTTGAGTGTATTTCGCAAACTGAAACTTACGCACGTGACCCCTAAAAACTTTACCAAAACTTAACCCAGGTTTCTGCCAGGATCAAGGTCTTGCAATTTCTTAATAATCTTACATAATGCCTATGTAGGACTTTGAAGGGTGACCATTGTAAATGAACACGTACTGAATTTAAGTTCTTCATTGCACTTACTTACACTTATCTATTAAGAAACTAATCGCGGCCACTTTATGTTGTCCAATAGTGGTTAGAATCGGTCATAATGTATTTGTTAGTGTTTGTTTCCTTTCTGTAAATGTTTGTTTTTAGTTTTTGTCGTTTTTAATGATTCATCATTTATCTTTCTCTTCAGCTTTAACAAAAAGGCTGTAGAAGGTGGGCCAAATTCGATACTTTTATTAGGGAACCTATATTTCTAAAGGAATTAGACAAAAACTGACCTAAGCTTCTGGAGTTTGATTTTAAAGAGAAATCGATTGGTGAAATCACTATTATTGTATCTCTCTTAATATAAGAGATACTTTTTTTTTTTTATGTTTTCTTAAAATGTGCAATTTTTAAAAACCATTGTAACTTTTTTATTTGTGAAAATGCTTAATTTATATAAAAACTATATTAGGGCGCTTTTTGACGCAGAATCCTATGCTCTAATTTTTTCTTTTTTTAAACTCCTATTTTCTGAGATATTATCAAGATTTTTGTTTTTTTATACGGAACACCCTATATATTTTTACACTATTGAAAAGCATATAAAATTACCTTTAGAATGATATAACACACTTGATATTTTACTTAAACCATTTTTAAATTGTTTGTTTTTCTTCATTTCGCATTATTTTAAGATGACTATGATTTATTTTATTTTTATTGTCTAAATGTTCTGAAATGTCAGTTTTCATTAATATTACTGGTCTAAGAATTCAAAAATGAAAATGAATATGAAAATATGAAAAATACGAAATGTTAAAGTGTTTTATAGAAGCAGGTGAAAATGAAGAAGCTGCATGTAACATTTACTATGAGCGATATCCTGAAAGACAACAACCGTTCGGAGACATTTTCTCAAGGTTAAAGAAAAATTTGATAAATCTTGGATCCTTTCAAAAGCCGAGACCTAAAAATTATGTGGCTCAAAATAGAGACAAAGAATTAGAGGAAATTGCTGTTTTAGGGGAAAGTGTAAATAACCCGACACATTCTACTCGCCAGATGGCACAAACAACAAGTTTAGCAATTATTGGATCGGGAATCAAGGACGGATACATTGGCCGGCAAGGTCGCCTGATCTAACCCCAGTGGATTTTTTCCTTTGGGGAAGAATTAAAAATCTTACGTTCAAGCATTCTCCCAATTCAAGACAGGAATTAGAAGCTGCAGCTTTGCAAGCGTTCGACTCTCTATCTCCGCTCGAGTTGGTGAACTCAGCTCAGAGTGTAAGAAAACGGTGTCGATTATGTTTACAACAGAAAGGCGGATAATTCGAACACTCGCTATAATTTATCATGTTTACGCAACAAAGTATAACAAACGTATATTCTGTAAATATTTCGTTTAAATATGATTAAATATTATGAATTTTTACCGAATAAACCCTCTTAATTCCTTATAGTTATAATATCAGTAATGCTATTAACGGTTTCCTTAGTTTAGTTTGTTTGAATTGTTATTTGTAACATTTAATATTAAAACAATTTTTTTCTGCCTTGTTCAAATCTTTTATTTGCTTATTTACCACCATCCATAGCCAGCTTAAAATAATGTGAAATGAAATGAAAAAAAATTATTTAAAAATTGTTTAAATAAAATATCAACTGTGTTATATCATTTTAAAGATAATTTTATATGCTTTTCAATAGTGTAAAAATATATAGGGTGTTCCATATAAAAAAACACAAGTCTTGATAACATCTCAAAAAATAGGAGTTTAAAAAAAGAAGAAATTAGGGCGTAGGATTCTGTATCAAAAAGCGCCCCAATATAGTTTTTATATAAATCAAGCATTTTCACAAATAAAAAAGTTACAAGAGTTTTTAAAAATTGCACATTTTAAGAAAACGCTCTGTATCTCTTATATTAAGGAAGGTATAAAAATAGGGATTTCACCAATCGATTTCTCTTTAAAATCGAGCTCCAGAAGCTTAGGTCAGTTTTTGTCCAATTCCTTTAGAAATATTTATTACTTATAAATACTTACTAATAAAAATAAGTTCCCTATTAAAAGTATCGAATTTGGCCCACCTTGTATATTGCATCCGTTTTAAGCGTAACAAAAGAATAGGCTACACATTTTTGAACAAAATCTGTAAGATTGGACCGCATATGCTTCTGTCCGTTGGGATAATATTGCGTTGCCGAACTGCAGGGTATGGATGGTCAATTCCAGTGATAATTATTGGAGTATTGATTTTCCTTCACGACGTGGTAATATCCCGTGATTTACGGGGTCCATTTCCCCGTAATGTAAGGCTACACTTAATGCAAATTGGTTGTATTATGTGCATTGAACATTATATATGCAGCATATGTGCTGATGCGCTCCATAAACTATGTTTTATGCATGGAACAAAAGCGAAGATAAAAAAATATCTTACTGATTCAGAGACATCGCCAGCTGAAGCAATCTCCAGTAACTTAAAGTATTTCGTGTATGAGACAAGCAGGTTTTGTGTGCATCTCATGTCATTAGATACTCAACTTGTTGATATCTATAGTATCACAATGATTTAAATGAGGAAATATCGGAGTGCCCAATGATATTCGTTTCACTCGCTCAGATCACTCCAACTGTTCGGGAAAATTTTATTTTTAAATTTTATCTTCAGATATGCATTTCCGGTCGGCGACAATTTTGACAATTTCCCGATAGAAAATTAGCCGCAGAATCGATTGCGATAAAGTAAAATCCTCCAGCTTTTTCGTTTTGGGAGGTACGCTGCTACAAAGTTAAAATAGAGAATTTTCAATTTTCAAGCTTGAGACACCGCAGCGCCGGAGCGGTTACAGCTGGAGAGTTGAGCTTTCTCTAGTTTTAAAATACTCGTCGAGCGGACGCAAACTTAACCTCAGCTCGTTCGGATGCCGAGATATAAGACAGCCGTACGAACTTGAATTTAAAGAGATGAAATTTTTGAAGGGCAGAATTTCGCCGATCTACCGGTGATTATAGTCGCATATTTGCGGAATACAATTTTTAGCCCGCTACCTCTAACGGTTCAGGAGATATGGAAGTGTTGAAGTTTGACGAAGATCAAAACAAATCTCTGTTTTGTCAAAAAATTATTACCAATAGCTTCTCCATTCAAGTACAGATTCGGATTGATGGAGGCATTGTTGGCATTAATCTTTGTCATTGTAAGGTAGAACTCCGCTTGTTTTTGTTCCATAGCGTTTCGGCAAGCACTTGTTATTTTTTAGCAATATACGAATAAAGGGCAGCTCTATCTACCTACCTTAAATCCCAGCATAACATTAAAGAAAAACACCTCCCTCCTGTACAATAAATATTTTCTCCATTACTTTCATATTCCTGGCACGTCTCAGGGTGTAGCATCCTCATGCAGCTGCAGTACATATCCCGTCTCGTAATATGCTTTTATTAAATCCAGCCAGCTGTGGATAAGCTCATTGCGCGTAGCTCTGGATCGGATAACCCAGCCGCAAGGTGCGGGCGTATTTTCTTTCCCCCTTTTACCGGTTATGTAAAGTCGTTCGCCTTGAACGTGAGTTTATTTGAATAAGAATATAATTTTAGCGTAATGAGATAGCGGATTTGCTGCTCCCTGTTTCGTGTGTATAACGTACCCTTGTTTGAGAGGAGAAAAAAATGTGATGCGAAACTTACATTCTTAATAACCAAGAGATGAAGCAGCCTGGTTCTGAGCAAGTTCGGTCGTTGAGATTTCCATTAAATTTCGGATTATTTCTGGAGGAGTTATGCATAATATGATCTATATTAATGAGTTTATAAAGTTAGGCAACGCGGTTTAAAAATTTGCTTCTCGATTAAGTTGAGAAACTTGTTTCTTTTTGGGAGGAATTACGGAGTTGTATTTTAGGTTTAACACAAACAATTTAATTTAATTTAAGTTTAAGACATGCATATATCTCTGGTTGAAAAGTACTTTTTTCTTTCGAGTTCTCTATAGTTTAATTTCATATTTTTTTTACTCAGGATTAAAAAAAATAATATTGCGACGGCTTTTTTTATTTATATTTTTAATTAGAGAGTTCTATTCCCTCAATCCAGTCCATGCAAGCAATTTCAATCTAGAAGGCTTTCTTTTAATTACACGCACAAGCCTCTACCCTTCGTTTTCACAAATACCAAGCTGAATCATCCACTTTTTTCCAGTTTCCGTGAGATCTTATTAGGACCCTTAAGAAAAAGGCGTCCTTTTCGCTTTCTCTTGTAATTACCCCAATATAATTTTGGGCGTTAACTCTTCTTTTCTAATCCAAAGATGGATATAGATAAAAGAACGTCGACTAACGAGAGGCGAAGGAGAGGTAACAAGATCTACTTTTTCTTTGTATTACTTTTGCTTGTTTTATCTCGTTATTTTTCTTTCGCGCGTAGGCATAACTTAATTTGGAGCTGCGTACGAGGAAAAAACAATTACTTTTCCGCTTGGCCAAACGCAGCGGCGCGCCTCTAGGAGAACTTTTCGTTCTATTTTGAATCCCTTTTGCTTGAAAAAAGCAACAGCGATGATGGCTTTGTGAGCGTTAAGCAATTGGCGGACGGCACGTTCCAGGAAGTAGCGGGAAACTGCTGTGTTTCAGAACTTCGGAGTAGGCACGGTTGGCCAATGAAAAGAATTAGTATTGGTGACGAGGGTTGAAGTTTCAGGCGTTGGAGAGGGTCGTTAATGGGCGTTTGTATTGCGGAAAAAAGGAAAAAGTTACTTTTTCGAAAAGAAAATTATCGAAACAAGGCAAAATGTTTTGCTAATGTCACTAATAAAGTTTTAACAAAATATTTGCAGATATCCAGTCTCTTGTCCCTGCGGTCTAAGTGGATTACAAATTGCTGCGGTGAAGCATTCTTCTTATTCTTGGTGCTGACTTGAACATATCACCTAAGGTTGATAATTGCACCATCGTGTTAGTAATAATAATAAATCTTAAAAACCAAAATAATATATAATCCAGTAACAGGGATAAGATGCAGCATAAAAGGAGGAAGACACTGCTAGCAAAAAGATTGTTAAGCTTTGAGAGAAGCGCAACTTCGAAGTCGAACCACTCCCGTTGGATGAATTTAAGCAGTTCTTGATAGCAACTGTTCCTTCATAGATTTTAAATATTCCATTTCCAAAGGAATCCTACCTTTGATAACGGAAGCGGATCTAACTTTCCCAATGGCCCTTAATTTTTTTTTGGCATTATGCAGAATATACCAAGAATTATCTTTAAATAATCTTCTTAGTATCAAGCAACATCAATCTTAGATGGAGTTACGGCAGCAGAAATGCCTCTCTTTAATGGCTAGATTTCATATGGAAGATTATTCAACAAAGTTGTAAGTTCATGCACTTTTCCGAGACTATTAACCCTCAGTATGAAGCGCTACAAGCTAAGTACATTACCTTGTGGCGTAGCTTATATGTAGAGATGACTAACGCAGGTGAAATGATTACTTTTTTGCAGCGACTAGACAGACTCGTGTCTATTCGTCTCATAAGAAAGGGTTCGTGTTGCCTACTGGTTTCCCCAAGAGTGGACAAAACACGAGTCTGTCTGGTCGCTACAGAAAAGTAATAATTAACCTGCCTTTGTCTTCTCTACTCATATGTAATCGAACTATTAACATTTGCAGTAGCATTACAAAAGGAACAGGTAGAATCCATGGCGAGATTAAGTGGGATTATACGCGAATAAAGAATTGTTTGTCCCGGTTTGTCGCCGAAAGAAATGAAGGATCACAACGAATACAGCCAAATAGACTTTTCAATGAATCTGTATAAAATAAAAGAATAAACTTAAAAATAAAACAGAAGTATGGGACATAGACAAAACCCACGGAATTTACATACACTGCCGTTCAGTGAAGTTCGGTCATACAATAAAAATCTATTATATCACACTGTATACAATTATTAATGCATAAAATTAGAAAAATATTAAGCATACACTCTTTTCTAAGGGATTAAAGCCATAAATTATTATGTAAAGTAGAAATATTGCGACAACCACAGTAAAGTCCCTTTTATTATCATTCCAAGAATTTCTCGGAAGTACCGATCTTTTGAAACGGGTCGTTTGGGGATTATTAACGAACAATACATTTAGGAAATATACCGCAGTATCATTCTTGTTTATTTATCACAGGCGTAAAGATATAAATTTGCTTCATTTTACTGTTAAACGTGCGTTGGTGTGCATCTGTCGTTTTTGCGCGAAAGTTTTAAGAAAATTTACTTCAAAATGGCACGTGGCAAGCCTATCAGTGTAGAAAAACGTTCACGCATTATTACGCTGTTTGAAGAAGAATATTCGGGGCGATAAATTGCTGAAAAAAATAAATATGAGAAGTTCAACAGTACATGACATCATAAAGCGATATTGGATAACTGGAACTATAGAAAATCGTGTTCGTCCTGGAGAATCTAGGAAAACAACAAAAGCTGAAGATTTGAGAATTGTATTATTAAGCAAACGCAATAGAAAATTAACAGCGCCACAAATAGCAGCCGAAGTCAATCGCGGCCGTGAAGAACAAGTTTCGGCGAGTACGATAAAACGTCGACTTCAACAAGCGGACCTTCATGGACGCATTGCCATTCGAAAACCCTTATTACGCCCGTTCTCATCTAGATTGGTCGTTAGATGATTGGAAACACGTGCTTTGGAGTGACGAGTCAAAGTTTGAGGTTTTTGGGCAAAATAGACGAGTTTATGTTCGAAGATCTAAAACCGAAAAGTAATCCCGAACTGCATTGTGCC
>LR737389.1:4739261-4806199 GCA_902655005.2 Marronus borbonicus | reverse complement strand
CAAATCTGGGCTTTGCGGGGGCCATGTCATTACTTTCAGGGTGTGCTGTTCTTCTTGCTCCTTTAGATAGTTCTTACACACTAACGCAGTGTGTTTTGGGTCGTTGTCATGCATGAATGTAAAGTTACGGCCTATTATACGCAATTCTGATGGCACTGCATGATTCCGGAGTATTGCAAAATAATTTTCCTTCCTCATTACACCCTGCAATCTGCATAAATCTCCCGTCCCAGCAAAGGAGAAACATCCCCACACTAACACAGAACTACGCCATTGCTTCACTGTAGACACAATGCAGTTCGGGATCATTTTTCGGTTTTAGATTTTCGGACATAAACTCGTCGAGTTTGCCCAAAAACCTCAAACGTTGACTCGTCACTCCAAAGCACGTGTTTCCAATCATCTAACGACCAATCTAGATGAGAACGGGCCCACTGCAGCCGTTTTGCTCTGTTGCCCCGACGTAATAAGGGTTTTCGAATGACAATGCGCCCATGAAGATCCGCATGTTGAAGTCGACGTTTTACCGTACTCGCCGAAATTTGTTCTTCACGGCCGCGATTGACTTCGGCTGCTATTTGTGGCGCTGTTAATTTTCTATTGCGTTTGCTTAATAATACAATTCTCAAATCTTCAGCTTTTGTTGTTTTCCTAGATGCTCCAGGACGAACACGATTTTCTATAGTTCCAGTTGTCCGATATCGCCTTATGATGTCATTTACTGTGGAACTTCTCATATTTATTTTTTCAGCAAATGGTTGCCCCGAATATCCTTCTTCAAACAGCGTAATAATGCGCGAACGCTTTTCTACACTGGTAGGCTTGCCACGTGCCATTTTGAAGTAAATTTTCTTAAAACTTTCGCGCAAAAACGACAGATGCACACCACCACACGTTTAATAGTAAAATGAAGCAAATTTATATCTTTACGCCTGTAATAAATAAACAAGAATGATACTGCGGTATATGTCCTAAATGTATTGTTCGTTAATAATCCCCAAACGACCCGTTTCAAAAGATCGGTCCTTCCGAGAAATTCTTGGAATGATAATAAAAGGGACTTTATTGTGGTTGTCGCAATATTTCTACTTTACATAATAATTTATGGCTTTAATCCCTTAGAAAAGAGAGTATGCTTAATATTTTTCTAATTTTATGTATTAATAATTGTATACAGTGTGATATAATAGATTTTTATTGTATCACCGAACTTCACTGAACGGCAGTGTATACCAAAGGCGTGCTATTGGAATGTATACAGATCTGGAAAAAGTGAGTTCGTTTGCAGTTATAGCAGTTAGATTGTAGACTATCTTTTAAGCCATTTTAAGAGCACTGGCTTCAATTTAAAACTTAATTCTCCAACCCTGTGTACGATTCCCTTAAACGTCTGTTGGCGCAGATAACTTCATCGGAGCATTTACAAACTGAAAACCGGCGAATATTTCCGTTATAAACGTGCCTAAGCCGTAAAATGGAAATGCCGCGGCTGAGAATTCAAACTGGAAAGCTATTTCGATCCCAAGAGAGCGAAAATATATATTTATAGCTTCTTTAGTTATCATACCGGTATAAATCATCCGCTTTATTGTAGTTTTATGCACGAAATAGACTATATTCTGTACGCTTTCCACATTTTCCTTAATATATTCGAGTTGTTTATGCGCGCATACGGGATCTAGTGAGATTGAAATTTACCGATCATGGAAAATAGACGGAAATTGTAACTCGCGTTATAAAGATTTCTTCCTTTGTTAGTTTTTGTAAATGAGGTGAAATAATCTGGTCGCCATTTCATTCCGTTATTTACGAGGTAATACCGAAAAATTTGAGTTACAGTCTGTTCATATTTCTAACGAATTGGCTTTTTAAATAGCACTCAATGTTCACAAAAGAAATGTTTACCGACCGTTTTAATCCCTTTCGAACACGGATGGTTAACAGGGACGTATTCACTAAGATTATAATAGTATAAAGAGATTAATGTTCGACTGAGTAATATATTTATTTATATACACATAAACATACATTGCTGGGGAAATAATAAAAATTTATTCTTGATACATAATATAGGAAGCGTCATTACAATTATAACAAAAAGAAAATATATCTTAATAATTATAATAATAATAGTAACATACAAGAATCACTACTTTCAACGCCTACATCATCTATATGTATTACATATAAATAGCGGGATGGAGTTTGCGTACAGTAAATGCTCGTCTCCTATACCGGTAACATGTTGCGCACAATTTTTCCAAGCATCTTGTGTTATTGATAATATAGCTTCTTGGATCGTCTTAATTGTTGTTTCGCTAAATGTGGGAGCGGTATTTTGACAACGAATGTGTTGCTTTAGTGAACTCTAAATCAACTCTATTGGATTGAAGATACAGTAATATGGAGGTAGACGTAGTACTGCGTGACCTGCAGCAGCTGCAGCATTATCAGTAAAGTATTGCTTCGGAAATATTTTCGTTTGCAAGACTTCCAGGAATTGTTTCGTAGAATAACCTACTTCAAAATGAAGGTCGTTCCCCTTTATTTTGAAGTAGGTTATTTCCAATTTTGTGCTTGACCCATTAGGTATTTTAATAATTTGTCGAGAGTGGTAACTGGCATTATCCATAACAATGACACTTTTTGGAGGTAAAGACGGTAGTAGCTTATTCACAAACCACTCTTCAAACAAGGAACTGGTCATATCTTCATGATCATCCAACGACGAAGATTTTATGTTCTTTGCAGACAGTAATACTTCACCAACCCAGCCATCCACAGATCCCGCATGTGCAATAATTATTCTTTTCCCTCTTCCCAGGAACATTAAGGGAACATATTCTCGAACCATCATCTTAGCCTTTCTTGATAGTATCATGGGTATCATACCATGTTTTGTCCAAGTAGCAAATGAAACGCTTCTCTTCTCTAAATGCCTTCACTTTTGTCAGGTACTCATCCCGTAGTAGCTGTAATCTTTGCGATTCCATAATTGTTCGCCGCTTATTTACTACACCAAATTTAAAGCCGTCTTCTTTCATATCGCGCGACAACGTAGTGATACAACACTGTATTCTATGATTTTCTTTCAGGAAGTTGCACAACCTTCGCAATGTAGGAACTTTATTTCTTTTATAGCACCGGTACAGTTCTCTTCTCACAATATCAAAATCGCACATACTAATTTTCCTCGTTTTTCCTTCGTCCTTCCTTGTTCTTCTTTTAAATAAACCATTCTGAGCGATTTTTTTGGACTGTTCCGTAAGACACTTCCGTTAATTTCGATGTTCTAATCATTGTCTCTGTTTTAGTCCCATAATTCTCATTCTTCAAGTTGTTGTATACATTCAGGATTATCTGCTGTGTTTCAGTACTCAAATGATTTCTTCAACCGTCATCTGTACTGCATGGTCTCCACATTTTCTTCTTTCACAAATTTGATCATCTGCACTTTGCAACAACTGTCCTTCAACTACATTTTTCTAATTTATTACTTTCTTATACATGTAAATTCTTATAAATTAGTTAATTACGTTAAAAGGATGTTAATTTAAATACCATTAAATATCTTTAATACAGCTATAAAGGTATAAATTACAATATTTTGCTTTGAAATAATAAAGTTTAAATTGTAAATGGTAGATTATATTGAACGAAACATAATAACTTCTTTACTTAAGAAACTTTAATTTTTCCTAATACGGCCTATTATCTCATTTACATTGTTTCTCAGTACTTGCGGCACCAGGTAGTGGCTAGTCCTCGATAATCTTAAAAGTGAAATCGCTATATAGATGGACAGAGAACTATACGAGGATAGTTTGAGTAGTTTCCGATCTAACACAGAAACACATAGTTAGGGAGCCGGTGGCAGTAATTTTTAAACGATTTAGAAGCTGATGAAAGTAAAAAAGCTGAGTAAAATAAGCGGTATGAGCATCTTCTGCCTTTAATATATTGCTGCAATATCAAATGAGAGCTTGTCAAAGATGTTAAAAAAAGCAGTGCACTAAATAATTTAATCGCGTCTGATTTGTTGTCGTATTAAATTAGTCTAACTCCGAAAATAAGTGGCAGACGTGGTTCTTGCAGGATTTAAGGTTTTTTTTTGAAATTATTAAGGTATTAAACAAATTATTTCATCGTTAGGGAGATTGCGCTAATTATTAAAATTATATTAGTGAAAAGAATTTGCTGATAGAGCACATGTACGGATTAAAAGGTGATATCGTTATCGAAATCTTACAAGGGGCTCGGGATGGACCTTTCATTGCAATTCAAACTTTTAAAAAAAGTAGATTACTTTGGGAGCATTGCATCTGTGGGACGCCTAAAAGCTTCGAAAGGTATCGCGAGACTTCCGTCAATTTTTTCAAGTTTAATTAATAACGAAAAGCTGTATAAAACTTGCCGGTTAGAATCATCATTTTTGGAAAGCCCATCCTTAAGAGGGTACATTGGGGGTGGACGATTTTGTATGAGCACGTTCCGAAATTCGTCTTTTTTTTGTTTCTAATGATGAATGAGGAAAAGTATCAAATTTAATCTTCGTAAATTAAAATAAGTAGTAGTTACCCCTATGGTACACCCTCAAGGGCTGAATTTCTAAAAATTATTGCGCCTCTACACACAAAAGGAACGAACTGCCTAACTCTGCATTGATGAGTCAGTCAATTGTGGCTTCTCTCTTTATGGGTGGTGAGGACTTTTCAGATGAAGAATCTATCTCAACAGATACCGAAGATGAAAGTGAGACAGAAAATGTTTATTGTTAAGTAAATAAATATTAAAATAGAAAATAGAAAATTCGAATATTTGTTTTTGGAATTATACAATTTAGTCAGAAACCTCGATGCTTCCCACCTTTTTTTTTATTTTTTCTAAAGACTTTAATGAAGACAAAAATGTCAAGAAAAAAGGCGATGAAATGATTTGATTTAGTTACTTTTTTTACATGTTTGTCCTTACAATAATAATGGTTTATTTGCCTATGACACCTGCAAGGTATAAGCCAAGTCAAAATAAAATGCATTAAAAGGAAAGTATAAGAACAAAAAAAATAATAAAAAAGCAAAACAGATCTCAGACTACATACAAGGATAATAACAAACTGCTACATGTGAAGAAACAAAACATTATCATACACCAACATACCGTATAAGTAATTCTTGAGCTGTTTTTATAAGCTCCGATTATCGTTAAAATTAGTGCCTTGAACATCTTAAAAGATGGTTCATAAGACACAAGCATATTAATACCAGCTATATCATCTATTTTTTGCACTTTTTCCTGCAAAAATATTCGTTTGCAGGAAGTATAAGCAAGCAATCAACTAAAATATCTACGCTGGGAGTTTGACGCAAACGATATAAGGCAAAACAGCTTCCCCGTGGATGCTCCCGTCTTTTTAAGTCGTCCAAGTAGTAGTTGGCAATTTACTCTGAGTGGTTTCTCGATTTGAAGAATCTCTGACCTGAGATGGTATTTTGTTTTGCTGGAACAACTTCTTTTTTCAAGTGCCTCCAGCTTATCAAGTAAAGATGCGTTGTTATTGTTCTTCCCACTTCAAGATAGTCGATCACTATTATCTCAAAAAAACACCTTTTTTGGAGCTAATTCCCCATTCGCAGTCCATTGTTTCGATTGTGCCTCGACTTTAGGAATGTACTGGTGTGCCCGAATTTCATCTACAGTTATTAAACTGATTCAATGGGGCTTTGGAAATCTTCGTTCGAATACTGTTTGGAGCACGCCCGGTTAGCTTCTTCGTGCCCAAATTTTCTGCTAATATACAACAAATACCTCCTTTTAAGATACTCACCGCCTTCGCTGTTTAATTTCTTAATTAATAGTTTTCTTAGTTAATAGATTAGTTAAATTCTCTTTAGGTAGAAGTAGGTACAACAAAGAACTTAAATTCATAAAGAAACGTAGCTATTTGTAACGGTTAGTCTTCTATAGACGTCGATCGTATGCGTGCTGATAAGGTTCTGAAGGGTCAATATAGGAACGTATGTTTCGCTTCGCGTAACACACTTAAAAACCTTCTTAGCAATCTGAAAGATCAACCGAAAATGGAAGAAAGGTCGGGAATTTATAAAATTGCACACAGTAACTGTAATAAAACCATATTGGTCAAAAAAAGAGCGATAGGCACCAGATTTAAGGAACACATCAGGTGTTATAGCTTCGGTAGATTAGATTCACCCAACACATAAACGAAACCAGGCATAATATTAAATTAGAAAACTTGAAATTGATCAAGAAGGTAACCTCGCCGCAGGAATTAGACGCGCACGAGACGGTTACATAAAAAGCAACAAAAACCTGATGAATAGAGAGAACGGACCGTTGTCGTACTCAGTTCTATTTGATTTATTGGGGTAAACCTTGAGCATGTCTTGGGCTACAATAACGAGAGACTCTGCCGTCTATTTGTCCGTATTCCGCATTTTTTCGCACATCTTAATTTTAAGGCACGTAGATGCTTGTAAATAATATTTTTCCCGGAAGTAGGAATAGAATAAGCATGTTAGTTTTAGAGGTGGGATATGTTCAATTTAGACATTTTTCTCTGCGTAGAAACCTTTCAGAATCAGATCAAGATATGCACTGTATTCCCGACATCGGACCTGAATATCGCCGGACATTTTGCTACCTATTCGATCGTTTAAACACAGTATAAAAGAGAAAAAAGCAATAGATAGCAGTAATGGATACATCTTAAAGTCTCCCAGCTGTTAACCTAACGAGTAGAAAGAAATCTTACTTCTACCCTACCTCGTCGAGAACGTGTTCAAACTTGATTTTGCGGATTAGGAACAAATAGAACGACGCTTCGAAGCTAGAAAGTTTCCTTTCGAGCCAAACGTAAGCAACCGTAAGACGTTTACTCATCAAAGTAGCATCATCATCGGAAAAAGGCAGCGCTAAGATAACTTCCTGCGAGGGTTCTTTCGAACGACTCGAGGCGAGGCGTGTTTCTTAAGTTGGAGATTGGGAATCTAGTCATCACACGTTTACGTGGGTGCCTGGAGGTTTTTTTTTTTTTTTGGGGGGATAATTCGGGGGGAAAACAAACGGAGGACGAAAATAGAGAATTGCTAGAAAACATCGTAATTCATTGGTATTAGGAGATCTTGGTGGTATTTAATTTACTAAAAAAGGGGGAATGTTCTAGAACAGGTTTTAGATTCTGGAAAAGTATACAGGCGAAAGCATTTTAGAGTTAGTCATAACCTCAGCAGCCTTTGTTTCTATCACTCCCTCTGTAAAGGGTGAAACGTAGTTAATTATCCTTCAACTGCGAATGATGAAATTTGATCCTAGACGGACTAACATTTCTGCTTAGTCAGATATAGGCACTCTTGTCGCCGGACCACCGAGCCATTACTAAAATAGCTGGTAAAAACAATAATTAACAGAATTTAATTCCAGAAGCCAGCTCTTCTTTGATGATGGAATTGTTTTGTGGAACAGTTTGTTTTTTAACCTTTTTTTGCGTGAGGGAAGGAAGAAATTTAATTAGCTTCCCATTTATATTTTACTTCATAATTAAGACCGGCTGCTGTCTTCTCCTTCAATTCCTGCAAGTTTTAAAAGCGACGGCCCGCTTGATAGATTAAGAAGTTTTTCGCGAAAACTTCCAGAACGGGAATTGTGTTTGCTACGCTTATTTTACCATTAATCTCGATCCTCCTCCGGAACGAGCTTAAAATGTCGTTTATAATATGCTAATTCCGAAGGCTGGGTATAATTTTTTCGGCATGTGACGCAGTTAGAGGGCCATTAGTTAACCGTCCGTGTATTAGGCTTTGATCAAATTAAATTACTGGTAAGGGATTGGACTAAAACGAGCGAATTTTTTCCCTAGAAGCGTTTAGCAAGAAATGTATGAAAACATGTCATTTAGCTGGATCAAGAAAGTTTGGCAAACCAGAACAATATTTTAACATTTAAGAGATTGATAAACAAATTATAATCAGGTTTCCACATTGCCGGCATTGGAAATTAAATTGGCGTTGTGAAAAAGTTACGGATTTGATAAATAAAAAAGAAACGAAAATAAACAAGCGATATAAAACCTGCCGAGGACTGTCAGAAGAAGGTTCCAGGAGATTGTTTGTTGCTGCGACATTACTTGTTATGGCACTAGAAACAAAAAAAGATATCGACCTTCCAAAGAAGGCTTATGTTTATGGAAACGAAGTTGCTCAACGTTTTGCCCAACGAAATGAAAAATTGTCCTAAGGTGTGTTAAGTCTTTAATCAACTTGAGAGGCCTTGAAGAATGAATTTTACCGATAAAAGAAATAGACTCTGAAGTGGTCTTTTACACCGTGAAAGATTGTATTATTTGACATGCTTTATTATACTCAAATTGCAAGAGAACGTGGAGGAAGTGATCGGATGCTAAGGAACAAAATAAGAAGTATACAAATATATCGAAAGGAAGAGATATAAGTTTCTTGGAAAATTGTAGACCATACCAGCAGAAGTGTGAGAAAAAAGAGTGATAGTGAAGCCAGTATTTGGTTTACTAGGGCCAGCTCATAAAGCTCGTGTTAAAGTCTCTGGAAACTAAAACACGCTAAGAAAGTTGTGTGTCGTGTGCTTCGAATATCTCGCCTTTTTAGAGCTCCTAATTTTCTGCAATCGCACAATGGTTGCGAGTTTTGTAAGAAAATGATAGGAAGTCGAAGAGGTATATGACTGGAGCTAAGAAATTGTGGATATGGATTGGATATAACAAAGTAGTACAAAGAATTGCAGTAAAGGCACGCGGATTCTTCAGTTTATGAAAAATCGTCCTTATGATTTTCGTTAAAAGTTGGTTTAACAAGTTTTCCTTTGCCAAAGAAGCTCTGGTCTGCTGCAGGTATTCACTAAGGAAATAAAAAGATGGATAAGTTGGCTAAAGAAGCAGCGAACATGCCTTTTATTGAACCTTTTTGTGGCTTCTAAAAGAGAAAAAAATAGAACAAACAATAAAGACATGAAGAGGCTTCGTACTAGGAAAGTGTTGCAGGAGAATAACAGGCGAGAGCACTCATCAAGGACAGCAAAAAGCACTATCATTAAGGAGAGAGGACCAAAGAAGAAAAGGAAAAGGTCATGTAGCTTTAAAATATCACTTGTTTAAACTGGGAAAAGCTCAGATCAAATCTATGGAGACGGCAGAGCACAATCTATGCTAATGAGCTGCCAGCAGACCAGTAAGAAGATCCTGCTGCTACTAAGGCTTATTAAAAGCTTCTAACACACACAAGAGGATTTTGTTGCAATAGATCTATTAAGGACGCAATGACCAGAGGCATGCGTGCCATGGTCCGATTATAATCCTAATAATACAAGATGAACAAGGTTTGAACAAACCTTTGCAAAACATTAAAAAATGAACTGAAGAATTAAACATGGAAGGAAGCGATTGAGAAAATCACGAAAATTAGAACAAAGCTAATGCATTGCACGGATTGCTTGAAACTGGTTCAAAATCCTTGATGTATACACGTCGACAAGAAATGATCAAAGAAGATCTCTCTCGATAAGGGAAAAAGAGGAAGATTACTTGAGCATAAATCCTCGGCAGACATTGGCTCAAAATAAGTGAGTTGCATTATGATATGGGAAGGCATGGCATTACAGGGCGTTCAGAAAAACTTTTTTTATGAAACATTGTTTTCGATAAGATAACGCTTCCACACACAGCTCGAGAAACCAAAGATTAGTTACAAAGAAAATGCCGAATCCCATCTTATGGATTGGCCTGCTCGATCTCCAGAGCGAAATACAATCAGCATTTGTGAAAATTTGCGAAAGCTCAGCTCCGCCTCGTCTGTCTCTTACGCCCTTTTGTTTTTGCATCATCATTTGAAAATTTAGACGTAATTGTATTCTTTTTTTTTATTTAGACATGACCAATAAAAATAGATAAAAAACTGTTTCCCATCAAAAGGATTCCCAATTGCATAGAACCAGTTTTCTTTACGTATATTTTAATTAATTCCCGGAATATCCTAATAGTAAAAGCTGAGTCATGCCATTCTATTCTCTCTAATAATAGTTCCAATTAATTTTTTTTTTCAAAGGTTACCTTCCGTTTTTTCTTTAAGCAATTACCTACCATGCGTCGTAGATCTCGTACCAGTTTCTCTCTTTGTACTCAAATAACCTACCAATACATGGCGTATTTTCATCCATGACTCCGCGTTTGAAATACTAGAATTATACGCTGCATCAGTTTCCACGTACGAATTCCCTCGATGTTTATTGATTGCAAGGCGACAATAAAATAGTAAATTTTAGCCCGTTAATATTCAAACAATGGATTACAAGCTTTATCACTCAAATCAAATGCTATTCTGCTGTACATGTATTCGTGGAGAACCAAAATCGTGTTCGTATGAATGGGATTATTACATAGTTGAAAGCTACGCGTTCCATATAACTATTATTGTGGATACGTCGTTTTCATCGACATCCAGGATGAAATACACGGTCGAAATATTTTCTGATTGGAGATTAACGTATCGACACGAGAACGTGAAACAGAATTAAGCCGGGATTTATGTGGGGAATCGACGTTTTGTTTTTGTTTCATTTCGGTAGTGATTATTATTATTTTTTTTAATACAAACACTATCTGTCTATTATTTATTCAAATTTTATTTCGTTTGTTCGCGTTTTCAAATAATTGTTAGATATTTGGATAATGTTGGGCTGAGCCTGTTTTATTTTAAAATTTTGAAAGTACAGTTTGAATGGAAACAAACTTTATTGTTTCTTAAAATATTCGCCTTTATAATTTTAAACGCTTTTGCATTCGAAGAAACCTGAAGTGCGTATCTCAGAAACATGTTTTTTAAATGCTTCAACGGGCTTTTCCGGAGTCGCAAGCCGCTCACCACGCAATTTGTCTTTGACAAAATGGAACAGGAAGAAGTTGTTAGGTGATAAATCAGGCGAATTCAATGTTATTCTCCTTTAAATAATCGACTGTTCGGTGTGCTGTGTGAGAGCCGACATTGTCCTGGTGAAGGATGATGCGCCGATGTCTGTTGTTTATTCTGATTTCATCGAAGACTCAAGGCAAACAAATTGTTGAATACTAATGAGTGTTTATTGTTTTTCGATCCTCAAGAGCAACGGTAGCAACAAGCTCAGTTTTACGGAAGAAAAAAGCAATCATTTTTTTTTTGAAGAGCTTCGTGAACGTACAACTTTTGTTGGTTTCGGTTCAATTTCTAACACACCCAAACAGTGGATTGTTGTTTTGTTTCTGGTTCGCATGAAGTAAGTTTCATCAACTGTGTACGTTAACAGAAGTACCGCGATTGAATTCTTGAAGCGTTTTTTGGACAAATTCACACAAAAGATGGCTCTTTTGAGCTTTGGTTAAATTGTGTGGAATCCAACGACTGCAAAGTTTTTTCACCGTATAAGATCGTCTGTATTTGACTTTTACCAATGCCCGAGGATGCTTCTATCTCTCCATATGTCACATGTCGAGCCGCTTCGATTATTTCTCGCACAGCATTAATGTTTGCCGGAACAACAATAGTTGATGGACGACCTTTCCGAAATTCGTGATTAACAGTAGTACGTCCACGCTTAAATTCCGCAAACTAAACATAAACTGTGGCTTTGGATGATGGTTCATCACCAAAGGTGGAATGAAGTCCATCGATGCATTGTTGAGTTAAGCCGCTTTTAAAATAGCATGAAAATGTTCACTAAATCAGTTTCTTTGAAACGTTATTCATACTAAACTACGCGGCCGACCGATCAAATTTAAATATACGGTAAGTTCTCAATTTCGGAAATTTTGGAATCCTATTTTAAGCCAGAAAAACATTTGGACATATGAAAATTCCCTAAATGCAAATATTTTTGTTGAAATATTTGTTTAATGGAAAAAAATATTGTTGAAATGTAGGAAAATTTATTGCTTCCTTTGGAATACATTGTAAATAATGCTGCCATTTAATTGAAATATTAGTTTATTTTTTTTTTAAATTATAGTTGCACCTAATTAAATATGATTTTTTATCGAATTTAATTAAATCAAATTAAATAATTTTTAATATCAAAAGACTTTCCAGTATTATTAAATTTAAATAATTATATTGCTTTTTAACAAAATTTATACAATTTAGAACTTTAACCGACGGCTGTTTTTAAAATTCATTTAAATAAATATATTTATTTTTTTTTGTGTTTTTGTCAAAATTGTTAATTTTTACTGCTGTGCTGTGGTTCTTCCAATGGGAATATTGTTCCATGATCTTAGCGAAAATCATGCTCAGTGGTTGCCAAAAACCAATTATTTTTTTCTTAATTTTTTAATTTTGATTAATTATTTATTTATTAATTGTTTTCATCTTCCTTTGTTTTCGAGTAACAATCTTTAAGGCAGTATATTCGGTCCACTTTCATCATATATTTATTTATACAACGTCGAAATGTGAATAATTATTTAATGCTACATTATCTTGATGATACAACCCTTCTGATAACGGGAGAAATAATTAAAAATATTGTCATATCTTAGAGATATTGAAGAATAGCTAACAAGGGAATGCTTTGCGTTAATGCGATTCTTTTCCAACCCAAATATGAAACATATCCATCTAACTTTGCTTTTAGTAACAATGATTGTGCTGCTTGGAGGTCGTTCGTCTGCTGGGTCTTGCAGTGGTCAGGCACTTTAAATGAGGCAATCAACGTCAGAATGTTTAAATTGTTCAAATTATGTTTTGTCGGTAGCGGAGTCTTCCTCTATTTTCCAGCTACTAAAATTTTTAATTAAAAATAAAGACCTATTTTGCGATAATATTCTTAGTCATCAATACGTAGCTAAGAATAGCTCTGATTACCGCTACCCAAGATATTGACTCCCTATATCTGAAAACACTCTGGCATATGAGAGTTTAAAATCTCATAATATACACCCAAATTATGTAAAATCCGCCAGGTCCATTCCAATATAATTGCTTTATTAAAAAAAAAAATACATCCTGCAGGTTTCAATGTAACTTTAAACCATGCCTACCATCAATCCCCGTAACAAGAACGAAACAACTTTGAAAAATCTCCAGCCACAAAGGCACAATCTTCTGAACCTGCGAAAATGACCTGCTCAATATAAAGATAACATTCTGTAAAAACAAGTAAAGACATTTCAATGTACCTATCGCGATATTCTACTATGATAGAGCATTCGGAATGTGTCTTATTTTGAATAGGTTTAGATTTTCTATACTTTACGCTGCAATAACGTAGGAAATAATTAATTTCTACAGGACTAACATGGACCGATGTTAGATTCATTAAATTTGCAGCATATTTGATATCCAAGTTCCGTCTTCCTTTTCTGGTAAAAGGAAGGTGTTGGAAACCATTTGGAAATGTTAAATTTATTACTTGTAGCACCTTCGATTACCTTTCTTATTAGTATTTACGGTCGTGAAATTATTATTTTAGCACGATGTAAAACTTGAAAACTTTAAATTCACTGCAAGATTTTCTAGCTGTGCCAAATTTATTTATTTTATTTGTATTTTATAAAATCGAATCTATAGCAGTACCTTATTTTAACATTTCTATCTATTATATCACTAAATATTAATTATATTACTACTGTAAATATTTTAATGTACCTTATTACATAATTTTAAATATATAGTTCCTTGGTTCCTTGCCAATTTTGACACAGTAATGTACGTACGTATGTACAAGGTGGGCCAAATTCGATACTTTTAATAGGGAACTTATATTTCTAAAGGAATTAGACAAAAACTGACCTACGCTTCTGGAGTTCGATTTTAAAGAGAAATTGATTGGTGAAATCCCTATTTTTATGTCTTCCTTAATATAAGAGATACAGAGCGTTCTCTTAGAATGTGCAATTTTTAAAAACCCTTGTAACTTTTTTATTTGTGAAAATGCTTGATTTATATAAAAACTATATTAGGGCGCTTTTCGACGCAGAATCCTATGCTCTATTTTTTTCTTTTTTTAAACTCATATTTTTTGAAATATTATCAAGACTTGTGTTTTTTTATATGGAACACCCTATATATTTTTACACTATTAAAAAGCATATAAACGTACCTTTAGAATGATATAATATACTTGATATTTTATTTAAACAATTTTAATTAAATTAAAAAAAAAAATTAAAAGTTATTTGTTTTTCTTCCTGCTGCCATATAAAAAAAAAAAAACAGAAATCTTGATAATATCTCAAAAAAATAGGAGTTTTAAAAAAGAAAAAATTAGAACATAGGATTCTACGTCAAAAAGCGCCCTAATATAGTTTTTATATAAATCATGCATTTTCACAAACAAAAAAGTTACAAGGGTTTTTAAAAATTACACATTTTAAGAGAACGTTCTGTATCTCTTATATTAAGGAAGATATAAAAATAGGGATTTCACCAATCGATTCCTCTTTAAAATCGAGCTCCAGAAGCTCAGGTCAGTTTTTGTCTAATGCCTTAAAAATATAAGTTCCCTATTAAAAGTATCGAATTTGGCCCACCTTGTACTGTTATGTGAATTACAGCTATACGATTTACACCATTTCAAATGTAAGTAAATAGAATCAGATACACCTCTGAATACTGATACTTTAATGGCAGCAAGTTGTAGGCAAAGAGAAGTCTCAATCCAGTTGAAACTAAACGTGTTTCTGGTTTGGACAGTTGGTTCATCGAAATCTCGACGTTTCGCCCACAATCATATGGAGCTTTGTGATGTTTATAAGCTACTTAAGTGTGGCGTTGCCAACAGAAAAGATAAATTGATATCAATATTTTTAAACGTACCAAATTCAACCATCGTAGCGTTCGATGCTGGAACCCTATAACTATTCCTTACCCTTGGAACCCTTGGGATTTAGCCTTTCATCTAGTTTTAGATAATAAAAGCAGACACAAGGCATACTATTGCAGTATTCTGTTGCAAAACATCCGAATTTGAGGTAATTCAAACATTTCTACGTTGCGTATTTCGTTTTTGCACTACGACCACTGCGTAGTTGATTAAAATAAATTCATATCAATATTATCCTTTCGCTGACATTTTATATATTCGAAATTACTTTTCCTTCCGTTAATCACAAGAACACAATCCTTAATTTCCAATTCGATGGTATGTCAGCATTATTAATTACGCATTACCGTTTGTAAAAGGGGGGAAATTAATGAGATGACATTCGTCCTTTTCAAAAGCTCGCGTCGCCCTCAGAAAGCTCCCACCAATTCGCTTTCCCATTCATTTTCCCCGAACCGAAACAGCCTAGCTCTCTTTAATCTTTTAACCGTCGCTTCGCGAAAGCACCTCCCAACTCGCTCTCACGCTAACCTTTCCTTTTTCACCAAACGAGGTCCTTATATGATTTTCTTCAACGTTCACAGTCAACGAGATCTATTTATCTCTGTGTGTACAGCATCCACTATCCGAGAGATGACATAAAGGGACGTGCGGCTCAAGATTGGAGGTACTATGAATGTCCGAGCAGCTTGCTTCGACAAGAGGTGTAATTACAGAATTCTCCGCGATCAATTCCGCTCACGTCTGGGTGGAAAAAACCTTATGATGACGATGATGATTTCGAAATAACGAAGACCTTTCTGGGTTGGCACGTTTCGCTAGTGGTTAGCGGTGGCGAAATGCTCCGGAATTCTTTTGATCGGTAATTGGTAGGAGTTTCTCTTTAATTTCTTTTGCTTTGGAACGTGTCTAAAAGGGAGGTGATTTCGTTGGTTTGTTGTTGAAATAAGGGAAAAGTTAAATGCATTAGTTATACCAACATGTCAGAGGTATATTACAAAATACAACTTCTGGAATATGCAACTTTGACCAAATTGTATGTTATTCAACTATTTAGAAGTTAATGGCTAAAGCCAAATCTTTGAGAAAAGGATAATTAACTCCATATTTGAATCGAAAAAGTGGTTTCTAATAGAAAATGGAAGAATTACATTATATCGTGCAGAAATGCTGCTCGATGGCACAGGTTGAAGTTACAGCTTCTTGGAAAATCAGAGTATCTTTACTTATTTAAAAGTGAGGAGATTGGAGAGGAGTCCAAGCCACTTTCGAAAAACAATAAATTACCTGAATGACTACAATTGACTGCTAATAATGCCACATAGCACGGAAGAAAGTAGCAACATAGACCACCAAAGATATCCAAAAAATATCTCTTTTCGTAACCTTTAATCACACTGTTTAAAGCTCTAAAATGATTCAACAATTTCCACAATTACACCTTATTCAGGAATCTAATTTCCCAGCCCGTTTGTTTAGGTTAAACTAAGCGTAGAAGCCCAGATAACCTCTTTTTTCCCCAACCAACAAAAAAAATCGAGAGAAAAACCTCGAGCCGGAGCATTACTCCTGAAGAGATAAGAGGTGAATCCGTTCGGTGTGCGTCTTCCATAAACTAATTGCGTTTTGTTTCATCAAAGAATTATGCTGTCGCGCTCGTGTTTTGTGTAATGCGATGCTGTTTGTTATTCGCCTCGGGAGGAAATGAGATAATTTAGCCCGATAGAAGAGCCGGCGATGGCGTGAAACTAATTTTGCTAAGTAAATTTATAAATTAATGCCATCCCGTGGGTACCTACCCGGAAAGTTTGCTTTAGGCTGAAATATCTTTTTTTCCGCGCTGATGTCGAGTGTACAGTTGAGGATTGTCCAAATGGGCGATTGTACAAGGTGTCACGCAGATTTTATTTAATAGAATTGGAGGGTGTTAGTTTAAATAAGTTGTAAAAGATGAATAAGACTCAAGATTGTTAACTCCAATAACTTGATCTGTTGGAATTTACAAGAAACGCATTCGAATTGCGAGATACGCGCGGGGATGATGGGAAATGAGATTTTTCTTACCTTCGATACGGTCTAGCACTGTAGTCTCATTTAAGACCAGCAGAGTTGAGATAAGTGAAAGATTAGTTCTATTGATCGGGTCTCTTTTGACACGGTGTGTCTAACCCCTGTCTTCGAAAAGACCAATTCTGCTTGAAGTCCCACAAGATTCCCTATTAGCCTCAGAATTTTCTATTTTATATACACGCGGCAGTTCTCAGGGTCTCCAAGTTATAAGTTATCCCGCAAGCAGATGGGAGAAACGCATAGTTGAACGGCTTCAACAGGCATTTTCAGCAGGCAACAGGGATGTTCTGGCAAAGTGGCTAATGAAGTGGCGACTTACGATGAAGGGTGAAAAATGCGTAGCAGCCAGAAGCCTCCAAAGGCAATCTAAAATTACCTTACAAGTCGAATCCTAAAGCTCAGCAGACAGCGTTTCGAGGACTGGTTTAGTCACTACTTCATGTCAGAAGCGGAACGATATTGCTTGTCTAATAAACAGATTTTATTTAAAGTGATGCTTATAATTGATCTGTTTTCCTTGATTGATTTCGATACATATGTAAAGGTTGTGTTTTTGCTTCCGAACCATAATCAGTTTGCTGCAAAAGGCGGACCAGGAGTCATTAAACCATTCAAGGGAGTTCGTTAGCACATCTCAACGAAGCCATGACGCAAAATAGCGGGATGACTTTTGGAAACAATTCAATATTTTGGAATGCCGTCAGAATCATTGCAAAATCCTGAAATGGAATTTCCCAAAAAAACATTGAATAGCGTATGGAAGAAACTTTGTTCATTTCTCTTCAAAAACGAACCAGAAACAACGCCTGGAAGTGACCACGGTGCTCCAAGCAATTGGATATAGAATTCAATGGTGATGATGTCAATCAACCGTTGGATTCACGTAGTTAGGAGTTGACAATCGGTGAGGTACTAAAGATGCGTGTCTGAAGTATCCGACACTTCAGAGCCAGAACCACCAGAAAAGCACAAGGTTGACAAAAGATGTTAGCTTAACTGAAAAGAGCTTCAAAATTTCAAAATTCAAAAAAAAAACATAGATTCTAACACATAGCTACAAAGCAAGAATTTAAAGAAATTCTGCGAGAATAAAACAAGGCATTATTTCAGCATTCTGTATTCATATATATCAAAAAGTACAATTTTATTGTTTTATTCTTCTTCTAACTTTTTTTAATCCTCGTTTAAACGTTTAAATCCTAATTAAACAAAATTAATATTTATAGCCCGATTTAGGTAATTTCCATCAGATCGACCTATCACGTAACTTCGGGGTATTACTGAACTGCAACGCTAGAAATATGTTTGCAAACGACAGTTCCCTAGACCTACTAACCAAGCTCTTACTGTACAACACATACATGGAGCATTGACATGGTCGACATCCGCGCAAACTGGAGGTTTTATAGAGGTAAATCCTGAGAATCTTAATCTCGACATCGTGATATCTACGTAAGGGACTAACTACGCGAAGCTCTCTAAATAAATAAAATCTACGTGAGTTGTCGAGAAGAACCAGGATCTGAAGTCTATCCGTCATCTTTCTCAAATTAAATGCGAATGCAGGGCCGATAATACTTCGACAGTTTATGAACCGAAACTACACGAAACTACATACTTGTGATACGTAATGTGGAGTTTTCCCCAGATTTTTAATATCTTAGTACGTGCTGTTATTTCCCTATTTTTTTTTAACTTAATCGTCTTACATTTGATTGTAGTATTTTTTGAAGATTCTACGCGAAGATGTAAAGAACTAGAAAGCGATTGCCTGTTCTCCTTATATGCAGTGTTCTTTAAAATGAAGCATCGTAAGCAAGAAAAGGAAAAGTATTTACCAACTTCAGACTCTAAGAATTGTAAAATATTTTTTTTATATTTGCACATTGTGAATTTAATTTGAAATTGAAACGATTAATTTTACATTAAAAAAGTCGCCAAAAGACAGCAATAGCCATCGCAATAATTTTATTATAAATAAATGGAGGATTCTCCATTCAACAATTAACCTATGACGTAGAACTTATGATGCTTATTTTATCTTTTAATTTTTTTAATAAACTAAAATCAATTATTTCAATTTTAACTAAATTCACAATGTAAAAGTATTTTTAAAAAATTTCAAAAATTCTTGGATTCCTCATAACACTCTTCAACAACTCAATAAGCTCGTTTTTCTTAAAGAAGATGATACAGATACATATTAGCGAAACGTTAAACAGGTTTATATTCTTTTCTTCCATTTACGGCTGCAGGAAACACAATGTACGTTTGTCCATGCACTCCTTCAGAAGTTAATTCTATAATTCCCAACATGAAAAACAAATATTCCTGCGGTCCAGATAATTTGCCAATGGTTATCATTCGTGAGTTTGGAGTTTACTTGGTTGATATCTTATCGTATTTAATTAATTTGTCATTCGCTGAAGGTATTTTTCCAGATGTCCTCAATCCACAAAAAGGGTAATATGAAAACCATAGCAAACTATAGACCAATTGCTTTGATATCAAGCATCTCGAAGATCAAGAAGTATTGCATGTTAGATCGTAAATATTTTTCTGAAGAAATCTGATATTCTTAGTGAATGTCAGCACAGCTTTAGAAAAGGTAAATCTACTACGACAGCTTTATTGGACTTTTATAATCAGATATTAGAATACGTTGAACATAAAAGAATAGTTGCTGCTATATTTTGCGATTTGACAAAAGCGTTCGACTGTGTGCAATATGACATTCTGATAAAAAAGTTATATGAACATGGGATTAGAGGTGCTGCTGCCAGTTGGTTTTCATCTTACCTTCAGGATAGAATGCAGTTTGTGAAGCTGACGTACACTACTCCTGACGGCTGTTCAGGGAGTATGTGCTCGCGAACATTACCTGCGGGAATGGGTTTACAACAGGGATCCGTTTTAGGTCCTGTTCTTTTTAACTTATATATAAACGATATAGTTTTATCTCTGTTTGAAATGTATTTAACTATTTATGCGGATGATATATCTGGTTTGGCTGTTGATCGGGATGCTTCTAATCTATCTAACCGTCTATTAGAAGTTTTAATACGGCGATTCTCTGAAAACAAGCTGTCGCTTAGTTTAGAAAAAACAAAGTACATGATATTTCACACAAGACAGAGACAAGTAAATTTTGGAAACTTGGTAATGGATGGCACCCGACTGCAGCAGTCTTATGCATCTAAGCTTCTAGGTATTACATTCGAAGCCAACCTAGGCTGGACGAACCATTGTCAAAAGATAGTTCTATATATATCGAGCAAATGCTATGTTTTTCGTTGTATACGATCACAGATTGCACCACTTTGCCTCAGATCACTGTATTTTGCTGAAATTCAGTCACGACTTCAATATGGACTACTGCTATCGGGTTCTTCGGCAGCTGCGAAGGAAGTGTTTCTAGCGCAGAAGGCGGTAACTCGTAGTATGGTGGGTGCTCACTACACTGATTCCTGTAAACCATTATTTAAGCAATTTAACATTCTGCCGCTTGCGTGCCTGTACATATTTGAAGTGTGTTGTCATATTTTCCAACATCAAGAGCAGTATATCAAAAATGCAGACATACACAATTACGCTACGCGAGGCAGAAATAATTTGCATGTTACTGATAGACTGCTGACTATAACTCGATCGGGCGTAAACAGTATCGGCATGACTATATATAATAAGATTCCTTTGATTATTAGGAAGAGTGGGACACTCTTTCATTTTAAAAGCAACCTGAAAAGATTTCTCTTAGAGTCCTTATTTTATTCCATTGATGCATATTATTTATGCGTACATAAGTTGGTTATATGGTTATAAATATTGATAACATTTTTTTTGTTTGTTTTCTTTGTCTTCGTTTTCCTTGACTTGTTATATACACATTTGTATCAAGTAATGCAGTAAACATTATTATTATTATTTTCGAGAGAAAGCTTCTTACTAATTCTACAGTTTGCAATGCATACACGGGAACCAGTTAAAACTATTAGATCAATTACAGATGCTGCTCTCAGTGTACTCGTAAGGCTGTTTGCTCCTTAAGCTTAAATTCTTTTCCATGTTAGATTCAATGTATGAACGTAAGTGGTTGAGAAATGAGTTGCCGAAAGATAGTTGGCGACTTACTGCACATCAAAGCCGATACATAGGAGACTCATTCATCTTCTAACGTTTCCAACTGCGAGATCGATGTCGTGCCACTCGAGGGTTGCTTGAATTATTAAAGAACTCGCCTCGTTTCGGTGCTACGCTGTTCCTTTCTCGAATAACTCACGCTGGTAGTGATTGAATGCATAAATCAAACGTTGGGAAATCGAATTATCGTTTTCGAAAGCGAGAAACATTCTGCGTCTGTGCGGAGGAAAATTATTTTTCTTTTGTTCTTTTCCGGAAGAATAGGTAAATATAGAAATCAACAAGGATATTGGCGGACGCTTATTCTTAGTTTTTTTTTTCGTGATCTCTTTTATAGGCGTGTTCTCTTTTTAATTAAAATTGTCGTTGATGATATTTCTTCTCACCGAGAAAGGTGTTCTATATTGCGTCCTACCGTTCTTTCGATTTTCATCAATAATCGACCTACGTTTTAATATTCTTTACTTAGATATATAACGGTTAAGTACCCTTTGTGGGGCTGCTCCGCTTAAAATTATCTAGATCCATTTGAGCGAGGTGGATTAATATCCAACCTGCCTTATGTTCTTCCATAATATTCTGGTGCTTGCTTTTCTCTTCCATCTTGTTACGGCTACCTCTCTCAAGTCCTCTTCTATCTCCTGCAGCCATCTCATTCTTGGTCTGGTACACTCTTTTCTGTAAAGTGACTCCCGCTGCATTATTGCGTGCGTTGTTGCTCCTGCTCTCCCAACATGGTCCAACCACTTCTCCCTTGATTCTTGATTTCTATTACTGTGTCTTCTCCATCTAACGTTTGGTTTATTTCATGGTTTATTCTTGGTGTGCATTGGTTATCAGCAACCCTCATTAGTCCCAATATTACCCCCCTCATTATCTTGTTTTCTATTATTTTCAGGTTTTCTTGCTCTTTTTTGTTAAAGTCATCGTTTCGGCTGTATATATCATCACTGGTCTTTGTTATTGTTATTATTCCCAGCATTGAGGTTGGCAGTAATTAGCACCGCGCATATATCCGGTTTTTTGACGCCAGTGTGGTTCAACGTTAATTTCCCTCTCGTGGCTGGGAGCTCAGTTTTGGAAGCGTAAATTTTTTTTTCTGGGCTATACTCTTTGGAGTGTGGAAATAAATCCAACCAACGACGATGGTGGAGAACGATAACTTCTAACTAAACTTTTATGATGTTGCCAGGGGTTGTAGGCTCTTTTGTCAGGCTCAGATTCCGAGACACTGTTGCTAAGCGAATCCTGCTGGAGCACCATTTCTTTCGTTTCACATTTGTATAGCTCTATCACTATGATCATGGATTTTGAAATTTTAATGGTTTCTAACGAGGATCAAGTAATGTAGCTTTTAAAGAATGTAGATATGCTAACATGATTGTTCAAATCAATTTAACCATAATTTTCCGTAATTTTTTTAAGTAATTTGGTTTGTAGATTAACAATTGCTTTTATCGTAGCTCCATAAATTGCTCTATTTGTGTCATTAGGAAATTTATCATTGTTATGATAGAGGTGGCTGTAGCATATTTTTCATCAGACGGTAAAGGTTTTAGCGTAAGACAAAGTTTCTTAATCATTTTAAGTTAAGGTCCATTGGGCATGTCTGGCGCTGAGTGAGTTTCAAGAACAATTAATTGTTTTTATTTGTTCATTCGAGATTGATTCCGTTATCAAACTTGCTGTATGGGCAAAGACGTTTTTCTTCTCCAAAAGGTGATTTTACAGCTGCTACCACATTTGACTTATTATACCTCATTCTTCAGCGGAGTGCCTTTGATGGCACTGTTTCCCAGCAAAATTCATACTAATCATGTTTTTTTTCTTTTCTCGTCAAATGTTAAACATAAGAAAGTGAGGCTGCTTCGTATTTTTTTTTTCAGCAATTTTTCTTAATAATGCTGCGGAAGGTCTTCTTTATAAAGAGAAGCAACTTTATGTATCAAATTTAGAAATCCTTCATCTTGTACAATGTGAACTGGTCGCATGTCCCTGCGTATAAGGTATAATGTGTGTGATCATTTTATTTTGCTTCTCCCATTTTGAAGCGATAATGTAACAACATAATTCAAACCTTATTCGCTGTTAAAAATGGAAGTAATCAACGAAACTTTGATTCTATTCATAATTTGCTTTAAACCACCTATTTCTTTCCATCCAAAACGATATTTAATTAAGTCTAAAACAAAAGCAAACAATCACGGTGTAAGTTTTTGAATTTTCCCTACACCTCGGAATAATTCCAGAGAACTTCCCCAAAAACAACCGCTCTTCCGACGACATCAGTTTATTGAAAACTCCCTATTCTTCGTTGGAAAACTTTAGGAAGCACCAGCTGTCGATTAGAAACTACGTAAGAGATGGAAACGTTATCATCCTCTCTTCCCTTCGCCACAGAAATGGGACGGTGGGCTACTGTTAGATGAATCCCTCAAAGTTATAATTAAAATCTTGCCACTCCAGAGGAGTTAGAACAGGAAGAAGGAAGGATACGTACGAGATTGCGGTAAGATGTGCGATATGTGCTCGTTTCACAACTTTCATAGCCGACTTGATGGATTGCGGCGAGCTTTCGGTATGTTAGGAATATTTCGCAAAGCGGCGACAGCGAAGAAGTTGGTGTATGTACAAAGAGAACGGTGCTATTTAATCTTCTACGATGATTCGTGGAGTAATGGAAGGGTTGATCTGCTTTTAGCATTTTAGGGTAATCACAGGGGAATATAGTAGAAACGTTGTTGCTTCTGCTTATTTGCAAAATTAGTTGCTAGTTTGTATGAATCAGTGGCGGCTTCTTATAAGGCGCCAAGTGGGCATGGCGCTGCCATTGCAAACCAGAGATTCATCATTAAGAAGTTTTTATTTTCTTTAAAAATACCGGTAAATACAAAACATCTAAGTACGAGAGCGGCGAGTCGGTTTTGGTTTCAGACGGCTTGTGGGACTCCGCAGAGAGTTGGTGGAAGAGGTTGGATTATGCGCAAACTCGCACTAAAGCTGGGCCAGCTTTATCTTGGCCCAACTGATCATTAGTTTAGCCACAGTACATAGTTATGCAATAGTTTCACTCTTGGAAATATTTGTTTCTTATTTTCTAGGTGCATGTTTTGCGTCGGGATAGCGTGATGTTGATGCGCAACAGTTTTTTTGTTTACTTCGGATTAATGGTGTTGTGATCGTATTTCTTTTGTTGCGTGGTTTCGGAATTTTGTGCGCCTGTTGTTACGGATACTTAATTAAATTTATTCTCTGCTGTTACTGCCGGCCGAGGTGCATGTTCGACATTCTTTCACATCGGGCTGCTTCAATTTTATCTAAAAACACATTCAGTGCTGGTTTCATTCAAATCGGACGATTAGTTTCGATTCAGTCAAACTTCAAAGTCGTCGTAAAGCGATAAATTCGGCACCAAAACCGGAATCGGGCACAGTTGGTTGGTTGACAGTTGGCCTTCAGTTGGTACAACGTCGCAATATCTGTGGAGGTTAGCCATCATCGATAGAATGTCAGTAAGGTATATAAAACCAATAGTACTTTTCTAACGTTCTGTATCAATTGGCTCTAGATCGGCAACATCAGTTAAGCGTTGGGCGACAATTGGGAAATGAGGCTTGACGGTAAACACTTTAGTGACATAAGCAATCAATGTTGAACAAATTCAGTCGGTACAGCGTCGGTTGAAGATCAGTTGCCGAGCGTTGTAGATATGCGACGTTATCGTCGGCCGACAACAGTGAGCCAATTTTCAGGGAATATTCGCTAAAGATCGGTGCACGACAAATGTAAATAATTCGTCCAAAGATCAGGTAAGTATGCCAGAACGTTGCGAGTCAATGTTCGGCCAAAAGTGTAAAATGTTCAAACTTTCGCGTAATCCCGACATCGCTGCCAACGTCGAGCCAAACGATCCGTAATCGGGAGCCAACGTTACGCCAATCTTCTGTGCTACTGTGGCGTGCACAGGCTTCTCCCATTTTTCAAAAAAAAGCACAATTTCCGGTGCATAGGTTTATTACCGGAAGTGATCTCATCTGGACTCGCTGAATACATTTCGCGGAGTAGAATTTTCAATTTATTCCGAATAAGCTTTCAAAATTTCGAAAAGAGGAAAAATCCCGAAAGCTTGATCCAGTCAACCATATAAAAATGCCATCATTCTTCGAGCAAAGCAGAGGGTCTCTAGGTGCTGCCGAAATTTAGCTAACAGTAACCGTTTCCTAAATCAAATTTTTTGCTTGTGTTTAGTTTCCTAGTTAGGAAGACCATTTTTAATCATTTTTCCTGAGCATAAATTCAACACGGACCGGTTTTTAACGTAAAATGCAAGTAAATGGTAAACATGTGTAGTTAGTGGAAAGGGAAATAAAATTGCAAACTTTTATTAAATTATCCAAACCGAATCTTTCGTCCAATTTTTTCTAATTTTTCGTTACGGTTCCTTTACCACCCACCCAAAAAATTTTACCATCATCGAACTTTTTCCATATACTTCGTCCGAATATCGATCTTCTGTATTTTTACACCATTTCACCCAAAATTCCAAAAGCCTCCCAAGGTGTTTGGAACACCATCCTATTGCATGTCCCTGCAATATTTCTCCATTGCATTAAAAATTACCCCGATTTTAAATATGATCCAGTTCGTGACCCCAATAGGAACCCGTTTTGTGATTACCCTATAAAATAAGTGAAACAGTTCTTTAGTAGCTTAAACAAAAAAGATGAAAGGTGCGAAACAATTCGAACAATGATAGCGTGTACTAATAAGCCTCGCGGAAAAAATCTGTAAGTACTACAAGCGAATAATCTGCGTAAGTACACCTATTTCTGTATTACCGACCTACAAAGAGTCTCAATCACATTTGGCTAGTTAGACTTGAAAGAAAAACAATCAATTTTGCTCCAATTAATTCCCCAACTACAGTCTGAACAGCTTACGTAGTTTCCTGAATAGCTTGAATAGTTCTCTGATCTGCTTAAGCAGCTCCCTGAAGCACGCCCATTTCTCTGAATTCCTTGACAATTCTCGGAATTTCGTTATTTGCCTTAGGTTTTCTTTCCCATACTTAACCGTCCGCATGGCGCAATGAATCGTTGCAAACTGAGCTGATTCAAAACTGTAAAACTAGTGAAATGGCAGTTAGTTCTACCAATCAATATTGTCGCGAGCCGCCACTGGTATGAATTACGTTAAGGGCAGATATGGGATCCCCAAAATATAGGTATTTAATAATAATAATAAATTTATTGACCTCACAGTTGATATGAAATACAAATAAGATGTAAAAATAAACAAGAAAAGAAATGGTAGTGAACAAGGCTAAATTGCCATGATTCATGTGTTGCTATGACTTTCCCTTTAGCGTAGTAATATGAAATGAAATTTAAAAAAGACAATAATGATAACAAAAAATTAAAAATAATAACACTACGGAAGACCGTACAGGGTGTTTAAAATTCATGATTGCAAAGCAAGTCTGGAATTTATTCGTTCCTCGTTCTAACCAAAATGTATACGGCAACCGAACTTTAATAGAGGTTTTAATTAAAGATTCTTGGCGAGTGGCTGTCTTGTACTTTCTTATCACTAGTTAAAATGTATGAAGTTTAAGTTTATATGCAATTAGATTAACTTGGAGGAAGTTTGGAGTTGGGAATGTCCTTGTGGAAATCCCATCGGACGACGGAAGTGCATTAACATTAAGAAAACGGTCCGGAAAGTGTGCTGCGGTCCATTTTCTGTTTTAGCGTTGTATATTGAAGTGTAAGAGTAACCATCATTATCAAGATTTGGTGGTAACATTTTTTTTATATGTTCTTTATCCAAATTTGCAGAATAAAAAAGGAGGGGTTCTTTTTACATTGGAAAACCTTATGTGGCTCTAAAGAGAACTAAGAAGCAACGAAAAATGTTTTATTTAAAACATTTTTTCGAATTGTTGGACGCATGTAAGGGTTAGGTTTGAACGTAACACCTTGTATATTATTGCAGAATTGCAAATGAAAATCGGTTAAGATCATGAGTTTCTTTACATTACTTTCAAATGTACAATACACTCCTGGAGTTTGGTCTGTTCCTTTCGATTCACCTTGTATTGAGGGAACTTTGTCAACCTTCGAATGGGCGTTCCTTCATAAAAGTAAACATTTTATACAATTTTCGTAAATTAAGTAAAAAAATAATTTAATTAGATATTGCGACCGGTTTCATGCTTAAAGCACATTTTCAGCACAGAATGTATGAATTAGCAATTTCCATTTTGCAAATAAGGATGTTTATGAATAGAGGTGCGATGAGCAATTTTAGCCTTGCACAAGTGATGAGAGCTCCGACCAGGTTGATGGACGCCACGTAGTCCATCTTGGACCAAATACTTATTAGCAACGTGTCTCCTCAACTAGACACTCTGCCACTGAGGATGTTTTTGTGATTCAGAAAAATTATTTTGAGAATTGTTGGACGCATGTAAGGGTTAGGTTGGAACGTAACACCTTGTGTATTATGAATTGCAAATGAAAATCGGTTAAGATCATGTGAGTTTCTTTACATTACTTTCAAATGTACAATACACTCCTGGAGTTTGGTCTGTTCCTTTCGATTCACCTTGTATTGAGGAAACTTTGTGAACCTTCGAATGGGTGTTCCTTCGTAAAAGTAAACATTTTATATATTTTTCGTAAATTAAGTAACAAATTCTATAATTTAATTAGATATTGCGACCGGTTTCATGGTTAAAGCACATTTTCAGACCAGAATGTATGAATTAGCAATTTCCATTTTGCAAATAAGGATGTTTATGAATAGAGGTGCGATGAGCAATTTTAGCCTTGCACAAGTGATGAGAGCTCCGACCAGGTTGATGGACGCCACGTAGTCTATCTTGGACCAAATACTTATTAGCAACGTGTCTCCTCAACTAGATACTCTGCCACTGAGGATGTTTTTGTGATTCAGAAAAATTATTTTGAGAATTGTAGCTAATGTGAACAGTACACGTTCATGTAAGACCAATCCTCAAGGAAAGGAGTATGTTAACCTGAAATAGATTAAACGGGTTTTGCTTAAAAAAACTTGCTTCTCTTCAGATCTCATGATGAAGGAAAAAAAGGAAAGCAGCTAGACAGAATTGGTCCAAAGAAAGCATAACTGGAGCTGTTCAGGCGATTCTTGATGGTGAATGCAGTATTGAAGGGCGTTTGCGAATTTTAATGTATCCCAAATAACGCTTAAAAGACACGTGAAAAGATGCCCTTGAACAGGGCTTGTGTCTAAGGATGCTGCCAAAAAAGGGATTGCAAGATACAAAGGTGTGTTTTCACAGGAACAAGAATAAGAATTAAAAAAGCTGTTTGGCCTCTCATTGACTGATACGATATTTACCATTTGCATTGGCCGAATCAAATGGCGATGATTTCAACAGACACAAGAAATTTGCCAGAAAGGATGGACTCTACGTTTTCCTTGAGAGAAATCCTGGAATTTCTAGAACGTTGACAAGGTGGGGTATCATGATTGTTCCCAACAAGCAGTCCAATGTTCTTGCGCTTCGTGGGATGAAACAAGTGGGTTCGTTAAGTTCTGCAGGAAGAGGAACGCTAATTACAATAGAAACGTCTTGCCAAGAAAAAGGGAAAATCCGGGCCTACTGGATTTTTCGCATTGAGAAAAAAAAAGAGAGCCCTAAAAAGGAAATTTTTCAAAGATCTCACAATCACGATGGACCATAACGCAAAGAGCGCAAAGTTAAAGGCGGAATTAGAAATAACGGCGGCAGTTCTGAGGTAGGGAAAATAAAACTTGGAGAAAAGACTAAGACAGTACCAGGGTTGCTTTGGTTGGGCCTACGAAGCATGTTCAAATGCCGAAGAAGGCGATGATGGTTCCAACTGCGATTTTTAGGGAAGTAGTTATTTTAGGGAAAAAGAATTTTTTTTTTGATTTATTACTATTGATTTTATTTTTGCTTTGATTTCATTTCGAATACTTCTTCCTGTACTTATGTAAAAGATATAGTAAATATAATTTCATCTTCAACGAATAATAAGCCTTCAGCATTGTTTCCTTCAGGGCAGTAAACAATTTTAGACGAATTCTAACAATTCTTAATCACCTTCTAGGAATCACGAAGCCATTCTCCATTTTAATTGCGGCACTTCTAATTGTATTTCCTGATAAAACTAGTTTTAATTACCGATACATACTAGACGCGCTTCGGATCCAATCAAAGGTTGCTGTATATAAATAAATACCACCGGTTTTGCCCTTGCCTTTCTATTTTCTCAAAAAAAAAAAAAAAAAAGAAACAGTAATTGATGAGCTAAAAATAGACGAGAACCCATCAGCGCTAACTAGATTCTTTCTGTTTCCCGGCTACGGCCCGCCAAACGAGTTGGCTTTTGTGGATCGAACCATACTATTTGATCGCCACAGCGGGATGAGCTTTAAATGTCGTTTAATCGCAGGTGGAATCGGATTCGTTCGACAATAAAAAACGAACGAGTGCGGTCCGCAAAACCTTCACGAGCTATTAACTTTATCTTCTATAATGCTCTCTGTTTTTTAGTTCATGGTGGTAGGTATTAACTGTACGATTTTATGTCTTTTGATGGATCAATATTTTCGAAAATATGTGTGTACTTGTGTATACGCTGCGTTCAGGTTAAAACGGAGAAATTTTCATTTAATTTGTTCGGCTCTCCTACAATTATTAGGCACCGGATTTAAGGAACATATCTGGTGTTAACGCTTCGGTAGATTAGATTCGTCAAGTGTAGCACAACGCATAAACGAAACCGGGCATAATTTTAAATCAGAAAACTTGAAATTGATCAAGAATGTAACTTCGCCGCGGGAATTAGGCGCTTATGAGACGGTTTACATAAAAAGCAACAAAAATCTGATGAACAGAGAAAACGGACCGTTGTCGTGCTCAGTTCTTTTTGATTGATTGGGGTAAACCTTGCACACGTTTTATGTTTCGGACTACAATAACAAGAGACCCTTCTTTCTTTTTGTCCGTATTCCGTATTTTTTCGCAGGTCTTAGTTTTAAGGCACGTAGGCGGTAAAAGTAGATATTTGTAAAAAATATTTTTCTCGAGAGTAGGGATAGAACAAGCATGTTAGTTTTAGAGGTTTCTCACATTCTCTCTCATCATTCGCTCACCGGCTGAGAATGTGGATCATTCGTATCCATGAAACGGCCGTCCTGGATTAATTAATTAAACTTGTGCGGTGTGAAGGTTACCGATACTTATGTGCTGTTTACTATGCCACGGCCATTGCTATTATTATTAACATTTATTTAATGTTTATTAAGTATCCTTGGTATGTTATATAAAATATACGTTTAGTATTATAAAATGTTGGAGGCATTGCCGATATCATTTATACGCAGATGACACAGATTTATTATTCTTTTTCTTTGGAAGATCTTCAAAATGCTGTCTTTCGCATAAATAATACTCTTGTCTTCGAACTAACAGTAAGAAAACTTCTATTCTGGTAGGGTTTGCTGAAAGCAATGACATTGCAATAAAAATAAATTATGTGTTCGCATTATCTCAGTTTAGGCCTCTACTTGGATACAAAACTTCGTTTTTAGAGATCAAGTTTCTCGCATACACAGAGCAGGATATACCAATTTGAAGGTTGTATATGGAAGTAGGGACTGCTTGGATATTAACTTAAGGAGGGTTCTATGTGAGTCTTCAGTGTTATCTAGATTTAAAAACCTTTAAACTATTTTTATATAAAAACTGCACTCCAAAATCGAAGCACGTTTCAACTGAACAAAAAATATTTTGACTAGCATGATACTGTGATTAACCTTGATTAACAACCTCTCCCAGTTTACTCCAAAAGTGGAAATATGGGGTATATTCCATATATTGGCGAAAAATAATCTTTTTTTTTAAATACGTCATTGACTTAAGATACTACCTTAAAGCTAATTTGAGCAACTCTCAGCTTAATCAGGCTCCTATTGAAATCATTTTCATTAATGGAGTGAGACACATAAAATATGGAGTTGAAAGCATTAGCTATATAAGTGTTCTCCCCCCTCTAATAATTAAAAAAAGTTAATCCTGACATTCCCTTTAACATAACAAATCCTTCATCCCTAATCATATTCAAAGGAAAAAAAATCAAAATCGTTCATCAAAATATAATAAATCAAACGAGATGTATAACAAACTGTTAAACCAATAATTATATCTCTATTGGTTTAACAGTTTGTTATACATCTCGTTTACACAAAGTAAATAAATAAACTTATATGCTTCTAAAATTAAATCTTTAAAATAAAATCCAGCTAAAAATGGAATCCCACACAAAGCAAGATTTGAGATAATAAAATAACAATAACTGAGAGGTATTAACTAATTATTATTATTTATTATTAACTAATTAACTAATCCTCCCATATAGCAAATATCATGACAATTAGCTAAATAGTGAATTATACGCCCAGCACACGTAAATAATAAAGCCATGAGTTAACAAGTGAAAAAATGCCAAATAATACTCCCCTAAAGTTAAAATTCCCATTGTTAAACCAAGCTGTCCTAATGCTGATGAAGCAATAATTTTCTGTAAATTGCATTCAAAATTAGCTCCTATTCCAGCCATAAATATGTTATGGCGCCAACAAACACAAAAAAAAACATTATTGTTTCAGACAGAGTGAAATAAAGACGAATTAACAAATAATCATCGCCGATAGGTAGAATTATGCGCAGAACACATCAGAAAATGCCTAGAAGCAATAACCAAAAAAATAATGCTTAAATAGCTTGCTCATGGTATTTTTAGCATCATTTACGGCAAACGTAATACAAGGAGAGAAAAAATACATGCTTCTGCCTACCCTGCATCATCAGCGTGTTTCCGAGAGTATTTTAACTACTCTACCCTATGTCGATGTTGCCTCGTAGTTAATGCTACAATATCTCGAAATGCCGTTTCGAAAGCAATTGGGTACTGTTTCCCAAGCCATTCCTCGAGCAGCCCTTGGACTGCTTAACCACGAGATGGCGCCGCAAAGAGCGCTTTGGGAAACTGCACATGTGAAGATTCCTGAGGAACATTGACGCAGGATAGAGTTAAAATACTCTCGGAATCACGCTGGTGACGTCGGGTAGGCAGAAACATGTCCGTGGTTAGTGTATGTTTTTTCTCCTTGCGTTGCGTTTGCCGTGACTGACCCCGTCAATACCATGAGGAAGCTATGTTAGCATTTTTTTTTTTTGGGAATTAAGCGTGTACAGAACGCCGGTTTTGGATTTATATTTCACGTACGTTAAGATGGGCAGGGTGGTTCAGGATGCCAGTTAGACCTGAATTTCTTTTCCATAAATCTATTTTCTATAAAAGGCCTAGGCTATCTTAGCAACAGCAAAGTTTTGTTTAGAACACATAAATATTAGATACAAAGGTCTTTTAACGCCTCCAGCTCATCAGCTTGATTGCGTTCTTTATATCTGTTGTTATCTTCCCGTCAGCTACGTAAGTGAACCTTCATAACGATTAGCTTTTGGTTAGGGATCTTAAGCTTTCCTTACATTGGTTTTTCGTGCGTTAATGTTTCTTTTCTTACTAGTTTGGATATTTATCGACTCTTTTGTTTAGTCAGGAGGAAGATCAGCGGTTTCTTGCTGATCCCGAACCTTTAGATAGCTGAATCTGTTATGTCTACTTTTACGCCTTCGCATCTTATTGTGTTCCCTTTTTTTCGTATTGTTCTGCATTTGCATGTTTCCTTGATTTGATTTATTACCGTTTATTAACAATTGGCTATTTGGAAGTACCAATCGGAAGAACCTTCATCCGCATTTTTTTCCATCATCCCATGAAGACGTAATCCAAAAAAACAACCCCACGTGCACCCTTAAAAAACTCCAAACGGAAAAAAGGATTCAATTCCGTCTCATATTGGATCACGTACGCTTCGTAGTAGCGCGGGATTGCTTCCATAAAACAAGTTATTGTAGCGATGACACAAGTGTTTGGTCGATATTCGATAGATTATGAGCTCTTATTTTATTTATTTAGTTCCGAATAGGCGATGTCGATCGATTGTCGCTCGAAGCATTCCGTACGTGAGGAGCTCGATTTAGTACATATTTTTCTTTTCCTTTTGCGCTTTTATCTTTTATACTAGCGCCGCAAACTTGGTGTAATAATCTACCCAACAAAAAAAATATCGATTTGCTTTTGTTGGTGTAACTTATACGGAATTGTATACAATGGAAGCTATGTGTCTATGCGCTGTGCCACTGGCAGTTTCCACAGATATGTGGTTGCAAAGAGAGAATATGTGAAATTTATGTCGTCGCTGATTACGATGGAAGCGGAGGAAACGAAGGGAAATATAATTCGAATAAGTTCTGACATTTTTACAATATAATGTGTGTACATTGGAGGATAATAATATTACTGATTTTATTCTTTATTGATTTCTAATTTAGATTCGAATCCGAATCGGACTCGCAACTCTAATAACGAATAAGTAATTTAATTGAATCACTTTCAGACGCGAATACTAGTTCTCTCTTTATCATCCGTACATTTCGCTAAATGATTAGTTCGCAAGAATTATTTCACACATTTATGTAGAATTAATAATTGACAATTTTAATGAACGATATCCGCACCAAATGATCTACAAAGTGTCTATCACCATTATAACTAGTACGACTGAAACTGGAAAGATACAAAATTTTATTTAAAAATACTTTTGCGCAACGGAAACTTGATTTATTCAACGAAACTAAACTTCGTAAATAAACTGAAAGGTTGGCACTGACCGTTCGACATTAATTAACATTTATCAGTTTGTTGCCTAGTTAAAACTACGTTTATACTTTATTGCTATTGGTAATTGTAGAGCACCCGAGGCATACTCGGAGCGGGAATTTGCTAGTGCCATGTGGAAAAGCAGAATTTTTGTTCCATTGTAAAGTCAGAGCTGCACTCGGAGCAATCTTTATTGGTTTGTTTAGAGGAACAACAGCCAGTTATTGTTGATTTTAGCAAAGAATTTTTGCTTATATAGAAAAATGGAAAGAAACGAGTTTCGAGCGATGATTAAGAACTTATATTTAAAAGGTTTAACGCCGAAAGAGATCAAAAGTTCGTGGCACATCTGCTCCTGTGTTTACAATTGGGTAAATGAATTTATACGTGGCGGTAAATTCATAAAAGGTGAACCTCGTTCTGGACATCCAGTAGAAGTGACCACCCCCGAAATGATTGGCAAAATCCACAATTGGTTTTGAAAGGAGTGCGCGAAATAGTTGAGGCTACAGGCATATCACATAGTGTTTTCAATTTTCCATGAAACATTGGGTGTGAAAAAAGCTCGGTAAAATGGGTACTGCATTTGCTGTCAGTGGAGAGTAAACGCAATCGTGTGGTCGACTCTGAGGCTGTTTTGACGCTTTTCCGTCGCAATCCTGACGAGTTTCTCCCTCGTTTTTAAAGGCGAACGGGCTCCGAAGAAGGCGAACACGGCGAAATCGGCCCGCAAGGTGGTGCACGCGGAACTATCTGATTACTTTCCGATGAATTCGATTGTATTCGCCTCTCCTCGCAAACTTTATAAAAACACTTGCAGAATTTGTTGTAAATCTTCAGTTTGCAGTGAATTGGTGGACTTCCGTTTTCTTGTTTTTTTACTTGAATATTCAAGTGATTTTCATGGACGAGCCTTTTGTCGTAAGCGGGTTTCTACGGCAGCATGTGATTTTTGTAATGACACAACGGAATCGCCATTTAACCGTTCAGCATTTTCACTTGGGAATCGATCTTTCATCATCGTTAGACCATCTCTGTTTGAAGCTGGGAAGTAATTCTTTTTGCACATAACTCACAGCGCATTTAAGATCTTCTTCAGTTCTTCAGATTGAATCTTTCTTGAAGATACCTTCGAGCTGTATGAGCTGTAGATATATGTTTCCATGGTCAATAAAATCCACATGCACATCTCTCTTTTTAATTATAAACTGCGACATTATTCAACTTTCTCATAATTTACAATTCTTTATATTTTAAAGAGTTGGCCCGAGATTGGTCCTACCACCGAGTATTGTCATGAGCCGCCACTGGTATAATAGCGCACCATTCAAACTATTATAACGTCTACAGCTCATAACCACAACTGTTACCAATGTAACAGTGACAAGTCGACTTTTTCATAACTTGGAAACTATTAGTTTCTATCGTATCTTTTTACATTTTACCTCAGAATTTAACCAGAATTTCCAAAAATGCAATAGTATACTGCGTGTTTCATTAAACAAAATAACATTTTTGGTAGCTACGAACTTATTAGACGTCCAGTAAATTGCAATACATGCCTACAATCAGACCTCATAACAAGAAAGAACCCGTTCCGAAAAATCTCCACAATCTTCCGAGCTTACGGAAACGACTCAACCTGTATAATACATAATTTCCGGTTAATTGAATTTTGTCCAACATTGTCTTCCACTCTAATACAATGTATATGATCATGTTTCGATGAGGCTTAAAACGAATCATCTTCCGCTCTTGACATCCAATCGCGTTGTCCGTCCATCCAGACGATGAGCGGCTACCGCATTTAGTCGATTGTAAACGCTGTCTATACCACGATCCTCGTATAAGCTTGCAATTAATTTCGAATTATCGCTCGCGTAATTAGCCGCCCGTTCAATACGTAAGTACGAAGGCAATATTGTTCCGTCGATACGAGTCCGATAAGTGCAGTCATTCAAATTTGACGTCGTGGTTTTTTCCCATTGACGTAACGATAATCTCCGCGTTTAAGGTAATCACTTACGGTTCTAGCTGCCATTAATCGGTGTCATTTTATCCGTATGACGCGGTGTCGAAATGACAGGAGAACAGATGGATCTGCGTTGAAATTATCCAGAAATTAAAGCGCGTTTTGGAATTTAGAAGGTGATTGGCGGTGAATTTGATTTAAACGGGGTATTACGTGATGATCGATGGAACCCAGCTATGAACGAGATGACGCGTAGTAGGATCCATTATTTGAGAAATTAATATAAATGTGAGTGGTGCGATGAGAAGGGATCTTATGGGCAAAAAATCGGAAATACCGCTTCTTGCAGATTCCGGTAGCTAAGGCCATCGCAAACTTATCTCCGAATAATGAGATGTTGATCTGAATTATTTTTGTAGTTATAAATGGCTCCTTGGGAGGGACTTTAAAGCAAGAAGTTGATTAAATAAGGGAGTACCTTACAGGAAGAACTTATTTCTACAAGATCTTTTTTCGCGAAACCAGCTATAATTTACAAAAATAATTGAAATCATTGTCATAAACCTTTGATGGTTATAGAATCCGCAAAAAAGTCATCAAGAGCCCCTTTTCATTGCATTACTCACAAATTGAGAAAATGAACCCTTAATTATTATAGGAAGTGTGTTTTGGTCACATAAACTGCTGTTTTTTTAGTTGTTGCAGTTCTTTTTTTTTAGTCACGGGCCAGGTTGTCGGAAAAGAACAACTTTTGCACAAGGTTAACGTTTGAGACTCAGTGTCAGACGAAATTCCATTCATCTAGGACATTGAATAACAATCTTCGTGCAACAAAAGGGGTGGTTATATTCAATCTGGCAGTTAGAAGAAGCCTACACAAATTTGGTTTGAAGATGGGTCATATGCCCGCTATTTACGAAACAATACAAGATCATTAGAAGGTGGCGGGTTGCAAATCACCGTAGGGGGGACGTAAGTAGGAAAGATGCCTTTTCTCTGACGGGTCCAGATCACCCTGATAGCAAAGTTCTAATATGGCGGAGGCATCTTAAAAGAAATATGGTTCCACGGGTGTTTTTAGCGGTAGGGGTGTTACTGTTTGGGGTAGTATATCTTTAAACGGTCGCAAAGAATTGGCGATTTTGTAAAATCAATTTATGGATGCAAAGAGGTATGGGGACTTGTGCATTCTACAGAGCCTTGTGCCATTTGCACGAGAATTTGGAAGAGATTTTGTATTTGAGGACCATGATGCGAGCCTGTATCGTGAATAACGTCATTGTTGCCAATGATACTAAAAGAATGATATGGCCACCTAATTCTCCAGACTGCAGTTGCAACGAGCGTCTTTGGCACTTGACCAACGTTGCGATCTTTTATTTTCATTTATCAATACGTTAATGGAAAACATGCTCAGAAGATGCTTAGCTGTGTTATAAGCACGAGAAACTCCAATAAATAGAATATTAAAATTAAAGTTGCCACATTTAAAGTTGTTAATTGTGCAAATAGATTTTAACAAGTTCTTTCTAATATGTGGACCACTTTAATTGAATAGAAGTTTATAACAAATTTTAAGTGCTTTTATGGGCAATTCGAAGTTAATGTTATCCGCGAAAGGTCCTCCTTTTGATGGAGCCACGTTTTAGATTCCAATGATGTTGGACACGAAGGAATAACTAGGTCTATATTGGACGGAAGCCAATCGTACAATTAAAAGGTTTGCAGACAATCTGGAGATATCATTGCGTTGTTCTCGAAAGATAAAAACCAGTTTAATTCTTAACAGAGTTCCTTTTAAATTATTGGAGTACACCGCCATCAAAGTAAGCAGTCTTCTCAAGAATAAAAAGAACGATCGAAATACGAAACGGGGTAAAAAGGATCGTTCTTGGAGATAGTTCTTCAGTAGACAAGCTTCACAAAAGAATTTGTCTGTAAATTTACCTGAGCCGGTGCCCAAAAGTGTCCGATATGCTTGATAATTGGTTTCTTAACAATAGCTTAACTCTGAATCTAGCCACACTATCTTACATGATTTTCCCAACATTTGCAGCAATACTAAGACCTTCTTATATTGAACTTGTTGGTAGAAGAATTGCTGTAACTAATTCAGCCAAATTCTTAGGTCTTTACACTGACGATTTCTTGAAATGGAAGCAATTTAATTCAGTAACCTTTGCATTTAAAACTTTAAAAAGGATACTGAACTCTTGGGATCTACTCTCCAGCATATTAATGTATATATATATATATCTCATTTTCTGGGGTCAGTCTCTAGAAGTACCTAGAACTTTTTTAGCTCAGAAGAAAATCTTTAAAATTATAAAATAATTTACAAAGTAGAAACAGTCTAAAAGCCATTTTTAAACAGCATAATTTCTCTTTAAAAAGATTTCCAAATGGTTCCAAATATAATCATGCACACAATACTTCTTTAAAAAATGATTTGTCAGTACCTAATGCACAGGTTAGCATTAATAGAAAGGAATTTGGATTATTCTAGTCTACGCTTATATAACAAACTACCATTGTTCAAAAAGGCTAGTCCCAATTTAAGAGTATTAAAAGTATTAAAAAAAGTATTAAATATCAGATTGTTTGAATGCTTAGTTGCTCTAGAACCGTATTCCATCTTGTACAGCTACTTTGTATACTTTGAAATAAATATTATTATTATTATATGCAGCCATAAATACTGTGGAAGAATACCAAGATTTTATTCGCCCCTATCACAATCAAACTAGTTCCCTTTAGAGTGCTAACACCGATACCAGAATCTCTGTTTCTACAACATGAAAATTATACTCTTTAAGCAGCTTCATTTGATGAAAATGTCATTTCTTTCAGGGTCGGTTGTACTTTCCACAATAGGCAGTAGTCTCCGAGGACCAAACCTAGCGAATAGGCGAGATTCTTAATTCTGCCATGGACTTGTGCCATTTTGCTACTATTTCTTTCACATCTTCAATACAATTTAAGTTTATACTTGTTAATCTGATAAAATTATCCAACCAGTGTTAAAGAAAGGAAGTTTGAGGACGTTATCCAACGATTTTTGCAAACACAGTGTTAGATACAAATTACACTTAATTATCATCCATTAAAAAAGGCCATCATCGCATCATCGTGCCGCATTCTTTGTCATCTAGGAATTCATTTGAGGGACGGTTCTTTCCATGCTACGTATCGTGTCGGGCCTGTTTTACGAATTATCGTATCTTTACCGTTTAGGGAAAATCACACAGGAAAAAAATTATTCGTGAAGAAATGTTGGCTGCATCCGGGAACGATTCTCCTTCAAAGTCGACTATTCACGAATGCTCAAAATTGTTTCAACACGATCGAGAATCGGCTTGTTGACGTGATCACTGCCGATGTTATTGGAAAGGCCGAGTGTTTGGTATTAAAGGATGTAAGATTAAAGAAGCGACAATTAGCAGCTTTATCGGGAGTTTCAGAAAAAATTCTACACGATTACCTTGGAGGAATGGCAAAAGTTAGTGTAAACGGATTTCACGAATGCTTTCGCTATTCCAGATGCGTCCAGACTTAATTATCAATCGACTTGCCACCGGAGATGAAACGCGGGTCTATCATTTTCATCCTGCGTCTAAACAAGAATCAATGTAGTGGCATATTAAGAGCTCCAGCCCTTCTAAGAAGTTTAAAGTCATCCCTTCTGCAGGAAAGATAATGGCAACTATTTTTTGGGATTATCAAGGAATGATGATTATCTACATAAGATTATATACCTTCGTTACTTCCTTACTTCGTGCTTCTTAAGCTTGCAAACCCGGTGCTTTTATAGTAGACGTGAATACTTTTTTGCAAGAGCTTGTAATCTGTTAATTACTAAATTTTGAGGAGATATTTACAAGCTCTTTAGGCATTCTGCTAACATACGAAAATCGGGGTAAACCATATTCGCTTTAATATCCCTATCATCTTATACAAACTAAAGTAATCCGCACCATAAGAACCATACATTTTATAATCTCCAGCATTCGCTAAAATCCCCGCGACTAAACACTAAATTAAAGAGGGGTATAAAAGCGTACCCTCCAGTTCGTCCACTCGTTACACACCGTTAATAGCAGACTCTGTACTGCTTCCGCTAGAACTTAACTCATCGTCGATTAATTTTTAATAAAATTACTTCTCCATATAGACTGCCAACTCTCAGCTTTTGCATTATTAAACTTTCCAGTAAAATTAGGATGGCGCGGAATTTCCCAGTACTCCAGCTGTTCTTTTTCTCCTTTCTCTACACCATCACATGCACTCGCGCCTTTCTTTTATTTCGATTTTTATTTCACTCACCCTTTTAAGGAATTATTTGCTAATTCGTAAGAGCGATGGGGATTTTAATGAAGGGGAGCACGACGTCAGAAACCGGCAAGTTCCGACGAACAGGTACGTGACATTCTTCGAATAGTTGAGGAAGTAATTTGTGCGGGGTCTTTTGGGAGTGGCGATGTAATAGTTCGACTTTACGTAAATACCAGTTGGAACGAGTAAATGAGATTGTTTCTTAGCCGGTGGGACCGGAAAACTAATTCATGCTGAGCTCGGAGTTAGGAGCTTAAGATTTGATTTAAATTAAATGCCATCCTTGAAATGTTATTTTAAAAAGTTAATGGAGAAGACTTGCAAGCGGACGTTTCGTAAATCTTGACATTTGTTATTGCCGAAGCAGTGAGAGCACAAGAATCGGTGCTCAAAAAAAAAAGCAATTTTCATGTTTTTCAGTAAAAAATCTAACTCAACTTGGTAGGGAAGCACCGTGTGGGTCGTGGTTCGGTCGTTCAAAATCGGTTGTTCGAAGCTGTGCGTAACATGATTGAAGAGGATCGGCATGCGACTTACCATGAGATAGAGGCATCCTTGGGCGCATCGAAGACTACAATACATTCGATCTTGCATGAATATGTACACTGCCGTTCAGAGAAGTTCGGTCGGTTAGTAAAAAACATGAAAAGGTTACAGAAACAAACGAAACTAAAAACAAAATTCAATTTTATTGTATGTACAGGTAAAAAAGAGAAAAATAAACAAATAAAAAGTTATTCTGGCCTAATATAGCATACTGAACATTATATTTTTTTTTTCATCGAAAAAACCTCCTTTGCTGTTAATCACCGCTCGAACTATTCTAGGCATTCTTTCGATAAGTTTTGTTAAAACGAATTGTGGAATATTAATCCATTCATGTTGCAGAATATTCCGTAAATGTTCTTGTGAAGTTGGGCATATTTTTCGGATCCTCCTGTCCAGTTTATCCCACAACAACTCTATAGGGTTCAAATCTGGGCTTTGTGGGGGCCATGTCATTACTTTCAGGGTGTGCTGTTCTTCTTGCTCCTTTAGATAGTTCTTACACACTAACGCAGTGTGTTTTGGGTCGTTACCATGCATGAATGTAAAGTTACGGCCTATTATACGCAATCCTGATGGCACTGCATGATTCTAGAGTATTGCAAAATAATTTTCCTTCCTCATTACACCCTGCACTCTGCATAAATCTCTCGTCCCAGCAAAGGAGAAACATCCCCACACTAGCACAGAACTACGCCCTTGCTTCACTGTAGGCAAAATGCAGTTCGGGATCATTTTTTCGGTTTTAAATCTTCGGATATAAACTCGTCGCTTTTGCCCAAAAACCTCAAACTTTGACTCGTCATTCCAAAGCACGTGTTCCCAATCATCTAACGACCAATCTAGATGAGAACGGGCCCACTGTAGCCGTTTTGCTCTGTTGCCCCGACGTAATAAGGGTTTTCGAATGGCAATGCGTCCATGAAGGTCCGCTTGTTGAAGTCGACGTTTAACCGTATTCGCCGGAACTTGTTCTTCACGGCCGCGATTGACTTCGGCTGCTATTTGTGGCGCCGTTAATTTTCTATTGCGTTTGCTTAATAATACAATTCTCAAATCTTCAGCTTTTGTTGTTTTCCTAAACGCTCCAGGACGAACGCGATTTTCTATAGAACAAGAGCTTTACGATGTCATTTACTGTTGAACTTCTCATATTTATCTTTTCAGCAATTTGTCGCCCCGAATATCCTTCTTCAAACAGCGTAATAAGGCGTGAACGTTTTTCTACACTGGTAGGCTTGCCACGTGCCATTTTGAAGTAAATTTTCTTAAAACTTTCGTGCAAAAACGACAGATGCACACCAACACACGTTTAACAGTAAAATGAAGCAAATTTATATCTTTACGCCTGCGATAAATAAACAAGTGCGATACTGCGGTATATTTCCTAAATGTATTGTTCGTTAATAATCCCCAAACGACCCGTTTCAAAAGATCGGTACTTCCGAGAAATTCTTGGAATGATAATAAAGGGGACTTTATTGTGGTCGTCGCAATATTTCTACTTGACATAATAATTTATGGCTTTAATCCCTTAGAAAAGAGTGTATGCTTAATATTTTTCTAATTTTATGTATTAATAATTGTATACAGTGTGATGTAATGGATTTTTATTGTATAATCGAACTTCACTGAACGGCAGTGTACACAGGTGTGAAAAGGATCTGTTCCCGATGAATTTGACTTAAACGCAAAGGAAGGTTCGTATCAATTGATGTACGAAAGTACTGAAAAAATTCGACAAAGGAGCTGGTTAACTCAAATTTACGGTCAACGCTTATGATAATAAATTGCGTTTTGTAGAATGTTCCAACACTTAATATAAAATAATTACATAACCTTGTTGTATTTCCAACAGCATTTGCGAGGTATATACTTTGTAAATTGCATAGAACTGCTTTTATGTACAAATATACAATAATTTGCACACGATTTCTATAAAATAATTGGTGCAAATTATGCGGTTTTTGACCAAAACGTATATTTGAAGGAAACATTTTGTAAGTAAGAGTAAATATAAAATATTTGCAAATGTTAACAACGAAATAATTAACATTGACCACACGAAAGCACGATTTAGATACAAAATACATTGGCGGGTTATGCATGCACAAAGACGAATGTAGTGTGTTTGCAGTGTGGTAATAAATATAAATAGTGTTTTATATGATAGAGGACGCACGTGCATCACGCTGTGCAATGCATTTTGTCTATTTACTGATGACTCTCCGAGTATAAAAAAATCATGTGGCATTAAGGAACATCTTATGCAACATTATTCATTTAATTTGAAATTGTTTACATTTTTAATAATCTGGTTTTCCCATAAACTCGCAAATATTTAAAAAAATTATTTAAATTTATTACATCAATGAACTAGATCTATCGAATTAAAACCTGTTTATTAATATAATAAATAGCGGTTTATTAACTTATTTTGGGAGAAGCGAAAGAGACATTAAGGATTTTTTCATTAGATTTTAATAAATGTATTCCTTATATCAATAAATCCGTTTATTGTATCGATTATTCGTGTTGTTTGTAAACATTTTTTTTTGAGTGAATAGGGGCCTATTAGAGGTAAATTTTGAAGTAATTTGCAGAATCTGCAGGATATCCTAAAAAATACAAAACGTATCAAAGTTACACTTTTTTAAACTGATCACTCTGTATATTATTTCATTTTCGGTTTGTAGGATCGAAATAAAAACGAGCTTCATAAAGGTTTGCCTCGCCTAAATCCAACGGTTTTTGTAATATTTTGCATTTTATGAATACGTAGTACCCGCTTTCCTTTTTTTTTGACCAAATTCACACTAGTCTACCAGTACAATTAATTAAATAAAATTAAACTAAATAATTGTAAGGTTTAAATATCAATAATTAATTTAATTTGAATTAAACATCCTGTACTTTATATCAACAGCAGATGTAGAATTTAATTGTCTGTCGAGTATTATCAAACTGTACAACAGCTCTTACGTTTTCATGGAAAACGGAGATTTTCAAAATGGGGACTGCCAGACTGGATGGTCCGTACACTATGAAGATAACTTCAAAATGTACCAATCCACTCCAAAATTCAGCAATGTTTTGCGTCGAATAACGTCAATAAGCCTGTATGCGAAAGTATGTGTTCATTCATATAATAAGCAGCCATTTATTCAAATGATAAACTCATTCTTTGGACCAATTTTGATCTCGCTAATTTTTGGAAATATTGACTCCATCAGAAAGTTTCTTTTTTTCTGATTTCAGCCATGTAAGCAGGTACATAAATGCTGTTACAACTTTGAGCGCATACGTAACACATATTATATAAATTAAAGGTGCTGTGATTTCGATGGATGATTGTTGAGGTTATCCTTCATACAGTTTGTGCGCAGAAAGAATTTGAATTCGCTTATGCGTTCGTCACGGAATAGTCCGAGAATCGCGGTTATTGCATTACGAAGGGGCCAAATTTTTAAGGCGCTTCGACCCTTTGGGATTAATCGGATGTTTGTGGATCGATGCATTGAACTTTCTGAGGAAACCATAGGCGATGGGGACGAGCGCTAGAGGCCATAAAAGACGTGAAAACAAGAATTTGAAGAAATTGCTCCAAGAAACAAAAGATTACGGGTTGGAAAAGATCGCTATTCTGCATCAGTTATGGTTTGGTGGCGCGTCTCCTATCATGGTGTCAGGGACTTGCACTTCTGTAAAAAGGAGGTTAAGACTCCATTAAAAATGTATCAGGATTCAGTTCTAGAGTCCGTCGTAAAACCTTTTTGAATCACGCTTTTTCTAAAACAGGCGATGGGTATTTCAAAAAGATTCCAAAGAATTCCTTATTGAGTTTTGTATAAAGTGTGCACAAAGCCATCAGAAATGTGTGATTTCGAAGAAAAATTGAAAGATCTGCCAGAGAGATGTGGAAGAAATGGCATTAGAGGTAGTCGGTAAATGCGAAAAAGTATTACTGAGATATTTTTCTGAATAATCGAAAAAAGTCAAGCCGTCAACATTATGGGACTTATTATTCGATGGTATAAAGAAGTTGACTAACGGGTACAAACCTGAAAGATTGAATATTTTTCAAAAGGATGATATCATCAGATTTTTTAAGAAAGCTTCAGATGACGACTGATTGTTTATGAAGGTGAGCTCCAGAATTGTTAGATTGTAAGATAGAGCGAATAATTTGTGGAATTTGGATCATCCGCTCAGATGAACTGCACAAACTAGAATTTTCTAATGTTGATGATCGAACACATGTCATAATAGTTTCATTAATCGACACCAAAACCAGGATTGATTAGCCATTCTGCATAATCGATAATGAGCGTGATGGTGTGCATGGATTAGAAATTATAAGAAAATATGTCGTCTTGCGCCCTAGAAACCATACCTCACAAGAAATACTTTATAAACTACCGAAAGAGAAAGTGCACCATTCAACCTGTAGGGATATATACACAACATGAAGTTCCCAGAAAGATTGCAGACTTTCTGAAGTTACCAAATTCAGAAATGTACGCTGATCATTATTTTTGACGCTCTGCAGCTACAATGCTGGCGAATGGAGACAACGGGCGAGGGGTTGGTAATCGTTATCCGTAGCAAAAAGAAGGATTGCTCTATCGAAACGAATTCTTAGTGTTAAATTAGAAAATCAGAGCTGTACTTCCACACAATCACCAGATCAATTAGAAAATGCAAGTTGCGTCGTCACAATTCTACGATTCAAGTTTTTATAAATACTAACCGTGAGAATTGCCGATGAAATGTGTTTAACTTACATGTTAAAGAGTGATTTGTTCTACTCAAAATAATAGATTAAGCAACGCTTTAACAGCAAGGGTGAATTAAATGCTTTAATTTTCGTTTGAAAGTGAGCTTAATATTACTTAACTGGGATGAGCCTGACATCACCCTAATATTTCTTAGTTTTTCTGCAAATTGTGGAATTAACTCACTCGGGACTTCGTCCCTCATGAATTAACAATTTCTGCTCGTCGATAAAATTCGATTTTATCGCCTTGTATAAAACATTCACTATTTTCTAAAGGTGTCAAGATCTAATATGATGCGGATAAGTTGAGATGAGAAAGTTTAAAGACATCGAATAGAGGATTAGATAGGAGATAGAAAGTGGCATTGAGAAAGTGTTTTTAGTTTTTCTGTGCCAAATAGGCTAAATGATCTAGACTGATCTCGAACGTCATTTGTGACAGGTTCATTTTCTTATCGGATTCATATCAAACACGAAATTTAACGACTTTCCCCATGGTGAGGATCGAAAATGAACCTGTATTTATATATATGAGGGGTGTTTCAAAAGTTTTGGGAATTTAGCTGTAATTTTTTTATTTTTCGTCAATATTGTAATGCAGTTTTTCTACATAATCTCCATTTAACTGAATATATTTATCCCAACGATAAAATAATTTTTTTAAACCATCTTCAAAGAACTTTTTCGGTGTCCTCGCAGTCCACCTATTTATGACACGTTTTACGTCAGTTGAACGCTCAAATCGAACACCCCGTAAAGGTTTTTCCGAAACTGGGAACAGATGAAAATCACTGAGGAGTAAAGTGGATGCGGAAGTAATTCCCATCGTAAATCGTTCAAGGGACCCTTTGTCTTTCTTGCATTTTCCTGTTGCAACGAAAAAAACGAACGCTTATGCAAGTTTCCATTCCGTTTCCTGACAAGTGCCTGCCGCAGTGGTCCGGATAATAAATTCGAATAATATTCTGCGTTAATTATGGTACCTTTCGGCAGATAATCCCTTCGCAATCCCAGGATACAGTAAGCATTACCTTTCCAACAGACGGAACTGCACGCGGCTCAAGTGGAGGCTCTTTTTCCAGTTTACGCCATTCTTTGGATTCACTTTTGGTTTCAGGATTGAAATAAGGAATCCTTATTGGTGGTTATTATCCGTTGCCAAAATTCATCACCGTAACGGGCTAACAGCTCTTGAAGTTTCGGTCTCAACAGTCCTGGCACCCACCGGGCTGAAACCTTGTTTACGCCCAAATAATCACGTAACATGTCATGAACTTGTCGTATACCTATCCCTAAGCGTGCACTAATTTGACGAGTACTCCTCTTTCGGTAGGCCCTCCACGGCAGTAATGTTTCTTTCGTTTACCGACGTACTCGCACGACCACCGCGTGGATCGTCTTCTAATGATGTTCTACCAGTTTGAAAACGATCGATCCACCGACATACACTACTTTTAGATTCTGCAGACACTCACCAAACACTCCTTGCAGACGTTGAATAATTTCTGAACTTTTCACACCCTCTTTCCACAAAAAGAAAATTACTGTCCTTTGAGATTTGACCGCGTCTTTCATGGTAATAAAAACAGTGCTACAAAAACGAAATTTTGGGAACTTCTGGGTATCACCTCGTAGCAACATAATTCGCCTTGTAGAGAGAATTAGAAAGGATCCAAAAATATGCAGACACCTTTATTACTGTCTGCAGATACAAACAAGTCAACAAAAACGTCATAAACGATGCACAATTACGTTGACTTATGCATCGCGCGATTTACGCGTCTTGTAAATAATTACCTTTAAAGAGTTTAAAATTAACAGATTTGGGTAACAAGGCGACGGAAATGTACATGGGTAGAAGTGACTAACCAGATACTATACGGTATATAATTAATACAGTCTAACATCGTTTAAACCTTGAAATTCGTATCATATATTCACCGGATCGTCATAAATAACCAGCAGTCGCTATTTGATATTTTGAAGTCGTGGACGTCTCGAAGGAAGATGCATCTCTTATTGGCCTCGTTATTAGTCATTTGTGGATGTGCTTGGGGGCAAAAGTTACGTGAGTATTTTTCAAATTTATTTTATGTAGGCGTTTATTTTTATATTTTTGTCCGCTTCCGTTGCAATAGCCAGCTATATCATCCCGTGCGTGAGAACGAAGCCTGATTTCCGTCAGTGTAGTATAGATAATGGTATTAAGGCTATTCCGCATATCTTGAAAGGTAAGATGAATATAATTTTTGTTCTATTAACCCATTAAGCCCCGTAACTCGATCAGACGAGATATTTGAAATTCTTTTATGTAATTTGAGTTAATACCTTGTGGTATTGGCGGAAATGGGTGTAGTTGAACGTGAATCAGTCTATCCGTGTGTTAAAAAAGCTTCTTAAAGAAAATTATATAAAAAAAATTATTTAAAATTTTTTCTTCTGAAATTAAGTAAATAAATAAATAAATCGCATATTGCAGTTAGAATTTTAAAAATAAAAGCAATAATTTTTTTTATCATTTCTGATAAGGCTGTTAAATTACAATGGAAAATAATGGATTAAATTTATAAACGATACAGTATATGGGGTGAGAAGGGGGATAGCGCGATATCTTGGAAACAAATGAAGATTTAAAAACTTTGAGATTTTTATTTTAAATATCGGTTTATTATTTGACGTTTCATGCGATCAAAACATGTTTTTATTAAATTAAAATAAATAAATAAAAATTAACGGCAAGAAATTAAAGGGGAAATATGGACGATAATTCAAAGAAAAAATAAAATGCTAAAATTTGGGGGTACGTTAATCTGAGGAGGACATTTAAAGTATACATGGCGATATAATTATTTATTTGATAACTAGTGCAAATTTGTTAGTATAAAATATTATATTTAATTTTTTTTTAATTAAATGGGTCACCTCTAAGTGGCGCTAACTAAGTTAATTTTTTTAAATAGAATATTTTAATTTTTATTTGATTTTTTGCTTTAAACTACTCAACAAAACAACAAAAATTTAACGAATTTGCTGACAAATAATTATTCCGTCGCACCTGAATCTTAAACATTAATAAGAGATAACATGCGGAAATAACCGCTAGTTTGCACTTTGGCGTAGAATGTATTAAAGTCCTGCATTATTCGGAGGTTAAAGGATTCCAAATTCGCGTGATTTTTGCCATTAATACCGGAACTATACGCTGAGGATCGCTACGCAAAGACTTCTCCATCTAATGTCATAAAGTTTCAATGACATTCAATAAAATTATGCTGCCCAAACTATTTTTTTGTTGCTTTGTGCAGTGTAGCAGGATGCACAGTCTTGTCGCAATGTAAACCTCTCACTTCCAAAACTCCGTTTACTGTTAGAATCAAGTTCCTTGATAAAATATGTCGGTACCTCTCTGCATTTGTGACACCATTAATAAACCCATATTTGCCAAGTTCTTTATTACTTATGCATCCCCATTTCATGTCATGGGGAAACTTAACCGTACGCTTCATGCAGGCTTTATGAAAGGCTTCATATTTTGTCTGAATTGCCTTTTCTCGAAAATCACATATGCAAAGATCAAATCTTGATTCGCTGATGAAGATAACATTACTCCAGATTTCTGCTGATGTTTTGGCCAATCCAAAGGTCGATGATGGCTTTTGCTTTGCCTATGAGGAAAGCGTATAAAAGAATATCACTAGTTTTTATGTTGTAACACGAAAAATTATAAACTTCATATAAACATTGCAGCCAGACTTATGCAACTAGAATCTACAGCATACCCTGGGAATATTTAAATTAGTTCTGCAAATCTCGACTGGGACACGATGTTCTCTTCCAGTGATACTATGGCCTCGGCCTAAACGTTTAGCAGGACTGTTGATCTTGCAATATTTAAGCAATTTAAAATTTTCTGCATTTTCTTACCTCTGCGGCACTGAAAAATTAGTTTGCGAAGGCGCTTGATCACGCTTAAATTGAACAAGTCGGGTATTTATTTTTCACTTCGATTCTTGCTGAAATCATACCTTCAAGATAGACAGTTTTTGTCTCTTACAACGGGTACAAATCGGTAATTAAAACTGCTCCATCCGGGATCCTCCAAGCATCAAATTTAAGGCCAACTTTGTTTCTAGTTTTTTTTTTTTTACGATCTAATAATTATTTTAAATTGTGGTAGCCTGATGTTTGCTGGCGACGTAGAAATGTGCACTATTTTATTGGAAGAGGGAGCATTCTCTTCAATTTAGAATGTTGCCTTAATCCAAGAAAGTTAACTCATTCCACACAAGAATTTTTTCTGATGGAAATCTACTACATCCAATTAAGTAGGCTATCATCTCAAAGCACCCGGTGCTATAAATAATTTGGGATTGCAACAAACTGAGTAAGCGGCAGATAATGAAGGGGTGGTTGTGATACAGCAAGAGAAATTGGTGACAAACAAGAGAAGGACGAGTACATATAAAGAGTCTATTGAACTAGATCAAATACGCTCGTGATCGAGGAAAAAGACATAATCACTACAAAATATGGTGTACTTGATAGAAGCTAATCACTTATTTTGGGCAAGCGACTGCTTTCTTGAATTTAGTAATTTTTTCAAATCCGCGACTTTTTTGGTTATAGCCGTTTATGACCTCCAAGCAATTATTACTTGCTTCCAGTAACCTTTTTCCCGCGTGCAGTTTGGAGGATGCCATTAAACTGCGAAATAACTTAGACCAAGTATGGAGTATAACGAGTAAGCTTCATCTGACACCTCTTAAGTGCCATGTAATGTTATACACACGATATTACGATTATCGTCTGAAAACGAGATTTTTTCGTCGCCTTTCCACAATTACTGATCTGGTTGAAAAATTTCCTTCACCAGTCACGTTTCCACGATTACTTGTAAAGCAAACAAAATGCTTTTTGGTTTTATTTTATGAACAATCGAAACAGTTTTAAAACTGCAACATTCCCACTTTAACAGCCTCGAGAAACCAAGATTGAAGTATGCTGGTCTAGCAGGGATCCCATTATATCTTGCACGTAAGGCAGCGTGGTATGAGTTCCATGTATGGCTTAACATTTCTTTTGAATATTGTTCATGGGGACATAAACTGTCCACAGATACTTCGGAGATTGCCCTCTTTGGTTCCAAGGCAGTCATTTCATTATTCATTAACATTTCAAGTTATTGCAACATGTTCGAATCTTTTGCTGAAGTTGCTGTGATATGTTTGCTTGAACTTCAAATTAGGTAGTTCAAGCCTTCTTGTCGGCGTTGTATGTATTGTATTATTTTTGTATTGATTGAATGTTACCAATTTTTGACTGTTGACTGTTCGCTCTTGAGGAAGGTCTTCAATAGCCCTTTTTTTACGGTAAATTATTCCATTTTATCCTTGTTTTGCTCTTTATCTTGTCAATGACCTTTCTTCATTCTTCTCTATTCTTGATTATTGAATCTGTTTACTTATTCCCAGCTTCTTTATATCCTCTCTGGCTTGGTCTCCCCATCGTGCTTCCGATCTATCTCTTGGTATATCCTCCGTTATCGATTCTTCTCTTTCCATTTTTATATGCCCTAACCACCTAAGACTGTGTTTTTAATGTTCTGTACTATATCTTCTTCTACGAGTTCTCTTAATTCATGGTTCCATAACATACGATATTCTACGTCGTTAATACTTTTGTTACCTAAAATTCTTCTCAGTAGCTCCCTTTCGACGATTCTGGAAACTTCTGCATCTTTTTAAGTCAAACACATGGTTTCAGCGTGTACGTTATGATCGGCGTAACTGTCGTTTTGTATATTCGTAGCTTAGCTGGCCTGCTAGTCCTCTTGTCTTTAAGTAAGCTGCAATACCTCCAGTATGCTCGGTTTCTAGATTGGATTCGTTCTTTTATTTCAGCACTTCGGTAATTTTTCCTACTTATTAATACTCCCAAGTGCTTGAAGCTTTGCAGTTTTCCAAAGGTGTATCTCCTTATTCTCATTTCGCCTTCTGTTGTTTGTTCTTTTGTTATTTTCATATATTTTGTTCTTTTTTGCTTTTGGCCTCCTCTAGTAATAGTGTAAGTGCTTCTTCTAAACTCTTCGGGATAAGGTGCTTCAATACAAATTATTTAATGTGATGTGCACAGTAGCAACCACTTCCCGTTCAAGCGGAAGTGTTCTGTAACGGAAATTAATTAATAAATAAAATTAATAGATCCGATGCTATAATGGCCTATTCCAAAGTTTGCACCAAGAGTTCCGCTCACAGTAACATCGTTAAAACTTCTAATTAACGAGTTTCGTGAAATATCCTATATTTGTATATCTAGGACAAAATATTTGAAAATCTTGGCAATGCCTCCATTATTTAAAAAAAGACATAACTTTCCAATTCTCGCGACACTTAAACTTCAATGTCAAGTTTCTCTCCTTGCCTTCGACATGTAATTATAGTTGTCAATGAAAATAAACATTTTTCTGCTTTTTTAATTAGGTGATTGTTAAATAACACGTCAATTGGTTAAAAAAAAAAAAAAAAACGTTTCCGATAATATAAATGCGTTAAAATAAACTACTCTTGGTGTTCCTCAAGGTCGTTCGGTTTTATACTGCTTGGGAAAGTCGTGCATTATGCAAATTCATTTCGAATAAAAAAAAATGAGATGTTATGTTGGTTATATGGTTTTTTTATTTGTTCTTTTATTTTTACAGACTTTATTGATTGTATAAAATTACGGTGATTTTCTAATTCTCAAAGAATCTGATAAACTATGACCTCAGAGTTGAATAAGGTCTTCTGTCCGTGCTTTGAAGCTTCTCCCATTTTCGGTTTTTAAGTAATGAGGTCGTTAGCAATTTTTTTTTTGTAACTTCCGATTGTTTTCCTTTGGTGGGTCATTTAATTGCTTAAATTGTTTCGTTTCGGTGATTTTTTATTCGAAGTAAATTGTCAATGACGACGTTATTCGAAAATCAGAAGTGGAAAAGACCTAGAATTTGATACAAAAATAAAATTGATCTATTCGAGTATCTCTTGAAAAACCAAATTACTTCAAATTTAATGAATTTATTCCATAATTTAGCCGCTTCAAAGATAAATTGAATAAAATGAATTCAATAAATCGTTGACTGCGTTTTGTTAAAGTAACAAAGAGAATATTAACAAATTGATGTATTAAAACAATGAACTGCGTTTATCAAATTGACACCTGTTTATCAATATAATAAATACCCGTTGATTAACTTGCTTCCCCAGAAGAAACATTAATAAACATGTTCATTATACCAATAAATCTGTTTATTGTATGTAACGTGTATACGAAAGTGTGTGTTCATCGATGTAATAAACAGACATTTATTAAAATGATAAATTGGTTCAAAGAACGCAATTTTGATAAAGTGAATTGTTACATTAATGTACTTCTTTTATTGTATTTACGTACGTTTTTCGTTCACTGTACCGTAACAATAAACCTACAACTTTAAAGCAAGCATTGAAAACGACAATCGCTAATGGTACTAATTGTCGTGAGCATGACAAAAAATTTCCATAATACTTGACGCATATCACATAAATTAATTTAGATCACAACAAAAAGAATTTTCGGCTTAGTTTCAACATTTAAAACAAATAAAACGAAGCTGATCGTTTGCTTCGTAATTCTAGGTGATAAACAATACAAGATTCCACCCCTAGCACCGCTCAAAGTCCCCAAAGTCTCCATACAACCCAACGATAATCTGAAGATCACTCTAACCGACCTAGTTATATCCGGAATCGAGACTGCGAAATTGGAAGATGTATTGTACTGAATATTTCTATGGTTTCGATTCGAATGAGGTGATTTGATGATTAAAATGTGTTTTCAGGTTCGATTTCGATAAGAAAATCATCAAGGTAAAGTTGTTGATGGAGTACCTAATGGTGTTGGGCAATTACGAGATCGATGGAAGATTGTTGGTGCAATTAAGAGGTAGTGGACCGTTGAATATAACCACAGGTAAGTTAGATTGGTTTTATTGTTTTGTCTTTTCAATATAGAGATTATTTAAGAATTATTCAAATTCATCTTTCCACCAGATAAATTCAGTTGTTTCTATTTTTATTTTGTTTTGTATTAAGCACTAATCAAAACCATCTACGTGAGTAAGTAAAGGTTCATACAGTGTTCAATGTGAATTTGTTTGGAGCTAAAATTTTTTGATTGTAACAGTATTAAAACTATTTTTTTTTGTTTCTTTCTGGAAATGATGCTTTAGACTTGAAAGATTTTCATTTGCACGACAAGATCAGTTAGTTAACAGTGCTTTTCTATTTTGTAATTCGCGAGGAATGCTTCCGTTGTTATTTTTTGATTCAATGTTACGAATACGTGTCATCGCCTGAGATATTCTGTAGCTGCTTTATATTCTGACCTACCTTTCCTTAGCATGTTAAATGACAAATTCTGCAAAGTATTAAGTGGGTGGCAATGTTATTTGCCTAATATGTAGATAATATAAATTTTCCATTTTTGACAAAGCTCAGTGAATTCACCAAATTCAAGTAAAACTAATTCAACAACAATGCATCGATCGACTTCATTCTGCCTTTCGTGATGAAGCACTATCCAAAACCATAGTTTACGACAGGTTTGCAGAACTTGAGCGTGGACGTACCAGTGTCAGTGACGAATTTCGTGAAGGTCGCCCATTAACTGCTGTTGTTCCGGCAAACATCAATGCCGTGTGAGAAATGATTGAAGCGGATCGGCATGTGACATATCAAGGGATATAGGCGGCCTTGGGCATTATTAAAAGTCAAATACAAACGATTTTATATGAGCATTTAGGAGCGAAGAAACTTTGCAGTTCCACACGATTTAACCAAAGCTCAAAAAATGGCTCGCGCGAGTTCATGCAAATAAATGCTTCAAATATTCAGTCACGGCAATAGGTGACGAAACCCGGATGTATTCGTACGAACCAGAAACAAAACAAGAATCCATTGTTTTGGATGTTCCAAAGTGAACCAAAACCAACAAAAGTTGCTCGTTCACGAAACGCTACGAAAAAAATGATTTCTTTCGTAAAACTGAGCCCGTCGCTCTTGAGGATCGAAAAACAGTAAAGGCCGATTGGTATTTAATAATTTGTTTGCCTTAAACCTTCGATGAAATAGAAAAAAAAAGCAGCGGATATCGGCGCATCTTCCTTCACTACAACAACGCCAGCTCTCACACAGCACCTCGAACAGTCGATTATTTAAAGGAGAATAACATTGAATTAATGACTAATTTGCCTGACTTGTCGCCTAATGACTTCTTCCTGCTCCCGTTTGGCCAGAAACAAATTGCGCGGTAACCGGTTTTCGACACCGAAAAAAGCCGTTGAAGCATTTAAAAGGCATGTTTCTGAGATACCTAGTTCAGACTGGAATATGGAATGTTTCGACAATTGGTTTCCCCGAATGAGAAGCGCTTAAAACTTAAAGGCGAATATTTTGAGAAGCAATTAAGTGTTTTATTTTCGATAAGATATCTGATTTTTTCTTCTTCCGGACATTTTTAGAGTTGCCCTCACGCAGATTGGTGCTTAACATTTCGTTCATCTTATTATTTAGGGAGCAAGGGAGCTAGAAGGATATTACAAGTCGTGCCAACGATGGTAGTAGTGAAGTAGCACAATAATTTCTCTTGTATTCCATCTTCTCATTTCCCAAAATATCCAGATTAATGTAAAATCTTTCTACAAGGAGATTCACTACAAACTTGTACTATTGTTGGTGGTGTAAAACGGCATTGAAAAGGCACAGAATCTATGCTAGGGTTGCTACATCGCTTGCATAATACTACATCTAAAATTAATTTAGCACACATTTACTTCTCACAGACAAGAATCGAGTAAGGCGATGATGCTATGTTATAGTTTTTTTGCAGGTTTGTTTTTTTTTTATATTATATTGATTAAAGAAATAAAAGATATTTTTTTTTACTAAAATATAGAAAGTATATTTATTTATTTAAAAGAAGGTAAATAAATATATCATATAAAAATTAAAAAAAAAAAACAGACCTCAAAAAAAGCTGTAACATAGCGTTCGATCCTCTGAGATAAAGGGTTCAAAATAAACGAGAATGGTCGCATGATTTTTGCATAACTTTTCAAAGTTGTTGTACCGTTTGAATTTAAAATTAAGCGTTGGCAATTTCTTCCATCAACAAAGATGGTAAGTTTTATTTGTATTATTAAAACTAAGATAGAGACAAAAATGCTATAAAAGAAAAATAAATAATATTAAAGACTTTTAGCTAGACTTTGTTCTATTCTATATTTTTTAGCTCCTCTAATGAAGATAAACAAAATGTTATTGAAACTTTAAGTAACCATTTGTAATCAATAAAAGAAGCTAATATTTCCTCAGTTATAATTAGATTATCATTAACTGACAGTAACTTGTTAATAGAATACAATAAGCTCAAATTAAAGATTGTCTTATTGTACAGAGTGTGTTGATACGATATTATGGTAAAATAATTCCAAAGAAACCATTAAAAAGTAATAAACAAACTGCTACCTTCAAGTTTCTTAAATCGCAAATAAAATGGTTTCATATGAAAAGGAAAATTCAGCAACTAATATTCGTCCCCAAAAGAAAGAAAATACGTAACCCTATGATCACGATCCTTCATTTAATCTTCACGAAATTGTTGCTGACAGACAGAGGAATTACAAAATAAAATGTAATTCACAACCTTGGTTATACTGGGTGATTAGTTTATGACTTAACTTTATGACCTTGATACCGACAGAGACTAACGGTAAGAAATTCGCGAAACTCCCTTTTCACAGCATATCGAAAGGTGTTAACAAGATTCTGAAGGGTCAAGATACGGTGCACGTAACACACTTAAAAACCTTCTTGGCAATCCGAAAAATAAACCGAAAATGGAAGAAAGGTCAGGAATGTATAAAATTGCATGCAGCGACTGTAATAAAGCCTATATTGGTCAAATAAAAAGAGAGATAGGCACCAGATTTAAGGAACATATCAGGTGTTATCGCTTCGACAAATTAGATTTGCCAAGTGCAGCACAACACATAAACGAAACCGGGCATAATATTAAATTAGAAAACTTGAAATTGATTAAGAATGTAAGTTCGCCGAGGGAATTACGTTTCTAACTTTGTTCCTTCTCGTTTTATTTTCAATTTTTCTTAGGAATCTCATATCCATTGTATCTATTCTTGAATTCTTTCTTTCTGTTAGTGTCCGTGATTCGCAGCTATAGGGCATTGATGGTCTGATTATTTTGATGCTTGTTTCTCCGAGAATTGTACCATTAATTTCTTTGTCAAACTTTCCATCTGCTTCAATTATCGTGCCTAAATACTTGAATCCATTTCTTTTCTCCATTTTCTTTGACTATCATTCTAGTCTTAATTGTAACAACAATGCAATATCATCCTTCAAATGAGCTTTGTTGTCTTCTTTTCTTTCATTTTCTAGTGCTCTAGTTTTAATTTTTTCCGTTTTACTCCTTTCCTTCTTTACCCCATCCCTATTACATGTGAAAATCAGTCTCAGCTTAGGTAAGAAAGCCCTTTTTTACGTAAAATGCATAAAATTTATTTACAAAATTCGGCAGCCATCAGCATCAACATCTTTTTGTACGAATCTTCAAAATAGTTCGTAAACCAAACTAAAGCTTCATAGCAATTCACAAACTAATTTGATTCGAATTAATTTCGTAGACACTCGCTTTTTTTTACGTTGTTTTAATAGTTCCCCTAAACTATCTATCTATTTATTTCGACTCGTGCCGATGTCGTAATAATAACACCAACGACGTTTCGCAATAGGAAAACAAACGATTTCTCGAATCGTTGGATTTGCCAAGGCTAACCTAGATAGAAGGATCGATTATATTATGCGAACGTAATATTCACACTCTCAACGGATTAATTTTAAACAAACAGATGGACCTGTAGGTAGTGTTTTATGAGTTGAGCAAATAACGTAATACATAGTGAGAAACTCGTAACCGCGCGTCGAACAAAGAGGATAATTATTGCTAAAAAAAGAACCTCTAAGATGATGTTGCATTTTCGTGTCAAGTATGCATTTTGCAGAATTTCTTAAGATGCACATGTATTAATGCAAACGTGTCAAGGACAGTGTTAAAACCTGTTAGTTACTTGCGTTCAATTGAAGGCTTACTGTGATTTTAATGAGCTTATAGCAGGCGAAATTTAAATTATTAAATTATCTATTCATTTTTTCTTAGCTGCGATTAACAAGTTACTATATTAGCATCTAAAAAGATACGATTTCTCCGAATTTCTGCGAAGTTTGCAAAATATGCGCTTGTTTTTGCAATTACTTCATCGTTTTGAGCCGACCCATTTTTTTTATACTCGGAAGTAAGAAACAATCGCTGGGGGCTAAATCTGACGAAAAAGTAAGTGCGAAAGCAATTCGTATCTTAACATGGAATTTTGGCGGCGACACAACTGTGAACGCGTGCGTTGCTTTGATGAAACGGAATTCTTTGCTTCGTCCATCGTTGAAACGACCCAATAAGTTGGCATAATTCTGGCCATCAATCGTTTTGCCCTTTTCGAGGTAATCAATGTGGATTATCCTGCGTACGTTCCAAAACACTGTGGTCATGACTTTGTTGGCCGATAAAGTGCCTTCAGCGCCTGTTGGCCACGAAGAACTCACTGTTTGGATTGCTCTTTGGTCTCTGGCCTGCTGTAATGAATCCATGCTTCGTCAACGGTTATGAATCGAGTAGTTGCCATGGCTAAGTAAATCCTCGTATCAATAAGAGTATGAACAATTTCATTAGTTTTTGGTCTATTTTTCAGGATTTCTATGTTATTATTTTTAGGACAGCCTTGGCACGAATTATACAAAATTGCCGAGTCAACTTTAATGTTATGTAAATCTGGCAACAATTATCGCCTCATTTGCCGCGGTTGCACAACGAATTGTCCAATAATTTAAATTCATTACCTTTTGTCAGGAATTCGCTCTGTTGATTTTATCCTATCTACTTCGGTTTACTTAGCGCGAAGTTGAGATATTTCCGGGTGTACAAGGACAATGTCCATTGTGTTCCACTGCACGTGGTAATTGTTGTCAAATTCACGGAATGTTAATTTTATTTGAATTTTATTTTAACAAGGTACATGTGTAGGCCATTCCAAAATTAGTAATATAAATATGCTTAATATAAGCACATTGTCTAAATTGACGAAATTTGAGCAAACCTAGCGTAACTAATTAATTGTAATAAAGCTCGGTAAAGTAAAGAAACAATAATTAACGAGAACAAAGAACAAAGATGTGAAAAATGTGGGATATAGTAATAAATAACAAGTATAATTTAGGCTCTTGAGATTTTATAGTTTGGCAATCGTTCTTGCTTCCTAGCCAACTTTGCATAACAACAAAATTACGAGGGCTGTTTTTTTTAACCTCCTGTAGCTCATAAAAACAAGATAAGCGTAAATAACAAAATTAATTTATTACCAAAAGTTATGTACAAACATGGTTACTTTTCTACATAATCACCATGAAGGTTGATGCATTTGGCATATCTACGGACGAGCCTTCTAATCGTCTCTGCATAGAATGTTGCCGCCAGTGAGTTGAGATGGTCCGTGACGTTGTTTTGAAGTTCATCTGTACTCTGGAAGCTCTGCCCTCCTAGATACTTTTTCAGTTCACGAAAATACTCAAAATTCTCAAAATACTGTAGCCATAACTTTCCTGTTCTTGAATGTTTGTTTGAACTTTTTCGGTTTGTTTGGCGGGTTTGAGCGCAGTGTTTGTTGTGACTGTTGTTTTGTTTCGGGGGCGCAATATTGAATCCAGGTCTTATCTCCAGTCACATAACGGACAAGAAACGTCAGTGCTGATCCCATTCGGCGAAGTTTGTGGTCATCAGAGACAACATCTTTGGATCCCATCGAGTGCACAATTCTTTTGTAGCGCAGGTGTTCCGCTACAATGACCTTGAAACTTTAGGAAATTCCACACCCAGCTCACTGATGGTAAACCTTCGTTTTTCTCGAACCATTTTGTCAATTTGTTGAACAATGCATTTTGATTGGACAGACTTGCGTTCTTGTCCCCCTTCATCGTGACCATCAGCTCGGCCTTCTTGAAACTTCCTACACCATTCGCCATTTACTCGGCTCATTCTTCGATGAATTTCAGCTGCACTATTCCCTTCTGCTTGAAGGAATCGAATTACACTGCGCAACTCACACTTGACGGGAGAATCAATTGTAGCAGCCACGTTTACGTGCCTGCGACTCAGCTGAAAATGGCGTAATGACGTTGCAAGTGGCAGATATTACAGTGGTGGAGATGCGCAGTCGCCTTCTGACCATCCTCGTCTCCCACGGCTCCCGTAAATGTTTACAGGCAAGAACGAAGTTGAAAAAAAAAACAGCCCTGGTAGTTTACCAAAACCTTTATTACTGCATATTTCGTATGCTAATGGCTAGATATTTCTTTGGTTTGCCTTCCCAAAAAGTATATAACTAATATGTATTTTTTTTTCTACTATATTTTAGCGAAATCGCACGTCGAGTACCTGGCGGACTTCCACACGGTTGACAAAAATGGCAAGGAATACATGACCGTCGATAAAGATAAGGTTACACTTTTCAGTGAGCTCCAGCATTACCAACTGGATAATTTGTTTGGAAATAAAGAATTAAGTAAGTACTTCAAGAGGTGAGATCCTAAAGTAACGACAGAACCTAGCTGCGAAATTTGAACATTATTAATAGATCGACAAATATTGTAATTACTTTGCTTAGCAATGAGCTGTTTGGATGAAAGCGACGACAGAGGACTAGTTTTTTTCATTGCTTCTCTCACTTCTTGAGTCGTCGACAACTTTTCGATAGATCGCTTAATTGTTTAAATGATATCATCAAAATTTGAATATCTCATATAGCAACATTTTCCGATAAAAGTCATTTAATTGGCGGAAAACCTGAATCTTATTAATAACAAAAAGCAGAGATAAATGCTGTTATTCAAGGAATGAAGTGATTGTTTCCTTTGAGTCAAGTGTTTATTCTGTACATTGCAAATGAGGTCGGGACTAACTTCATTCATTTCATACCTAATTTTATTGTGCAAATTTACCTTTTGCGGCCGATCACGGTAGATTTTTGATTTTGAATACCTCGTTAAGAAAAAAAATTAAGGGGCGTAAGATCAGAGTCCGGGGGGCCATTCTATTTGGCTTTCTTCACCGATCCACCAGCAAATTACCAATTAGTAATTGTGGATGGAACAAATTAGTATTGATGTGTTTCTAGACATTGGAAACGTATTTGTAGGTTCTAATTAGGTTTAGTTATTTGCTATTGACTTGATATTTATTGACTCTTTTTTTTGTTGTAAAAAATACCCAAATACTACCATTTTTATATGATTCTAGGTGATCAAACGAATAGGATATTAAACGAGAATTTTAGAGAAGTTGGTAATGAACTAAGTGGTCCGGTTACAGAGACAATTAGAAGCATCGTTACTGATCTAATCAAGAGCTATCTAACAAAAATACCAATGGACAAAATCTTTCTACAGGAATAATTGAATTGTATTTGCTAGTTTTGTTTTTCTATGGCAAATATACATTTTTTATATGTTTATCGTTTTTTTTTTCAATTTACTCATTTAAGTATACACTGCCGTTCAGTGATGTTCGGTCATACAATGAAAATCTATTACATCACACTGTATACAATTATTAATACATAAAATTAGAAAAATATTAAGCATACACTCTTTTCTAAGGTATTAAAGCCATAAATTACTATGTAAAGTAGAAATATTGCGACAACCACAATAAAGTCCCTTTTATTATCATTCCAAGAATTTCTCGGAAGTACCGATCTTCTGAAACGGGTCGTTTGGTGGATTATTAACGAACAATACATTTAGGAAATATACCGCAGTATCATTCTTGTTTATTTATCACAGGCGTAAAGATATAAATTTGCTTCATTTTAAACGTGTGTTGGTGTACATCAAAATTGACTGCAAAATGGCACGTGGCAAGCCTACCAGTGTAGAAAAACGTTCACGCATTATTACGCTGGTTGAAGAAGGATATTCGGGGCGACAAATTGCTGAAAAAATAAATATGAGAAGTTCAACAGTAAATGACATCATAAAGCGATATCGGACAACTGAAACTATAGAAAATCGTGTTCGTCCTGGAGCATCTAGGAAAACAACAAAAGCTGAAGATTTGAGAATTGTATTATTAAACAAACGCAACAGAAAATTAACAGCGCCACAAATAGCAGCCGAAGTCAATCGCGGCCGTGAAAAACAAGTTTTGGCGAGTACGGTAAAATGTCGACTTCAACAAGCGGACAAAACCCTTATTACGTCGGGGTCAAAGTTTGAGGTTTTCGGGCAAAATCGACGAGTTTATGTCCGAAGATCTAAAACCGAAAAGTGATCCCGAACTGCATTGTGCCTACAGTGAAGCAAGGGCGTAGTTCTGTGTTAGTGTGGGAATGTTTCTCCTTTGCTGGGACGGGAGATTTATGCAGAGTGCAGGGTGTAATGAGGAAGGAACATTGTTTTACAATACTCCGGAATCATGCAGTGCCATAAGGATTGCGTATAATAGGCCGTAACTTTACATTCATGCATGACAACGACCCAAAACACACTGCGTTAGTGTGTAAGAACTATCTAAAGGAGCAAGAAGAACAGCACACCCTGAAAGTAATGACATGGCCCCCACAAAGCCCAGATTTGAACCCGATAGAGTTGTTGTGGGATGAACTGAACAGGAGGATCCGAAAAATATGCTCAACTTCACAAGAACATCTACGGAATATTCTGCAACATGAATGGATTAATATTCCATAATCCATTTTAACAAAACTTATCGAAAGAATGCCTAGAATAGTTCGAGCGGTGATTAACAGCAAAGGAGGTTTTTTCGATGAAAAAAAAAATAATGTTCGGTATGTTATATTAGGCCAGAATAACTTTTTATTTATTTATTTTTGTCTTTTTTACATGTACATACAATAAAATTGCATTTTGTTTTTGGTTTCGTTTGTTTCTGTAACCTTTTCATGTTTTTTAATAACCGACCGAACTTCTCTGAACGGCAGTGTACATTAGGGTTCACAGACGTTAGAGAAAATTGATTTTCGAATATAGGTATTTTCACCATTAAGATATGAAATACGTGATGTTCGAGAAACAATGTAAGTATTTCGAGGTTATTTTGGAAAGATTTAAAAAGAATATTTCAAAAAGAGTACCGTTCTAATGATACGGCTAATATAATAAATAATCATCAAGGAATAGGGTACAAACAACACAAAAGTATCGGTAACCTCCGCACCACACACAAGTTTAATTAATTAATCCGGGACGGCCGTTTCGAGAATACAAAACATTCTCAACCGGTGATCCAATGGTATGAGAAACCTCCCAAAACTAACATGGTTGTTCTATGCCTACTTTCGAGAAAAATATTAGGAAATAAACACCAATAAGTACATTATGAACGATTCTAACCACTGCGGATAACACAAAACGGCCGCGATTAGTTTCTTAATTAAGATTATTTAAATTTCCTTTAAGTAGAAGTAGATTTAACAAAGAACTTAAATTCATAAAAAATGTAGCTACTTACAACCGTTACTCTTCTATAGATGTCGATCGCATGCTTAAGGCAACAGAGGCATTATGTAAGAAATTTCACGACGTTAATCCCGATAGAAACTAATGGTAAGAAATTCGCGAAACTTCCCTTTTACAGCATATCGAAAGGTGTTGATAAGGCTCTGAAGGGTCAAGATATGAGCGTACGTTTCGGTTCGTGTAACACACTTAAAAACCTTCTTGGCAATCCGAAAGATAAACCCAAAATGGAAGAAAGGTCGGGAATTTATAAAATTGCATGCAGTGACTGCAATAAAGCCAATATTGGTTAAAGGAAAAGAGCGACAGGCACCAGATTTAAGGAACATATCAGGTGTTATCGCTTCGGTAGATTAGATTCGCGAAGTGTAGCCTAACACATAAACGAAACCGGTCATAATATTAAATTAGAAAACTTGAAATTGATCAAGAATGTAAGTTCGCCGCGGGAATTGGACGCGTACGAGACGTTTTACATAAAAAGTGACAAAAATCTGATGAATAGAGACAACGGACCGTTGTCGTAGTCAGTTCTATTCGATTTATTGGGGTAAACCTTGAACATGTTACATGTTTCGGGCTGCAATAACCCTCCGTCTATTTGTCCGCATTCAGTATTATTCCGCACATTTTAGTTTTAACGCACGTAAGCTGTAAAAGTGGACACTTGTAAACAATATTTTTCTCGAAAGTAGGGATAGAACAAGCATGTTAGTTTTCGGTCACCGGTTGAGAATGCGGATCAACCGTATCCTCGAAACGTTGTCCCAGATTAATTAATTAAACTTGTGTGGTGCGGAGGTTACTGATTCTTTTGTGTTGTTTACCATACGACGCCACAGTCCTTGCTATCATTATTAAATAGGGTACAAAAACATTTTTTTACGAGTTACCTAATACGAGTATAGCTAATAACAAATCAAAATCCTCTTTAATTCAACCGTACTAAATTTAAAAAAATGATGAAAATTACGATTTTTAAATGACCGCCAAAACACCCGAGACGTCATAATATTTCTTTACATTATAATGTCAGAAAAAATATTTATATCAAAGCCTGCACTTCGAGAAATATTTTGGGACGGCAACCCTTGTATTTTTTAAATTAGAACAGTTTTGTAAATAAGTTTGTAAATGAGTTGGAAGATCCATCGAAGCTGAATAGTGACGGCCTTAAAAAATTTGGCAAAAATCAGGTTTTTGAAATTTAACAAATCTTAATGAAAACGAAAAGCAAACACATTTTTTTAAGGTAGGTAACGATAAAAATATTAATATAAAAAGCATGTCTTTCTCAATGTGGAGTTTCCAATTTTTCTTTTATTAATACAAACTTACCCCCTTTAAACACTCTAAAAAAAAATATTTTTTTTCGAAAAATAAATCAAATTCTTACTTCCAAAACAACAAACCACCGAGAGAATATCAAATTTCTCTAGCCGAATCAGTCAAAACAAAAACCACGTGGTCGAGCTTTAAGTTTACGTTCTTCGAAAGCTCGCAGCTCGCTGGCGCTTCAACGACGTAACACCCAAGTTAGTCGCGTCGCGTGTGTCGACTGAAGGCTCTCCAAAATCTAAGTACGTCGGCAGGAAACTAACCGCGCGCTTTTTGGCGAATGTTGTAGTGGTGGGGGAACCAACTTCCATCCCTTGGGGTGCGTTAAGCACTTACCAAATTGGATATTTCGAATATCATGTGCGTATGTGTACAGGGAGAGATAAGTTGACTTTGTGTTTTTTTTTTGGGGAGGGGTAATGCGAAGGAATGTGGGTTTCCTGTTGCGTAGTCCGCGTAGTTTGATATTTTAGGGTCAAACCGCAAATATGAGACGTTTATTGTTTGAATTGGAACATGGGCTCGAGGTTTTAGGCAGACGTATTTATTTGAGCAAGAAGAATTTGTGGCTTTTTAAATATTTAATTTAAAATTGACCTTGTGTTATATTAGAATTTGTCGGTTTATAAAAATTTCAAATTTTACGTTAAATGTTGTAACGAATTGAGACTTCTCGTTTGATCATCCTTGCCTATTTGATTTTAAAATAATGTCTCTTTGTTACATTAAAAAAGCTCACTAAAGACGTTGTATCAAACCTAAGAAGTATTAAAGGTGGATAGTAAGTCAGTTTTGTCTTAGTTTGAGGCCATGTATTTTTTAAAGTTTGACGAAATCTCCAAGTACACATTAATAGAAATTTGAAGCACCTATTTTGCTATCCAAACTATTTCAAGTACTATTTAAGTGTAGGCTTTTACGACCGCTGCCTATTGTAGAATAATGATTCGGCTGTTAATGATCCCGTCAGCTTCTTCAGAAGGCTTCTAGTTCTTAGAAAACGTCAAGAATGAATTCGACGGCAGGATACTGCTGCTAGTGTTTGAAATCTTTCAAAAGGACTTCGTGCCTCCAGGTTCCATGATTAAAGCAGAGTTCTATAGCCACGTCCTGAGGTGGTGAAGGGAGGATATGAGAATGAAAAGTTATCCTAATCTCAAGGTGCCAAATAGACGATTTTCGGTGATATTGAAGGTTTTATTGTAAGAACGCCGAATTTGTTATCTCTTCAAAATCTATTTTCGTTTGTTTGGAGCCGACTTTGTTTCTCTAGATATCCTAGTCCAATGTTCCAAATATTTCCTGATAATCTCGCAAAACCCCATGAAAACGGTTAATTAGAGGTTTTCAGAATCGCTGATCGTAAGTCTGCAGTCAGAATATGTCCTTGCTTATTACGAATGCAATATTGGACCCACCATCTAGAATTTGTAAATTCTGACTGTAGGTTTGAAAAGGGCGACCCCGAAAATCCCCATTTTCAAGCGATTTTGCGAGATAATCACCTAAAAAAGTTTAAAACGGGACATTAGATGATTAATGCTTACGAAGTACATTATATGATTGGATTTGGTATATCTAGAGTAGAAAAAGGCGGATTGAAACGAAGGAATAGGGAAGGAGTAATTTTAAGTTAATGTATAAGTAGAAATGAGCAGAGAAAGTCGTTCTAATATCACTGAAAGCCATCTTTTTGGCGCTTTCAGGTTAGGCCGCCTCGAAATGCTCACGAGTTAGAGCAACTCTGCGGACGGATTTGGATTCAGGATGAAAAATGGTGCAAAAGATGATATGTCTGACTCGGGTGGCAAAACTTTGTTGAATCGTGTTATGTAAAACAGTTATTCTTCCAATAAGTCTTTATATGGATGTGAGACGTGGATTTTATCAGGGAGCATAAAGTTAGAACTGGAAATATGGGAAAGGACAGTTTTGGCGAAGTTATGGCGAAGAACGGTGCTATTTAATGAAAAGAAAATCATTACGGTAGCCAAGAAGCAGAGAATTAGATGGTTAAATTATGTTTATCAGTTACCAAAGAAGGGTTCAACAAAGGTTGTGATGGGAAAATGGATGTTGCAAGAAGAAGAAGCAGGCCTAGACGGCGTTGGATAGAGGTAGTAGAAAATTACAGAGAAAGTCAGCTAAAATTGGAAATATGTAGCAAACTATCGTAAGAAGTGGAGGAAAATGGTAGAAGCCATAGACTGGAAGAAGTCTATAGTGCTGGGATATTATTATTTTGACGAGAGGAAGACATCCAGAGCAGAGGCGTGGTATAATAATAAGTGGGTTTTATCCATGTTCTTCGATTTCTCACTTCCTAAAGCAAATGGTATTTAAGTACCTAAAGTTATTTTTCTTACTGATTTAGAATTAATTCCAAAAGGAGACGTACTAAATGCAATAAAACCAACCACTACCTATGTTGGAAAACCATTTGAGGA
>LR737389.1:4713241-4739251 GCA_902655005.2 Marronus borbonicus | reverse complement strand
AAAATGGAAGTTTTCGAGGTCGCCTCTCTCAAATCGGCGGTCGGAATCCAATACGGCGTTTCTAAGAAGTAAGAAGATATTCTGACTGGTGACATGATCAGCGATTCCGTTTTGCGAGATTATTGGGGAATGTTTGAGACGTTTGGGAGTATTTGATGTATTTGCTATCAACATTTTCAAGCCTTACACAGTCATCCTCCATTTCTTGTGTAATTGTATATTTTTCCCTTATTGGACATCGTGTCTTTAAAATATCGACTTCCAATTAGGAAAAACTAAGTAGCTTAGTGCAGCGCTTTGCATGAACTTTCTTGTGAATTTTAACAAGAGGAACTCAGCTATGGGTTTGTAATTCAACCTTTTCAAATATATATAGCATATATAATATTCATGTAGCATATTCTTATTTTCAAGTTTCTTAGACGTACAAGCTGCTATATAAAGAAGAAAATGAACGATATTCTTAGGAGACTATCGATCAAACCATTTAGGGACCATAACGTTTAGCTCCCTCCGTCATTTTTCAAATATCGCGAAATATTCTCGCAGTCACTAACCGGAGAGGTTATTTTTACCGAGGTCCCATTTCCCATCTTTAAATAGCGGCCTGATGGGATTCGATTTCGTATTCCGTTATTCATGAGCTTTCGAAGTGATGCAGGTCCGATTTTTCTTTATTGCAGGGCAGGGATTTTCCGTCGTTTTGGAATAGAAACCTATTGCATACACCCTCGCGGTAAACAGAAGGGTTTTCTCGTATTGATGGTGAGCCGTATCTCCAACATCATAATCTGTGCTTGAATTTATGTATTTTGTCAAAGGCAGTGGAAGAAAATTGAAAGTCTTTATAGTTTTGGGGAAATTTTATCCTTCATCTGATGAACCGCATCGACAAAGGAGCATCAAGAAAATTGTTTTCCTTCTATCCCGCTGAAAGTTTTAATGAATTGAAAACAGTTTCGAAATCATTCCGCCTGCGATTTTTGAACGAAAGTAAATATTATCTTTGTACGAGTAAACTTTTAGAGTTTTATGAGACGCGATGGAAGATTGAAGTTTGTTTTGGGAAGATGTAGCAAAGAAACATTCAATAACGGGAAGCAATTACTTCGTTAAACAGCTAATTGCATCATTTCGTAACTCGATAGAATAAATATCCAATTTCTGCTCCTTTCCGGGAAGAAATTGAATTAAAATTGACTTCCAGAGCAAGTATCTCGTGGAATCAATTACAAGTTGTAGTTAAAAATACTTTAGATTTAAAAGAGCTATGTAGGGTTTTTCATTTTGTTGTCCAGGGTGTCTATTTTATAAATGATAACACTTTTATTTTAACGATAAGATATATTCAATACGGTAAATTAAGCACAACACATCAGAAAATGCCTAGAAACAATAACCAAAAAAATAAAATGCTAAGATAGCTTAGCTTCCTCATGGTATTGACGGAATAATTCACGGCAACCGCAACAAAAGGAGAGAAAAAAGTACACTAACACACGGACATGTTTCTGCCTACCCGGCGTCATCAGCGTGGTTTCGAGAGTATTTTTTATCTCTACCTTCTATCGCTGTTGCCTCACAGTTAATGCTACAACTTTCAAAACGACAAACTCGACATTTCTTGGCGCCTTCTAGTGCCAAAGAATGCCTGCCTGCCGTTCGGGAAGCAGCGACATAAACCGGGTACTGTTCCCAAACCATCCCTTGGTTATTGTATATAGTGTGTTATATTGTTATCTAAGCATTTTCTGATGTATTCTGTTTATATACATCATGGTAAGCCTGTCGGAATATTCACATGTGCGGTTTCCCAAAGCGCTACCAGCGTTGCCATCTCGTGTTAAGCAGCCAGAGAACTGCTTGAGGCATGGTTCCATATGATACAATGTTGATGAATAAAGGGAACACACCAATTAGTTGGCGGAATGAAAGGATTTAGGAGACGGTAAAACTAAAGAAGGAGAAATAGAAAGCGTATCATTTAAACAAAACAGAGCAAGATTACGAAGTATATAAGGAATATAGAAGAGAGGTTGAAGAAAATATTAAACAAGCCGAGCAAGAAGAGGAATACACAATCATACGAATTAAATGATAAAAGAAAAGGAAATCATGGAGCGCTGGCGAGAGCATTTCCAGGAACTGCTAAATACATCCGCTATATGTGCAAGCTTAGCTATCTATTTTTCGTTTAACAAAATAGATTTTCAGTTTCGCAAAAATGGCTTAATATAGAAGTGCGGCAAAAATTTAAAAAATTGATACTAAAAGCGTCCAAGGAGCCATGTGGTAGAACCTTGATAAATAATAGCAAAAAAAATCAATTAGTTGGTGGAACGAAAGGATTTAGGAGAAGGTAAAACTAAAGAAGCAGAAATAGAAAGCGTATCATTTAAACAAAACAGAGCAAGATTACGAAGTGTATAAGGAATATAAAAGAGAGGTTAAAGAAAATATTAAACAAGCCGAACAAGTGCCATGGAAACATTTTGGCAAGAAAATGGAGAAAGACAGTAGGGTGAATAAGAAAAAATATTTTAAATAATAACGAAAAACCTCAGGAAAGAACAGGAATACAAGATCAGACAAATTAAATGATAAATGAAAAGGAAATCATGGAGCGCTGGCGAGAGCATTTCCAGGAACTGCTAAATACGTCCGCTATATGAGCAAGCTTAGCTATCTATTTCTCGTTTAACAAAATAGATTTTCGGTCTCGTAAAAATGGCTTAATATAGAAGAAGTTCGGCAAAATTTTAAAAATTGATACTAAAAGCATCCAAGGAATCATGTGGTAGAACCTTGATAAATAATAGCAAAAAAAATCAACTAGTTGGTGGAACGAAAGGATTTAGGAAACGGTAAAACTAAAGAAGGACAGATAGAAAGCGTATCATTTAAACAAAACAGAGCAAGATTACGAAGTATATAAGGAATATAGAAGAGAGGTTGAAGAAAATATTAACCAAGCCGAACAAGTGCCTTGGAAAGATTTTGGTAAGAAAATGGAAAAAGACAGTAGGGTGAATAAGAAAGATTATTTTAAAGAATAACGAGAAACCTCAGAAAAGAAGAAGAATACACAATGAGACAAATTAAAATTAAAGAGAAAGTAGTCCTAACAAATGGAAACGAGATCATGGACCTCCGGCGAGAGCATTTCCAGGATTTGCTAAATACAGAAATTAACATAAGACAGGAATCCGCAGACCCATCTTTTTCAAATTGAAGCTCGATAATTCTTCGACGGTTTATGCAACCGAAGCTACGCGAAATTATAATGATTTTTAATTAATATCTTAGTGTATGCTATTATTTCTTTCAGCGTTTTAATTTTAATCGTCTTTTATTTAATTATAGTGTTTTTTTAAAGATGTTAGATGAATTCTAGACAAAGATTGAAATAAATAGAAATAGTTATTTAGAAGGAAGCAGCGTATCGATTTCAGAATTACAATGTACCGATTTCGAACATTCATGCTCGTTGCAAACAGTTATTATTATATAAACCCTCGAAATTAAAAAAAATCAGATAAGAATATTTATGTAGGAGTAACATGTAGAGGCACGTATTGAACATATTCTTCAACGACATTAAATGTAGAGAATTACAGAATTGATCATAGAAAAAAATACGGAATCTTGGAAGTATATTTATCAAATTTCAACGAGAAGTCAAGGTGCATGGTTACCTTAAACTTCTTCAATATTTAACTAGCCAGTCGCTGCAAAGTACCAAGATGCTTGATTCCTTTTTTAGTAACGCGGAGATGTAGTAATGGCTGCGCCTTTAATCTGTAACAAGGAACCAAGCAGCGGACGAAATGAACGGATAGACATACTTGCAAACAGTACAAACTCTGCTATTAAAGAGTTTCTTCAAAGCCATTGTTTTCATAATACTAAAGGGTTTCTTTTGTTTTTTTTTGGGGGGAGGGGAGGGGGCTATATATATAATTTTTCTGTTTATTTGGTCGCTGATCCTGTTTTTCTTTTAATTGTTACACCGAGAAAAATAATTACATTAATTCAACACAAAAAAAATGTGTTAGAGTTTTTGCGTTGACTTAACCCAAAATTAGATTAATTAACACTTAATTGTATTTGATTCAATGCTACTTTCTGTGTTCGCGTTTTGTATTGAAGTAACACTATTTTGCTTTGATCCAACACTAATTTATCGCTAATATTATATTATTTTCACCAAATATAATGCAATGCAGCAGTTTGACTATCCATGGCTACATAACACGAAATATGTTACAGTTTGTGTCTGCAGAGGTAAGCGAAAAGCAACCTTTTGCATGCTCATCGGCCCGGTTAGCTTCCAAATTTAATGTGTACATATTTAAGAGAAAAGACGAGTCTGTTTAGTCTCTGCTAATTTCGTCAAACGCACGAAAAGTGGCGAATCAATACGCTAGTTGCGTTGTTAATATACATCACTAAAAATGTGTTGAGCCAACGCCTTTTGCGTTTATAGAACGCAACTTTTTTCTCAGTGTACCTACCGTAGCTACTGTAAGTGGCTAATTCCAATTTGGTAGTTTCTAAGTTTATTTTAATTTTGATTAAAGAATTTGTAATTTGTCTTTATTTATTCTGACCAGTTATATGCACTTTATGTGTCAGCTAATTAAACATGTCATTATTATTATTGTTATTGACAAAAAATGTGGAGGAGATGGTGATAATCACAGTATAGCTTCCAGTTTACCTCTCGTTAATTTAACTAATGAAAGGAAGACTCCGTAAAGGGAAATGCAAATATGATTCTCAAGATCGTTGCAACAGAAAAAGAAACTCAAGAATTCTAATAAAGCTCATGTAACTGCAAAAGGTAAACTCGTTGAGATTAAAGATCTCTATCGGTTACAAATGTAATTGTCCAAATAAACGCAATGAGAAAGGGCAATGTTGAAGGATCGTCAGGAAGAGTTCTGGAAATGTGCACAAAATGCCTTACGACGAAATCAATTCCTTATAACAAAATCAATATTTCGAAAACGATTGAAGGAAGGTCATCAATATTGAAGAAACATTAGTCTCACTGTGGCCGGAAGGAAGGTCTATCTCCCAAATAAAGTTGCCAGATTTAAAATCTATTTCTCGCCTTATTTCACGCGATGCCTTATCTTTTTACAGCAATTTAAGAGCCGACAATGCTGTACAAAAAATATATAATTCGCCATGAATAACACAATAAAACAAATGTAAAATCCTGTGAAATTTAAAAGATTATAAATCTAAAAATTTACAAAAATACACAGGCAGAAGCATTTTATCCTCTCTAGTAGCTTAAATGTAATAGCCTATATCATTGGGAGAAATGCTTGAAAAATAAGTTTAGAGTCAATTAAGCAATTTCTACGAGTCAGTGTCCAAGTATAATTAAAATTGTGTACTTGGTGGTTTTTTGCAGCCGTGAATGAAAGGAAAGAGAATAGGCGTATTTAACGTTTCAATAATGTGGATATTACCTTCTTCAGAAAACGAAACTAATTTGGGAAAAAGTCGTTGAAGAGTATTATGAAGATTTAAAAAATTGTCAACATTTTTTTTTTAATATTTTCATATTTTTACGTTGTGAATTTAATTTATTGAAATAATTGGAACGACCAATTTTACGTTATTAAAAAAATCGTTAAAAATTATTTAATTAATAATTACTAATTAATTTATTTAATTCTAAGCCTGATTCACAATGTAAAAATATCAAAACAATTTCGTAATTCTTCGATACCTCATAATACTCTTCAACAACTTTCTTTTAACGAATTTCGTCTTTTCAAGGAGATCGAAACGTTAAATACGCTTCCTATCATTCGCTGCTGCAAGAAACACGAAGTACACATTATTTTAAATTAAAATTTGTAGTGTTTCTGTGATATTAAAATTCAACACGAGAAAGGTATAGCTTGAACGATACGTGGTTAATGTCCATTTCTAATTAATTATTAAAGCTAGAATTTAAACAGAAGGCAACATAAATAAATTTTACACGAAGTAACATTCTTTCGTTAAAGTAATTAGAATAATAATAATAATAATAACTCGCATAACTTTCTTACATACACTGCTTCGCCCTGAATAATACCACATATGAGGAAAACATAGTCACCACATTATCTATTTCTATTCTTTTAAATCTTTATAAATATAACGTTCATCTAATGGCGATTAAACACCTTAAAATATTATTTAAAAATATTTACGAAAAACTCCATATTAGGCGTCGTAAGTATGTAATTCCGTGTAGTTTCGGTTGCATAAAGCATCGAAGAATTACCGAGATTTAATTTGGAAAAGATGGTACACGACGTGAATGATACCATCCAAGAACACGAAGTAATGAGAGCAATAAGGAGATTGAAGAAACGAAGGGCATTACTCCAGAAATGATAATAAATTTAGGCACAGATGGATTAAAGCTTTAAAGGACATTTATTAGTAACAAGGAAATGAGCAACTGCATAAAAATGGCTATATTTACAAACACTAAAGCGTCGGCATACTCCGCACCGCACATTAATTCTGTACAATTGTTTCGAGAATTTCTGGATTCCTATTGTCGACTGTACGACCGAATGACGTAAGGAAAAGATCTGAATTCTAACATGCCTACTACTAAAATCGAAGCCCTCAAATAATAATAATAATAACAACAACGTTATTTGTTTCGAAGATGTGTACATTGTTTCTTTACTTACGTTTTAAGCAGATTTTGATTTGAATCCTATCAGTCCCACGGGGCAATATATAATCAAAAATCAAAGCACTCCGTCTCCTTTTTCGAACTTGCTCCTTTTATTACAATGTCTTATTTAACATCCAAAAACACGCGTACACTTTCAAACAATTGAGCACTTGAAAGGATTGTCTCCAGTTTAAGATTACAACTAGAAGCTTTAATCTCTATTGCTTTAGATAAGACTCTATTTATCATTAAAGAGGCTTCCTTTTTTTCTTGTTAGGAATATTGCTTGCAAAATCACTTATTTTAACGCATATAAAGGAATTGCCTTTATTGCATTCTTACACTTTAATTTTAATTTTAAATTCATTATTGTTTATAAACAAATACCTTAATTCGATTAATTTAATATTATTTTCGATATGAGCACGATTTCGACACTTAATTCTCTATGAACAGGGATTGTTGAACGTTAGATTGATTGCCTTGCGATACGTTATTTGTTTTTACTTCGATATTTATCGAAAATATCGAAAAAAATTGAGCGGTTTACCAATAGGTGTTATTGCATATGGTTCTTATGGGTTAGTTTCTTTAGAGTTCGTTTACCTTACACCAGATGGCGCACAATTCCCGCCTGTTGGAATCGATTCTCAATTGTCAATGTCAATGCTATACTTACGAAGGTGGGCTCATTCGAATTATTTTGATGTAGGTCCAGAAAGGAAAAGACATTGTCAAGGCGTTGGGAAAACGATTCGAAGTCTAGGATAATCATTCTCGTTTCATTGTAAAAATTATCTAACTGCACCATTTCGATTTTTCGAACGAAGGTATCGCAAAAATGTTTTAAACTTGAAGTGGATGAATTGGGCTTATTTCACGTTGATGCGGCGCGAGAGCTTTTAAAATATGTAGAACGAAGGAGATATTTTTAACCGACCGCAAGATACTAATTTGCACCTTTCTTCCATAATTGATTTGTAACTACCATTATGGAAGATGCAACAGTGGTTGAAAATACTCATATTAAGTAACTCAAATAATAGTTATTGTTAGTTCGAGTCACAACTGCGATCTATCATTTTTCTATCATTTTCGTTGGGAGATACGTGTATTTGCTGCACCCATACCTACCCAGGGTGTAGGGGTGGGTAAATTAGCTTTATTAGTTCACAATTTTTTCCAACTCATTCTATTTTTTGCAAGTTCTTCTGCTTAGTTCCACGTTTTCCCTCTTCGCGACGAAATCTTCTCAACTGCTCTGTTTCAGGACTCTTTTGATCAGGGCCGGGTATATAACGCCCGTGTGCTAGGATAATAATAAAAAACAATTTTTAGTTCTGTAAGTAGAATTAAGTTTATTTAATGTAAGTAAATATGCCGAAAAAAAAAGTTTTTTCCACTGATGTACAGCCTTAATACAATTTATGATTTAATAGTTAACATTAAAAAAAACCTTAAAATATATAATTTTTCCTTAATAATTAACATAACTTAAAGAAAATTAAAAAAAAGATAAACCTACTCACCCTTTACAATTTTTCAGTTGTCTGAATAATCATGAAATTAAACAAGAATTAAGAATCAAAATAACAATTATGGTTGATGTCAATGCGAAGACTTCGAAACTTAAAGTAATAAATATTATCCAAATCAGAATATTTGATTCGGACAGGCAATTGTCCGCAAAATCTTGTAAACGTGAACTTAAGTCTGCCATTGGGCCTCAAGTCGTTGTGTTTCAAAGCAAATGCGCTTTTGTTACATTATAAATAGAATAATTACGGTCAACATTCGATATAATCACCTTTGATATAAGAATCGTTCGCTATAAGCAATCCTTAATATATTTAACAAATTTTGTTTCTGTCATTTGATATGGCTTTTACTTAAAGAAAATAATAAATAATCACGTTTTAATTATTTTTTTAATGTAGGTTTAATTATGATTAGCGTTTGTCTTATTTTGCAAATATTTACAATTTATCGCTTTTTAAAAGTGAACAATACGTCTTGATATTGTTGTATTCCTTTCAACACAATTCGGGTTTAAAAAAAAACAGTTTCTGACACCAGGGCAGCTTTTATTTGTGTACTCCGTAACACAATTAATTAAAATTAAACACAAGAATTATAATAACATATAATTATTATATGGATTTCTTTTAGAACAACTTTAGAATTAAAATATAGCTTTCAGTAGTTAAACGGGCAGAGTAGCGACTTACGCGCGAGAATGATTTCTTAAAATTCTATTGAGGCTCGAGCGCGAACTCCTTTTATATGTTTCAAATGTGTTGGCTAAGATATCTGTCTACTTTGTATACTTTTGCTATTATCAAGGGTTACAACAATATAATCATTTTTTATATAAGCAACTTTTCTTATGTTTGTTGCTAGCGAGGGTGTCTATAACGAACGTCTTTTGTTTATATGAGGCCTAGCACCCCTGGGTCGGAACGGCCCTACTTTTGGTCTTCCTCTTTTTCCTCTTTTTCATTGGTTTAGTCTCCTATATTCGTTCTGTTGTCTATTCTCTCCAATGTCTCCACCATCCAACTTCTTGCTAATTACAGTTCGTAGTATCTTTATATACCCTTTTTACACATTGGATCAATTTATTATCGACTTTCTTATTTTCTAGATTACTCCAAATTTTTTCACGTGGTACACGGTCTAACGCGCTATCCATATCTATAAATGCGATGTACACTGCCGTTCAGAGAAGTTCGGTCGGTTGGTAAAAAACAAGGTTACAGAAACAAACGAAACTAAAAACAAAATGCAATTTTATTGTATGTACAGGTAAAAAGACAAAAACAAATAAATAAAAAGTTATTCTGGCCTAATATAACATACTGAACATTATTTTTTTTTTTCATCGAAAAAACCTCCTTTGCTGTTAATCACCGCTCGAACTATTCTAGGCATTCTTTCGATAAGTTTTGTTAAAATGGATTGTGGAATATTAATCCATTCATGTTGCAGAATATTCCGTAAATGTTCTTGTGAAGTTGGGCATATTTTTCGGATCCTCCTGTCCAGTTCATCCCACAACAATTGGGTTCAAATCTGGGCTTTGTGGGGGCTACGTCATTACTTTCAGGGTGTGCTGTTCTTGTTGCTCCTTTAGATAGTTCTTACACACTAACGCAGTGTGTTTTGGGTCGTATTCATGCGTGAATGTAAAGTTACGGCCTACTATACGCAGTCGTGATGGCACTGCATGACTCTGGAGTATTGCAAAATAACTTTCCTTCCTCATTACACGCTGCACTCTGCATAAATCTCCCGTCCCAGCAAAGGAGAAACATCCCCACACTAACACAGAACTACGCCCTTGCTTCACTGTTGGCACAATGCAGTTCGGGATCACTTTTCGGTTTTAGATCTTCGGATATAAACTCGTCGATTTTGCCCAAAAACCTCAAACTTTGACTCGTCACTCCAAAGCACGTGTTTCCAATCTAGATGAGAACGGGCCCACTGTAGCCGTTTTGCTCTGTTGCCCCGACGTAATAAGGGTTTTCGAATGGCAATGCGTCCATGAAGGTCCGCTTGTTGAAGTCGACGTTTTACCGTACTCGCCGAAACTTGTTCTTCACGGCCGCGATTGACTTCGGCTGCTATTTGTGGCGCTGTTAATTTTCTATTGCGTTTGCTTAATAATACAATTCTCAAATCTTCAGCTTTTGTTGTTTTCCTAGATGCTCCAGGACGAACACGATTTTCTACAGTTCCAGTTGTCCGATATCGCTTTATGATGTCGTTTACTGTTGAACTTCTCATATTTATTTTTTCAGCAATTTGTCGCCCCGAATATCCTTCTTCAAACAGCGTAATAATGCGTGATATTTTGAAGTAAATTTTCTTAAAACTTTCGCGCAAAAACGATAGATGCACACCAACACACGTTTAACAGCAAAATGAAGCAAATTTATATCTTTACGCCTGTGATAAATAAACAAGAATGATCCTGCGGTATATTTCCTAAATGTATTGTTCGTTAATAATCCCCAAACGACCCGTTTCAAAAGATCGGTACTTCCGAGAAATTCTTGGAGTGATAATGAAAGGGACTTTATTGTGGTTGTCGCAATATTTCTACTTTACATAATAATTTATGGCTTTAATCCCTTAGAAAAGAGTGTATGCTTAATATTTTTCTAATTTTATGTATTAATAATTGTATACAGTGTGATATAATGGATTTTTATTGTATGACCGAACTTCAGTGAACGGCAGTGTATATTGATTCTATACTATTTTGTGCTCTCATGATAACTTCCTTAATCGCAAAAATATGGTCGATTGTACTTTTTCCTTTTCTGAAGCCACTCTGTGAATCCGATATTGTTAGATCAGCTATTATTCGAAGTTTTTGTTGCAATATTTACGTTCGTATAATTTCGCAATAATGCTTAGCAAAGTTATTCCTCTATAGTAAGTATAGTCCTTGTTATCGCCCCTTTCAAATATTGGTACTATGAGATCGAGACTCCGATCCTCGGGTACTTGTTCTTCCTTCCAGGCTTCATTAAAAATTTCGCAGAAAAAAGACTTTGCTCTTTCGCATATATTTTTAATCATTCCTGATGTTATTTTGTCTTCACCAGAAGCTTTGCCATTCTTAGTTGTTTGATTGTATTTAATAGTTCTTCGTATGTAATTCCCAGATCATGCTCATTTGGATCGCTATTACAATTATGTAATGTTTGTTCTTCTTCTTTTTCTGCTACTGTCACGCGGACACTCTCCAATAAATGGTGAAAATATTGTTTCCCAGCGTTCCATGACTTTTCCCTCTTCTGTGATTATTTTTCCAACTACGTTCCTTATTGTTCTTGTGTCTACTCGTTTACCATTTCTGAAAATCTTTAGCGTTTCAAAAAATAGTTTTGGACTTCCCTCATTATCATTTTCCATCTTCTTTCCAAATTCATTCCAGGACTTTTGTTCTGATTCTTTTACTAGTGTTTTATCTATTTTATATTGTTCTTTATATAATTTAAAAATCATATCTGTTTTGTCTCTTAAATATTGTCTCCTTTATTCCTTTTCAATTTTATATTCATCTTAACTTCCTCCACCAGCCTGTTGGCTTTTTACCATTGTTTGTTTTTATTGTGACACAAGCTAATTTTGCACTTTCTATCACTATATCTTTGAATGCATTCCGTTGATGTTGTAGAATTGTATCTGTTTTTTTGCTTGTATTACGTCCATCTTTCCATTAACAATTTCTTCACAGTTCGCTTTTCTTTCAATTTATAATACTTTCATGATTACTTTTTCTTTTAATCTCACTGCGCTCTGCTTGTTATTTAAAGCACAAAATTTCAAAAAAAAATGGGAATAACAACGTTCTACGCCTATGAGCTAAGTTGCTATTCAATGAATCTACTTTAAACTTAAACAAACCAAGCTAAAATATTAGACTACTCACGTATCGATTTCGTTAACAAAATATTTATCAATCTAATAACAAACAAACATTGCTGAAGCACCAACTCGATCATATTCATATCAACATTTATTCATTAAACTTATAACAATTGAAAGATGTATACATAACATATTCAGCAGTTCTAAAAATATTATTACATTCTAGTTTGAGAATATAAATACAATGTTATACCTATAGTGCTACTTACTTGAAAGATGAATAACTTTAGAAAGAACTAACTTACTTTTTATTTAATTCCGCCAAATGTTAAACCTAAATATAATATGGAACCGCTTATACAGGTTGATTCATTTTTATTTTCAATGTTACCATTGAGATCTCTCTTAATATTGAAGATTGAATTTCAAAACGTTGCTTCCGAAATTCAATATAGCAGTGATAAGAAGCTGATGATAGCCGGAATTGATCGAAACGAGCCTCTGCAAAGCCAAAGAGGGTGCCAGAGGCAAAAGAAGAAAGTGAAGATTTGCTTATTAAAAAAATCTCATTTGCCACAAAGCTCATTTTCTCTCCGGATTCAAAACAAACAAAATTTAGCTTTACCAAATTTAAATCTACCTTCTATTACCAATAACACTGTTCAACATTGTTCAATGAAAATGTTTCAGGCCTAAAAATAACTTATCTTGAAGTAAAAAATCACAATAATATGTCATTTTTTACAGTTTAAATATTCGATTTCGGGGAAATTTCGAGGTTGGGTGTTGTCATACCTATCACCTGATAATTTTTTCTCGAGCTCCAACTGTTAGTTATAAGCAGAATTACTGTTGCTATGAATGAAACGTGAATTTTATATTTTTTCTGCTGAAGTTATTGCAGTACTTCTGCTTTTGAACTGGAACGTTTGTTAAATCAAAATGTGTGAAATCGGCGGATCATTTGGGTAATCTGACGCTTCTTGTCCATGTTTAGATCATTTACCAGTCCCTATTCCACCCCAAACTTTTGAGCTGGAAGTAGAAAATGAAGACAGGGTGGGAGAAGAAGAACTCACCAACATGATCCTGATTTCGAGGAAAATCACACAGATTGACCCTACTGGAATTAAGTAACCTCATTCGAGACTTTGGCTTATCGAAGGAGAAGCCAGGACTTCTGTATTGCAGGAAAAGAATCTTCTGCAGCGTGATGCCTTACACTATAGACAATATCAGAGAGATGTGTTTCCTTTCTTTTTGTGAGAAGAAAACTAGTCTTCTTGTTTGCTGCGACGTTAACGGCTTGATGGAATGTTTGACTGTGAACCATGATCCAACTGAATGGAGGCTATTTATGGATTCTTTGCTGTGTATTACTTCACAACGGCAACCGTCCTCGACTCAATCAAATATGCTGAACAAGTGGGAAATCTGTGGTGATCTAAAAGTCCTCGCAATACTCTTAGGAACGCAAATATTATTGGTTTTTATCTTTGTAGGAAAGGAAGAAACTTCAACTCTAGCGCGCAAGAGATGTTCTTCGTTCACCCTTCCATATAAAGCTGGGTCTGATAAGAAATTTTGTCAAAGGTATGAACCAAGAGAGATAAGCCTTTAAGTACTTAAGATACAAATTTCCTAGATTGAGTGGTGCAAAGGTTAAGGAAGGTATTTTTGTTGGACTATAAATTCACCAACTTGCAAAGGATACTGAGTTTGCTCGAGTTTTGGAGGCGAGAGAAATGGAGGCTTGAGAAGCTTTCAGGGGAGTTTATTGATTTTTAAGCAACAAAGGAGATGATAATTACGAGCACTCTGATGCAACATGTCCCACATTCTCCATTCTCACTTAGACATTTTCCTTCAGAGTTGTAGAGTTGATTCCATCAGAATATTTCTTTAGCGGAACAAAGATGTCAGGGCCGTTGGAAGGAAGTGATGCTTGCGAATTATTACTGGTCTGTGTGTGAGGATGCTCTGGAATTCGCTTACAAGAAGCAAGCTAAAAGACAATGATCTCACGAGGTCACCACATGGTTCTCTTCAGACCCAACCATCTGCCTGATTATGATGTTATTAAAGAAGTTGGGATGAATTTTCTATTTCTTCCACCTATTGAATATTGCGGAAACCAGAGCTAATACAAATTTTTTCGTCACAAAATTGATGAGATTGGAGATCGAGTGAACATTTAAAGAGATAGAGTGAGAGTCCACAATTAATCAGCCTGTAGATCACTTGACTGGATGCAATAATTTTTAATGCATATTGTGTAACATTGCCATGCTGAATCTGAAAATTTGAATGCTCGTCTTGTCCTTTCACCAAATGTTTTATATTGCACATTTTTAGGTGTAATTTTAAGGTGTAAAAAGAGAGGTAATATCAACAGGTACTATGTATATTATATATTGGTATGTATAAATAATCTGTTTTTTTTTTTGCCTGTAAGTATATCTTATTTGTACTTTTGTTTCGTTGAAGTTAAAAATTGGAGAAAAATTGCGAATAGGTTGGTTGTACAAGGTGGGCCAAATTCGATACTTTTAATAAGAAACTTATATTTCTAATGGAATTAGACAAAAACCGACGTAAGCTTCTGGAGCTCGATTTTAAGGAGAAATCGATTGGTGAAATCCCTATTTTTGTATCTTCCTTCCTAAGAGATATAGAGCGTTCTCTTAAAATGTGCAATTTTTAAAAACCCCTGTAACTTTTTTATTTGTGAAAATGCTTGATTTATATAGAAACTATATTAGGGCGCTTTTTGACGCAGAATCCTGTGCTTTGAGATATTATCAAGACTTGTGTTTCTTTATATGGAACACCCCATATATTTTTACACTATTGAAAAGCATATAAAATTACCTTTAGAGTGATATAACACACTTGATATTTTATTTAAACAATTTTTAAATTATTTGTCTTTCTTCATTTCACATTATTTTAAGATGGCTATAGATGGTAAAGTGTTTTATAGAAGCAGGTGAAAATGAGGAAGCTGCATGTAACATTTACTATGAGCGATATCCTGAAAGACAACAACCGTTCAGAGACATTTTCTCAAGGTTAAAGAAAAATTTAATACATTTTGGATCCTTTCAAAAGCCGAGACCTAAAAATTATGTGGCTCAAAATAAAGACAAAGAATTAGAGGAAATTGCTGTTTTAGGGGAAACTGTAAATAACCCGACATATTCCACTCGCCAGATGGCACAAACAACAGGTTTAGCAAGAACATCGGCACGGCACATTGTAAAAAAGCATAAAATGAAACCCTATCGGACAAGGAAAGTGCACTGCCTTATTGCCGCGGATTTGGAGCATCGTATGGTATATTGCCAATGGCTTTTGGGAAAATGTGAAGAAAATCATAATTTTGCTCTAAACTCTGTATGGACGGATGAGCACGGTGAGGACAGTAAGCAGTGCGGGAATTTTTAACAGTTTTAATTCTTATACTTGGTCGCGTGAAAATCCAAGGACGATACAGTTTCAATGTGTGGGTAGGAATTTTCCATGGCAGGATAATTGGGCCTTACATATATAACGGAATTCTTAACTCTGAAAGCTACTTGCAAATTTTGCGACAATTTATTGAACCGTTCGTAGACGAAATACCTTTAAATCAATTGGAATTCGTTTACTTCCAGCATGACGGAGCACCTCCTCACAATGCTGGCCAGATTAATGAGTTTCTAAACCAACAATTCGGCAATAATTGGATCGGGAATCAAGGACCGATACATTGGCCGGCAAGGTCGCCTGTTCTAACCCCATTAGATTTTTTCCTTTGGGGAAGAATTAAAAATCTTACGTTTAAGCATTCTCCCAATTCAAGACAGGAATTAGAAGCTGCAGTTCTACAAGCGTTCGACTCTCTATCTCCGCTCGAGTTGGCGAACTCAGCTCAGAGTGTAAGAAAACGGTGTCGATTATGTTTACATAATAAACCCTCTTAATTCCTTATAGCTATGATATCAGTAATGCTATTAATGGTTTCCTTAGTTTAGTTTGTTTGAATTGTTATTTGTAACATTTAATATTAAAACCATTTTTTCTGCCTTGTTGAAATCTTTTATTTGCTTATTTACCACCATCCACAGCCATCTCAAAATAATGTGAAATGAAGAAAAACACATAATTTAAAAATTGTTTACATAAAATATTAAGTATGTTGTATCATTCTAAAGGTAATTTTATATGCTTTTCAATAGTGTACAAATATATAGGGTGTTGCATATAAAAAAACACAAGTCTTGATAACATCTCAAAAAAATAGGAGTTTAAAAAAAGAGAAAATTAGAGCATAGGATTCTGCGTCGAAAAGCGCCCTAATATCGTTTTTATATAAATCAAGCATTTTCACAAATAAAAAAGTTACAAGGGTTTTTAAAAATTGCACATTTTAAGAGAACGAAATGTATCTCTTATATTAAGGAAGATATAAAAATAGGGATTTCACCAATCAATTTTTCTTTAAAATCGAGCTCCAGAAGCCCAGGTCAGTTTTGGTCTAATTCCTTTAGAAATATAAGTTCCCTATTAAAAGTATCGAATTTGGCCCACCTTGTACATATGTACGTACATTACTGTGTCAAAATTGGCAAGGAACCAAGGATCTATATATTAAAATTACTTAATAAGGTACATTAAAATATTTACAGCAGTAATGTAATTAATATTTAGTGATATAACAGATAGAAATGTTAAAATAAAGTACTGCTATAGATTCGATTTTATAAAATACAAATAAAATAAATAAATTTGGCACAGCTAGAAAATCTTGCAGTGAATTTGAAGTTTTCAAGTTTTACATCGTGCTAAAATAATAATTTCACGGACATAAATACTAATAAGAAAGGTAATCGAAGGTGCTACAAGTAATAAATTTAACATTTCCAAATGGTTTCTAACACCTTCCTTTTACCAGAAAAAGATGATGGGACTTGGATATGAAATATGCTGCAAATTTAATGAATCTAACATCGGTCCATGTTAGTCCTGTAGAAATTAATTATTTCCTACGTTATTGCAGCGTAAAGTATAGAAAATCTAAACCTATTCAAAATAAGACACATTCCGAATGCTCTATCATAGTAGAATATTGCTACAGGTACATTGAAATGTCTTTACTTGTTTTTACAGAATGTTATCTTTATATTGAGCGAGTCATTTTCGCAGGTTCAAAAGATTGTACCTTTGTGGCTGGAGATTTTTCAAAGTTGTTTCGTTCTTGTTACGGGGTTTGATGGTAGGCATGGTTTAAAGTTATATTGAAACCTGCAGGATGTATTTTTTTTAAATAAAGCAAGCTATATACGAGAGCGGTTGAAGGATCATTGTTCACTAGACAGCTGTCAAAGTCTCAAAAGTTTAAACGCGACCGTACATGCACAAAAGATGAACATCGTTCTGGATATCCAGTGGAACTGGCTACCCCCGAAATGATTGCTAAAATCCACGATATGGTTTTGAATGATCGACGAATTAAAGTGCACAGGCATATCGCAAGGAACAGTGCTTTCAATTTTACAGGAAAAATTTGGTGCGAAAATAATCTCGGCAAGATGGGTGTCGTGTGATCGACTCTGAGGCTGTTTTGACGCTTTCCCGTCGCAATCCTGACGAGTTTCTCCATCGATACGTGACTATGGACGAAACATGGATACACTACTACACTCCCGAGACAAAAAAATAATCAAAATAGTGGGTTTTTGAAGGCGAACGGGCTCCGAAGAAGGCGAGGACGACAAGATGATGGCCTCGGTTTTTTGCAATGCACACGGAATTATCTACATCCATTTCTTGGAAAAAGGACAAATAATAACTGGGAAAGTATTATGCGTCGTTATTGGACCGATTGAGCAAAGAAATCACCTCGTTTGAAAAAGATCCTTTTCCATGCAAATTATGGAATTAATATTCGAGTTAGTGTAATTTTCGCCATAATCACCGCATTTGGCCCTCACTTATTTTTTTTTATTTCCAAATTTAAAAAATGGCTCAGCAGATAACGGTTCATGTCGAACGAGGAAGTCGTCGCCCAAACAGATGCCTATTTTGGACACCTTCCGAAATCTTACTTGTTGGAGGGCTTAAACAAGCTGGAGAAACGCTTGGAGAAGTGTATGTTAAATAGAGATTCCGTTGAAAAATAAATAAAAATTTACAAAAAAAAATTTGTTTGCTTTTTCTACGGACTTTGTGTTATCAAATTTGAATCGTCCTTAAATTTTGAAGTTGCAATTAGATGTTGCTGAAATGGTTATTTTTATTTATTTTTTTTTGTAACTAGATCCAGATATTTCAACATGGCTTTACTAGGGCAAAATTCACTCAAACTGCTCTTTTTCAGTTGACGAATGGAGCTTTATCAATACTGGAGAATCGGAGATTAGGATATGAACTGTTTCGGGACTTCAAAAAGGCTTGTTGATAGCATAGACCGGGCTAGCTACAGATATATGCCGTAGCGCATAATTTATTGAGATCCTTCTTCTCTAATAGGAAGCAAATGTAATTTTAAGTGAAAGCAGTTTTGAAATGATTTACTCAGATGTTGCCTGAATTTAACGAGAAGTGCATATTTCGTTTAAAGAAATAAAACCTAAAATAGCTACGAACTTATGAAACACCCTGAAGGTTTCAATTTAATTTTAAATTCATTCATAAAGGGACAATCTCCCGAGCCTGCAAAAATCACTCACCCTATAAACTATTTTACAACAGATCGGGTGAAAAAGACAGCTTTTCACCCTTGGAAAAAATGAAAAGTAACAAATCTGTATGAAGTTTTTTGATTTATTTAAGTTGCACCAACACCATGAAGTAGGTAACAGTTGCTCCTAATACCTGAAAAGATATGCATTCAAATCAAATGAAGATACATTCTTTTACGGAGATTGATTTAAATTACTTACTGAGGCAAACAGATCTAAAGATATAGTAAAGAATTTAGCCCCGGAAATCGACATGGCCTTCTGGCATTGTTGACAGACGATCTGGACGAATGTTTTTGCCTCTTCTGAACCGTCGTACCAGTGGCAGCTGTATGCGGCTTCCATGACTGAAGAACTCTATGCATGAAATGAAAAGTAGATTTTAGGAATCCAGCTTATTCCAAAGATATAGAATCTCATTTCTAAAGATAGGATTACCTCTTCTATGAGACGATTCCCAAAGATGCAGAAGTGAAATACTTGACCAAGGGCATAAAACAAGTAACCTAATACGGTTAATGCATATTTATTAACACCATCGATCTGAAAATCGGCAAGAGATTAAACAATCGGGAATTTAATTCAGTAATCCACAATTTTACCTTAGTGGCTTGATATGCCAACAGCGTCAACATGATGGTTGACGTTAACATATGTAATAGTAAAGCTATACCATAGGCATCCCCTATGGCAGTTACTAATCTATAAAACACGAGAATTCCTTTAGAAAAACGTATACTCAATATCCTAACTTACCTGACCACATGCTTATGCCTTTCAACCCAATATTTTATTGCTGATCTCACCATCAACTCTTGCTTCTTAGTCAATCCATTAGGACCTATACCGCCGCTACTAAATTCTTGCAGGTTCGCTGCCCTGTAAGTAATCCCCATTTCTTGGTGAGTTGTGTACATGCCTTTCAAATTAGCTTCTTCGTTCTTCTGGTTGTAATCTAGAAAATCAACGATCCCACAATAAGAATACATTTCTCTCTAAAATCTAGAAGACTTACCATTATCTACGAAATTATCGCGAGATGTGGCGCTCGGTGCTCTGAAGAGGTCAGCGCTTTTCGGGACGTAGGTGTCTAATGTTGCAGACAATTCCTACAGAAAAGAAAATAGGGAGGAGTTTCTGGTAAAATAAGATCGTCAATAATACCATCAAGGGCTTCATTATTTCTTTGAGGTGTTGCAATTGCTCGCAGGCGAATATCAGCCACGAGCAGAAGAGTGAATCTAAGAGATTTGAATGCAGCATGGAGAATCCCACGTAGTACACCTTGAAATAATAAAAATAAATAGTTTTATACTTCGTAAAGCTGAGGAAGTGCATTTGGATGACTTACCTGATAGACCAATGATATGTAGTATGGCATACCAGACATCGCATCCCACGGGTACCAAGATCTGACTAGCAATCTTGGCACTTCTTCGGTGATGGTTTCATTTTCATTGTTCGGATCTTTTCTCGTATGCACGCTATCTCCAAAGAAGGTGATCGTGGTCCACGCTAGAATTAAAGTGAAAATAGAATAATTTCTTGTAAAGATTTTTTACTAAGATTTCATTTTATCGGGGAAGTCTTTATGAAATTTTATTTATAAATTCCAAGTTTCCTTGCTTGTATTCTGTGGTATAATGGCAGCTACTTTTCAAACAACGTGGATTGGCAGGATTGGTAGGGCGTCTAAAAATCCTCATTGAATGAGGGACACTAATTCCCAAAGAGGGCGGAGTATAAATGTCTGGTGTGGAATATTGGAAGACGAATTGATGATGGTTCATTTACGGCAGTACTTAGATTTTCTAATACATCAGTTCCGCCTTTGCTTGAGAGTATTAATTTAAATTTGCGTCAGGTGACATCGTAAGCGATCATCTGAACAGGGTATTTCCGATACAATGGGCCTATAACATGGCCAGCTCGTTCTCCTGATTTAAGTCCTTTAAACAATTTTCTTTGGGGAAATTTCGAAGAATTAAAAAAGCTTATTAGGGTCGTTTGTGCCAGCATAACGCTAGAAATTTGACGAAACTTAACCAGTGTTAACTTTATAAAGATTATAATTGGCAGCAGTTATAAGGAAAGTTATTAAAAACGACTTACAAATTCCAAAAATCGAATATAATAAGGTATTCCATAAAAAAAAATGAATTAGATAACTCCCCACCTAGCCTTAGAACATTTGTTTGCAATACATACCTATCCAGCTGCCTATGGATACAATCATTACAATTATAAGAAGCCTTCGCATTTTGGTTAAAGCCAATTGATGATACCTATTATTGGATTCTAAAAATAGAGGATGGCTATTCGATTGGTTCCATATACCTAAAGTTCTACAAGAAAATATGGAAAGAAAGAAAAAATCATAGATCACGGCCCAAAAAATGCTACAGCATAACTTACCTGTAAAATAATTTTTGCCTGACTCCCAAGTATATGAATTTCGTTATGGTGTGCGTGAAAAATAACACTGTGACTGTATTCGTTGCTAAATCGTTGACGTCATCCCTTTCGACGATGAGATTTGCAAAAGTAAATCTGAAAACTCATTCAAATGTCACAATCTTTAAAGTTTTTTGTCTGCAATGCTTTTGAAAATTTTCAAAAGAAAATTGAAGGCAACACATTTATTTTTTTTTTTTACAAAAAATTTAAAAAAATAAAAGATAATTTCGTAAATTCTTCTCTTCTTAGAATAATTAAAGCTAAACTTACGAAACTATTTTTAAGAGATCTTTCATTTTATTATTTAAAAATACCCTTAAAAATAATTTCGTAAATTTTTTTATCTTAGTATAATAAAAGTTATTGAAATAATTTATGAAATAATTTGTAAGAATTTTTTTTTAATTAAAGAAATTCTCTTAGAAAATGATGTTTTTTTTAATATAATAGAAGGTACTTAATAATTATTTTTAAGAGTTTTTTTTTATTTTATTTTTATTCTAGTGTAATAGAAGTAATTGCATAATTTACGAAATTATTTTGAAGAGGTTTTTTTTTAATTAAAGAACAAAAAAAAAATTAAAAATAATTTGATAAATTATTACAATGATTTTTTTCTATACCGAGACAAGAAAAATATTTTAAATTGTTTTTGACTACATATAATAAGTTAAAATTGTTTAGCTTTAGAATTAAAAAATTCTGTTTTTGTGATCACTTGATGATTTTTATTTGGCCTGAAGGTGTGTTGTTTTTGAACGACAAATCAGTCTCCCAATTTACAAAGGGGGTTTCACGAATTTCTTACTGCTAGTCTCTATCGGGATTAAGGTCATAAAATTTCTTACGTAAGGCCTATGTTGGACCCTCTTAAGCACGCGATAGTCATCTATAGAAGAGTAACCGTTGTTGAGTAGAGTTAAAAAATTAACAGAAGGGTTTGTCAGTTTTCAAGAAGTCGGTTTTTAGAAATCCCTTTTTTTTTATAACATTGTGAAATTCATAGACACAGAATTATTTAGTTAATTAAATAAGTGTCGATTTGAAATGATGTAGGATGTAATCAAAATTAATCCTTTTACTTCTTCAAGTGTATTTCACATGTAATTCCCCGTCACCCGAAATGTTAGTAAATGCTAAATTAAATAAATAATAAATAAAATACAGGGAAATTGTAACCACGAGTTAAATTTTACAGATTGTATTTAATAAATTTTTAGCAAAAAACTAGCCATCTTGTGGACGCTAGTTGATATAAAAAAAATTCCGATGTGTTCCGTGTTCAAAAATACTCAATCAAATATAATTTGAATCGGCACCTTAGCGTGTTAGGTCAATCGTTAAAGAAACAACGCCATTTCGCAAGAATTCCAAATTTGAAATAAAAAGCTATTTGTTTTTCTTTCTGTGGTAATTAACTTAACACTCGAGGGACATTGATGCCACTTCTAAAATTAAACCTGGACCTTACAATAAATTTTCTGCGCTAAATAAATTGTTTTTGAATTATTCAGTCGTTTCAAAAACAAACGAATCACCCAGTATAATTAAGGTTGTGAATAACATTTTATTTTGTAATTCTTCTGTCTGTATTAGCAACAATTTCGTGAAGATTTAAATGAAGGATCGTGATCAGAGGGTTACGTATTTTGTTTCTTTTGGGGACGAATATTAGTTGCTGAATTTTCCTTTTGAAACGAAACCATTTTATTTGCGATTTAAGAAACTTGAAGGTACCAGTTTGTTTATTATTTTTAATGGTTTCTTTGGAATTATTTTACCATAATATCTCATCAACACACTCTGTACAATAAGACAATCTTTAATTTGCATTAAAATGATTTTAGAACACAACAAAATTAGAAAATCACGTTGATAATTTATGAAAAATATAATTTTTTAAGTAAGCTGCAAAAATCGTTTTTCTCCAATTTAATTAAGTAAGTCACAAACCATGGCCTGATATAGTCGAATTTAACTGGAAGTGTTAAAAATATTTAAAAAAAATCAGATTATATTAAAATTAAAATTACTATTTCTGCATTTATTTTATGGCAAGTATCAAATTTAAATCCCTCAGTTCTTCCTGCCAAATCATCAATATTAACTAAATATTCTTTTTATACAAGACAAACAACTCAAGATTCTTAAAAAAATTCTTTCAGTCGAAAATACTTACCCATATTGAAGTAACAACAGAAACAAATGAGCGAAACAATAACCTAGCCTCAAAGTATGCACCGCTCCAGTATTTTCCGCATAGTAATTAAGCATGAAATGCCCGGAGAATTTCATAATCTTAATATTGGGCATCAAGTCGGCCACAAGGCCTTGGGGCTTGAATTGCATCATCTGGAATTTGATTCGAAGAGAAAGAAAATTACTTTAAGAGCGAAAGCGAGAACTTATTTGACGAACCTTGTGAAGATTATATTTTCAAAAGTCCATTAAACCTCAAAAAAAAACGATTTAAAACATCACCACCGTCTAAGCACTATTGCACCATTTAATAAAACCCGACCAAAAGAGATTATTAAACGAGTTCAAGATCATTTTCTTTTTCTCTGCAAGCCTTCTTTAATTAAACGTCCCAACAAACGCCTCCTCGGAGGAATCCAAACTAAACTAACTAAACCCAGGTAACTTGTCAGCATTCACCTGATGGCTACGTCATCATTACTAACCGTGAATGATACGGGAATCTGACACGGACTCGTCCTAGAAATAAAAGGAATAATCGCTTTCAGTTTTACGGATTAAAAATGCAATAGTAGGCGGCGTATGTCGTGGACCAATCCATGGGGTGGACAATGCGGCTTGAAACTTCGCCTCCGTTCATAGTAAATGAACGGAGTCGTGCCGGCGAGGGAAGATACCTCGTACATGGGTATTTAACTTTGTTTAAGGGAGGGTTTCACATCTGCGTTTATTTGATGTATCGGGAAAGTTTCATCGTCGTTTTATAAGCATATTTTAGCATTGTAGTTCTTTTATTCAGGTCAGATTATTTTCTTTTGTGAATTAATTAAGACGAAAATAATTTAAAATATTTTATATTTCACTGTACCAGAGGTCGTTTCTATATTCCTGGATTAAGCATGAAAGAAAAAAGATTAGAACAACAATAAAAATTTATATTTCAATTTGGATAAAAGCACGACATCGTTTTAATAACATCTCTAATCCATCATAAAAAGATTCCTTTGGTTTGTCTACAAAACACCTTTCAACAGCCGCTAACGTCCATAAATTTTGTTCCCCTTAGTATTTTTTTTTTTTTAGATTTTGAAATAGAGAATAGCTACAGAGAGCTAGATCAGGAGTGTAAGGTGGATGGTTAATTCTTATAAAGCCGCACTCAGCAACGGTAGTTTTTGAAAATCTTGACTTGCGGAGCAACAGGATAGCTTGCGTCAGCTTTCCGCGACTTTTCACTTTAACTGAATCTTTAAGGATCTCATTCATCTTCTGAGACTCCTAGTAGAGCTGTTTATTGTCGCTTCTTTAATTTTACATGTACCGGAAGATGTAAAATTAACTACTAAAAACTTGGCTTCTTCAATAGCATCGGAAGTGATCACGTGACGAGGCTAAACTGGAAGGGGATCATCATCATCCACGTTTAAATAATTTTGACCATTCACAAATTATCGATTAAGGACAATCATCCTTGTATAGAGCCAACATTTCTTCGCGAATAATTTTTGGAGGTTTTCCTTGTTTTGTTAAGAATTTGATAACTGCGATATTCGAATTATTTCGTTAAAAGACAATATAATGAAAAATAACATTATAAAAATGAAAACTATCTGAAGTGGTAAACTACACAAACAAATTAAAAGAAATTAAAGACTAAAATTACTACCAGAAGAAATACGGCTCCAACAAAGAAACCAAATTGAATTGGCAACCCTTTTACAACATTCGCAAAATCCACAAAACATTTCAATAAGGACCTTCACCATCTTCTAAATTGTTGAAAACAAAGAAACAAATATTGTTGAAAATATGTCTAAATCTGTAGTTGAATATGTTGGAGACGGGAAAGCCATTGGCAGAGCGTTGGAGCAAACCATGAAGAAAATTTAATTGATACCTTGCTTAAGCATCGAGAACTTGCGAAACAGACAGGAGAGGATCAGTAAAAAATGAAGCCAACAGAATAGCAAATGTTGCTGCGTACCTGTAAGGCTGAGAACACTTACGGAATCTTGAAACGCGATCGCTTTTCTGCACTTCGATTTTATAGCCCGTACGTAAAAAGTATTGAATTCAACAATCAAATCGGGCAATCCATTAAATAAATTTGAGACTCGTTGGATGACTCCTGGCGTATCTATGGATTGAGTCTTGAATTCCTTCATAATATCCAGAAAGTCATTGTAAACTTGAGGCTTATCACCAAACTTATATTTAACCAAATCCAATATGATAGCGCATCTTCAACTTTAGGTCTTTGAAAACTACTACCAGGTGATTGTTGTTGTTGTTCACCTTGTGCTGGTGCCCTTGGAGGTGATGTACCTGTATTACGCATTTGCGCATGACCAATTACAGATAGCGGTTGTATCATCTTGGTCTTTCCAGAATGAAGAGCTGCCGCGGTTGGCACGATGTCGTAACTAGCTGGAGGCGTTAGCGGAAAAATAGACCACTTTTACGGTGTCGGCATTGGAGTACGCGATTGTCGGGGTTATGTTAGGGAACGTTGGACGATATAAATTCCCAAATATCGGAGGACCT
>LR737389.1:4666228-4695537 GCA_902655005.2 Marronus borbonicus | reverse complement strand
CCACAGAAATGAAGCCATCATCCCATTGGCTGTTCAAAGCTTTACGTGTGGTGTTCCAAACATCCTCTATAGGTTAAATAGAATCGAACCCAATATAATTCCCTGAAAAATGCCGCGAGGGACAGCCAACCAATTTGATCGAATGCATTGTAGTCTCTAAAGTATGAGCATAGCCACTCTAAAACTGTCGTTCCCTTCGATTTTCATTTTTAATATTAATTTTATCTTTTTACTTTTAATTGCATCTTATTCCTTAAATAGAACGCTGACTATTCGCATGCGACGATGCAGCGTCGTAGGTAGTATTGTTCGTTCATGGCAAAGGTGTCTAATTGCATTATTATTAAGTTACGAAAATGTTCGCTAATTTGGGTCACAAGTTATTGCTTGTGATTAGTTTTAAGGAATTAAACAGTAATATAGATGCATAAATATGAAAAGCAAATAGTCATCAAGTGGATAGACTGCAACCGTAGATTAAGAAATTATCTTATTATTGTAAGTAGAGGATATTAAAATACTAAGAGTCTAAACCAAGTTCTTCCGGGTCGAATAGGTAAATAGCTGTGTTAAATGGCTTAATAACGCAAGTTGAGGCCAATAATAATAATAACTTTATTTATTTACATCAAATTTACATCAGATTATATTAATTAAATACTTAATATCATGCATTATTATAAAATTAAATATTTAAAGCAGCACCAAATTCCAAATATATACCTCCGGTTGTTACATACAATTCGTATACAGCTAATTGTAAAAGTACATTCACATATGTACACAACATACACAAACTCATACACACAATATCAAGTCGAATTAACAAAACAAATTTATAAAACAATTTCTACACAACATCGGACTATGAGCAATAACAAGCGCAACGCGTCGTTTTGATAAACAAGAAGTCAAAACAAACGTGAGCGGTCTTCCGTACGTATTCCTGAGTGATGTGATTCAACCAAACAAAGGATTCCTATAAGGAGCTCCCTTATCGAACCCATCGATCATATCAGTTCGATTCTTCGAAAATAACACTGCTTCTAACAACTTAATCGTGTAGGAAATCTTGAAAATTCAATATGAAATTCGCCATCGTATCACTCTTCGTCGTTCTAGCAACCATCGAAGGATATTCCTGCTGCGCTGTAAGTAAAGTGAAATAAGACGAGATCTGTTCTTATTGTTCCTAAATTATAATAACTTTAAAGTGAAAATATTTACCTTTGTTTAGGCATGCGGATGCGGATGTTATCCACCGCCGCTTCCAGTTTGCTGCTGCGCTCCAGCGGCGGCTTCCGCCTCTGCGCCAGGTCCAGCTTGGAGTGCCGCAGCACCACACGTCGATGAGAAATATCATTTCACTGTAAAGAAGAGTAAAGAATGCCACGCAAGCGCGCCAGCACCTAAACCTTGCGCGCCATCTTGCGCGCCATCTTGTGCGCCATCTTGCCCACCAGGTGCTTACTACGTCTATGCTCCAGCACCATGTGAGTAAAATATATTTGCTACGAATGTAATTTCTAACAATTTAAAATATAATACATAGTCAGGATATTATTATTAAATCAATTTTTCTCAAAATTTTCAGACCCATACGCTCCATGTGGATGTGCCTCAGGCTCCTGTTGCTGTTAAGTTGCTTTTTATTTATTGTAAGATAACCTGTCAATAAAATAGATATGGTAAAGAAAAGTTTTTTTTTTCAATTTGGAAATATATTCACGGTTTACCTTATTCCTCCACAAAAAAAGTCTTGCTTGTTATTGGAGTCCCACTCCAAGTTTAAATTTGGAAAAGTTGCTAGATTTTGTATTTGTTATGAAGCCAAATAAAAATTAATCTGTGACAAATGACGTTCGAGATTTTTTTTAAACAAAAGAAGCTTATTTTGTTCATCTGTTTCTAGCACCACTATTTGGCCTTGTAGAGAAAAATTAAAAACACATTCTCCAGATTACTGAACGTACGTTTCGGTTCGCGTAGCACAAAAACCTTCTTGGCAATCCGAAAGATAAACCGAAAATTGCATGCAGTGACTGTAACAAAGCGTATATTGGTTAAAGTTAAAGAGCGATAGGCACCAGATTTAAGGAACATACCAGGTGCTAGCGCTTTGGTAGATTAGATTCGCCAAGTGTAGCCCAACACATAAACGAAACCGAGCATAATATTAAATTAGAAAACTTGAAATTGATCAAGAATGTAACTTCGCCGCGGGAATTAGACGCGTATCAGACGGTTTACATAAAAAGCAGCAAAAACGTGATGAATAGAAAGAACGGGCCGTTGTCGTGCTCAGTTCTATTTAGTTTTATTGGTGTAAACCTTGCACTTGTTTTATGTCTCGGGCTACAATAATAAGGGACCCTTCCTTCTATTTGTCCGTATTCCGTATTTTTTCGCACTTAGTTTTAAGGCACGTAAGCGGTAAAAGCAGATACTTGTAAATAATATTTTTCTCGAAAGTAGGGATAGAGCAAGCATGTTAGTTTTAGAGGTTCCTCACATCATTCGGTCACCGATTGAGAACGTGGATCATTCGTATCCTCGAAACGACCGTCCCGGATTAATTAATTAACTTGTTTGGTGCGGAGGTTACCGGTACGTTTGTGTTGTTTACCGTTCTACGCCACAGTCCTTGCTATCATTATTATGTATAACGTGTTAACAAAAGATTCTGGTATGATGTTTTAATTGACGAAGAAGCGTTTTAAGATTGAAAAGGGTGGCAGTGAATTTTCAAACATTTCGTTTAGAAAAATGTCGAATATCAGCGAAGAGAAACGAAATATTGAGTATTTTTTATTAATCGAATCGATCGGACCATTTTTCTAAATCTCGATAGAGACTTGGTCCAGAATGGATAATTTAGCAAATCGCGTAAGGCTTGTGTTAAAACGAATTTAAATAAAAACCAAGGGGATATTTGACAAATAGTAAATTGAAGGTGTTTTCTAATGCAGTTATTTTCCAATAGATGCTGTTCCCTTCATATAACATCTCAATGTAAAGATGTTAATGAAAATCCTCATATCGACCAGAGCTCGTGTAATTGCTCTTGCAGCGAAGTTCTACAAAATACGTCAATATCGACGTTGACATTTAAGTACACCATTATATATTGTATACTCAAGGATATGTATCAAGTTCTCACAACACTAGACCCACATTAACAATGCCGAGGCATCTGCTTCGGTTCCACGGTCTTCCATTATTTAACCGCGAAAGTTATTCTCTATTTATTAACAGGCTGATTACTTAACAACGAATTGAATGACTTCGCAACGTCGTTCTTTTTCTATGTAGGTTAGGATGTCGGGCTCGTGTGATGATGATGATGATTACGGTAGCTGTTCGGTTAATTTTCAAGTTTCTTGTTGGTTTAGTTTTGTTGATATTGAGCAAATATGGAAAGCATCTTCGTTCGAATAATATCAGTATTCATTTGAAATAAGTGGGTGATAATAAGTTAGAAAAATATACTTCTTTGAGGATTTTCTTATGAAGCAGGTTTAAAATTTCGATTGTTTATGTTATTTAAGAAAATGTTAAAGGAAATGCACATGGTCATTAAAAGAAATTTTTCGCAGCTTTAGCAGTAATTAATGTTCTGAGCTAGCTAGCTATCATTCTTTAATTCTATAAATTGTTAATTGGAAATAAAGATGATCGGGCTGGGTAAGATGAAGATTCCTGTGAACTATTGTAAGATAATCACCTGCGATTCCGTACAAAGTTTGGGCATTACTCTAAAGTGATCCTAGCTTAAATTTGAGGGCAATTTGAAAAGCTTTAAGCTGTAACATGAAGATGAAGTTACTCGCCAGAAATACCTATCTTTAGCCCTGTTGGACGCTCAGCTGTTGTTTAACAGTTTAACAATGTTTCCGTAAAAACTGAAAAAAATAGAATAATCATTAAATTCTTGCATTTGAAAAGCAATACGCCTATGCACCATCATTTACCACAGTGAAAGTGTGGGCAACCGGACTTAAGCTTGGACTTATCACTTTAATTACCCATGAACGTTCGAGACGATCAAAAACTGCACCAGCACCGATAACACCGGAAAAGTTCAACAAACGGTGCTGCATGACTGTCGATTTAAGATTAGAGAGATAGCAGAGGCTGTAGGCATCTCAAAAGAACATCTTTGTGATATATTGACTGGAGGTTTGAGCATGAAAAAGATGCCAAGCTTGATGTCATTTTCAAGGCCCAATTGAAGCAGTTTAAGCGAAATAAGTCGGGGTTTAGGCGTCGATTAATCATTGTAGATGAAACTTGGATGGCCCAATACATTCCTGAAGTCAAGGTATAGTTGAAACAGTGGACTGCGGAGGCTTAATGGGTACCGAAAAGGGTGAAGACTGTTCCAACGACTTAGAAAGTGATGGCGACTGTTTCTTGGGGTAGTCAGCAGAAACTGTGGGCATCTCAAAACAACATGTTTGTCATATATTGACTGAAGATTGGAGCATAATAAAGATGCCAAGCTTGGTCTCATTTTCAAGGCCCAATTGAAGCAGTTTAACGAAGTAAGTCGGGGTTTAAGCGTCGATTAATCATTGTAGATAAAACTTGGATGCACCTGCACATTCCTGAAGTCAAACTATAGTCGAAACAGTGGACAGCGGAAGGTTAGTCGGTACCGAAAAAGGTGAAGACTGTTCCAATGACTGAGAAAGTGATGGCGACTGTTTCTTGAGACAGTCATGGAGTTGTATTAATAGATTATCTTGAAAATGAAAAGACAATAGATGAGACATAGTGCGCATCATTACTGGATAAACTGAAAGCAGAAATTGGGGAAAACATCCGTATTTGAATAAAACAATTTGATCCACCAAAGCAATGCATTTTATTGGTCATCATGGCAAAAGTTAGCGGCTACCAACGTTTTTGTTCCCTAAACTTAAAGTTCTGTTCAGAGTACAAAGAATTTTATCCAATAAGAAGAAGAATACACTCGTAAACGCTTATTTTGCAGAACAAGGTGTCAACTTTATTTGGTCGGATTAAAGAGGGGCTAATGGAAACATCAGCGTAGACTTAAAAAAAGACAAATGGTTTAGAAATGTTACTAGAAACACTATTAACACTAAACTATGACTGATTGGAATTACTTAAAGCTTTTCTCAGATTGGAGCAGTGTTTGCAGATTGCTGTATTGAAGAATTTAATATTGTAGGCGTGGAAAATTGCATATATATGCATATGGCGTTAGGCTAGCTTCTAAATTATACAAATTAATGAAGCAAAATTTTCAGCAAATCTCATATGAAATTGGTAAAAATAGCAGCTTCAGTTTAATTTACTTATTGACAATTACACGAAACGTAGCATGTAGAATGCAATAAATAAATTAGAGTGAAATTGCTAAAAAAATTGTTGACCGTTTTATTTTTTATTATTCAGAACTTCGGAGTAGTGAAACTATTTTCTTTTATTCAATTTGCTTAAACGAAAAACCATGCCTTGATCTTGCCGCGAATTTGAAGCATTTGCCATGAAATTTTCCATTTCGTCGGAATTTTTTAATGAGATGAAGCGGGAAATATGCATACCCTCACATCCGTAGTTATACACAGGTACAATGCTATGTATGCGCGGCAAATTTCAGAAATTCCATTCATGTTCCTCGGGGAACATGTGGATATCGATTCCGCATATGGAGCTCGTCTATGTAGAAATATAAATATGTTATGTCGCCCGCATTAATATTGAAGGTTTCCTCTCGACGCTTTAAAAGAACGAATTTCAGTTCATAATGCAGATGTATTAAGTTAAACAATTCAAGTCTTGGATAATAAAGTAAAGGAGAAGGTGGATCTTTTAAGCAATAATGAAATTTTTACATCTTTTACTTTTACTTTTACTAATTTTTTTCATCTATTTTATTTAAATCATATAATGGCACGTTAGCTTATAATAAATAAAAGGTAACTTAATAACAGCAAGAAGCTTTAGGGCATTCACAAGGACTTGGGGCGCAACCGCACGAACAGCATGGGCCTGAAAAATATAAAACATAATCAATTTTAGTACTTAAAATAAAAAAAAGAATAATAATAAATTAAACTTAAAACAGTTATTAGTTACTTGGAGCTGAAGCATACACGTAGTAAGCTGATGGGGCGCAAGATGGGGCGCAAGATGGGGCGCAAGATGGGGCGCAAGATGGGGCGCAAGATGGGGCGCAAGATGGCGCGCATGGCTTAGGACCTGGGTGGCAATGTTTAGGCGCTGGTATGCTAGCATCGCATTCCTTGGTCTTGGTAACTGTGAAGTGGTACTTTTCTTCTGGGTGGGGCGCTGGGCAAGGAGATGGAGCTGGACCGCAAGCTCCAGCTGCAGATGGAGCACCCGGATAGCAGCATACTGGAGAAGGTGGGGGTGGAGGACACCCATATTCGTAAACCTAAGAAATGGTAGAAATCAATGAGATTCCCACTGGGTAATTCAATTAGAACAAAAGATTTTTGGTTTACTTACAGGTAAACAGCAAGAATTAGCTTGGACAATAGCTAAAGCTACGAAAACAGCTACGATTGCGAATTTCATTGTGTTATAGATGTCAGTTATTTTTCTTCGTTAAGCTTTTCGAAGCTGATTCGTGTTTCTTGGAAGATTGATCTGATATAATTGATCCAATCGATAACGGAACATTTTATACTAATCCTGTCTTTAATTGAATCACATCAATGTTGACTTGTTTTGACTTTTGTTTATCAAAACGAAGCATTGTGTTTATTATTGCTGGCGCATCAATGTTGTATTGCACGGATATTGTTTTGGAATTTTGTTTATTGATTTAGCCGAAGGTAAATGTACTTGGTGTTTAATGTTAATTTGAAGAAAAGTATTTAATTTTTGAAAAATTGGTTCTCAAAATCTACTATTTTCAAAAACCTTATTTAGAAGTCGAAGCTTAAATTTTTACAAATGGAAAACAAAATAAAATATAAATAAAACAATATTGAATATACAGAGTGTTTTGGGAAGAAATGAAAGTACCTTGAGAATATACAGGATGCAGCATACAAAATGAAATAAGTATTTACAACATATTTTGTATATGTTCCTCACAATGTTCTGCCTTATCGTTATCGCCCAAGAAGTTCTTAAGCGCAGTAATGAAAGAACACCAAGCAGAAGATTCAACATCAGTCACGGCTTTTGGGAAAATGCAAGTCCTTAATAAGCTTGCAAGTTTGAGGACCATCAAAAATTCCAGCGTTTAATTTTTCCGAACTTACTTTGGGGAACGATCTACAAATATATTTAAAGCATTTCCCCTTTTTTATGCAAGGCTTTAACAAATTGTTTCATGTGAAGTGGAACCAAAATGATTTTAACCCTGCCAAGCAGAGACTCGTTTATGGTGTGCACCTGCAGTTCGTTCCTCTCTAAGAAGCTATTTCTTTTTCGTCCAATGATCTTGCTTTGTTCTAATAGGGTGTGGGTACAAAGTGTATCCACTTTACTGCCCAACCAAAAAATTCACCATCTTTGGCAATCAAAACAAAAAAAAATTTTTTTTTTCATTTGTATTTCAAAATTAAAAAATCGACTTTTAAATTTTACAATTTCCTAGAAAAGAACCGGTTTTTAGAAACCGAGGAACACGAATATCCAACCAGGCATTGCATGTCCTCAACCCGCATATATAAATTATACAATTTATCGGCCTCGTAGCTTAGAGCATTCATAAAAAATAAGCGGTAAATAATGAAATTAGACTATAATAACGAACCAATTGAAATTAATAATAGAATGGAAACAGTAGACTTATGTATAGGTGTACAATTTCCATTTTTGTATTATGCTGAGAGTCTCATTAATTATTGAGGAATTTGCTTATATAGGCAAGCGTTTACTAATGGGGAAATCTGTGATTGGTTGAGTTATTTCACGATTTAAATGTACATACCTGCTAGTTTTAATTTGTTTTTCTCGCTTATTATTGGAGATAGAGGGTAGGCTTAAATTTGACAAGGTTGCTAAATTTTGTGTTTATTATGATTCCGAAGACCCAAAATTTTTCATTCTCTTTAGTTGCCGCTAGCTCTTTTATTTGGTCCTACAGAGAAAACCCAAAAACACCTGGTCAAGACCACTTTATCTTCTATCTTATTAGATAGAATATAAAGTATTTTAAAGAATATTAGACATTTTATAGAAATGTTGATTACATTATTTGTAATCAACATTTCTATAAAATGTCTCAGTTCTTTCTGGCTGATTTTGATATTGTCAGAAATAGTTGAGTGTAGGCTTTCACGACCGTAATCCATAGTAGAAATGTCTTTCGGGTGATGTCGTGTAGTTAATATTTTACTTGACGTTTCGCTGACCATCCTGTCAGCTTCTTCAGAAGATTTCTGAAGACAGTCTTTAGAAATCTTCTGAAGAAGCTGACAGGATGGTCAACGAAACGACAAGTAAAATATTAACTACACGACATCACCCGAAAGACATTTCTACTATTGTCAGAAATAATCTTTTTTTCTTACTTCAACTATACAATTTTCGAAATTGCGTTTTAACAGACGAAGAAGACATTTAAAGATTAAATGAGAAATTTCAAATTAGAATTTGTAGATGAGGTATATGCGCCCAAAAAGGAAGAAGCGGTAGAAGCAATAAAAGCTGAAAAAGAAGAGTGTACACCAAAAGAATGAGGTATTTTAACTTTAGAATATAAAACCAACTCTATTACGTATTGGAAAAGTGGGAAGAAAAGACGACTTGCGTTGAATACCGTCCAGTAAAAGTTTCGAAAAGTTTCATCTTTGCAGTAATTGAACAGATATATGGTGAAGTAATATTGTGACATAACAACGATTTGTTCCTAAAAATTTCTTAATGAAATTGGACGTTCGGCGATGGGCATTACAACCCAACACAGACATTGGTTTAGACAACTTTAAAGCATCGCGACAATGGGTTTGGCATCTTAAGACAGCTTACACAATAGTTTCAAGGAAAAAGGATTGCATGGTACGGACTTCGAGCAATTGAAGAAAATTGCCTCAACTTTCGTTAATAGTGCAAAAGATCATACAGGGCGGGATAGATAATACATTCAATGCTGATGAGAGTGGTTTTAATCTTGAGCTTCATTCCGGCCGTACTTTAGCTGTGCAAGGAACAAAAACTGTTACAACAGTTGCGCAGTCTATATCGGCAACCACACATAGTTATAACAATAGTTGAGTGTAGGCTTTCACGACCGTCATCCATAGTAGAAATGTCTTTCGGGTGATGACTAAAGTCTTTAGAAGTCTTCTGAAGAAGCTGACAGGATGGTCAGCGAAACGTCAAGTAAAATATTAACTACACGATATCACCCGAAAGACATTTCTACTATAGTTATACCATGCTCCCAGCAATATCAACTTCCGGAAAACCGCTCTCGCCTTTATTCATTGTTCTCAAAGAGCAAAGTGGAAATTTCGGTCCACGCGTATCACAGTCTTTGTTTCGACATTCATTTAACAACATCCACATCTGGAAAATTAACAGAAGAACTATTCCAGCAATAGTTAACCGATGTTTATTTGCCAAATGAGGGAGCTCGCAGCACTTTGTTCTTGGACTCTTGGACCGGCCACTGTCCTGCTGCATTACAAACCAGTGTACCATCCAATAAACATGTGAATACATTAACGATCCCGAAGAAAACTATATCAATGATATAATCTCTTGATGTATATGGTTTTCGCATATGGAAAAACTTTGAAGAAAATTTTCAGATCTTGTTCTACTGTATGGTTACGATATTGTGTTACATGAACGCAATAATATTATAAAATCACAATCTCTTATTCATAATCAACTTCCGGCGCGAAAATATTACGACGTATTTGCTTAGGCTTGGTATAAAAGAGGATACGTTGACCAAAGACCGAATGAATTTGAAAATCCAGTAACTTTCGCCTTTACACAACAAGATTTTGCAGCCTCCTCGTTGCTCCATATGTGATAGCGATGCTATCGCACGATGTGCATGATACAACAAATTCCTGTGTTTTAAACATTTCTTTAAGGAGTTTCATCATTTGAGTAGGCAAATTCGAGTCCGCTGCCGCCTGGAGCGTACGTAATAGTGTTCTGTATTTAATAATGTCGAAGGTATGTAGAGTCTTGAGAAAACAGCTATCATTAAAGACAGTGAATAGGTTCATTAAGGATTATCCGGATTTGACTTACGACGGCGTAAAAATTAAATGTTTAGTGCGCGATATGGATCTAACGTGTTGGTCACAAACACATTGTAAACGGCATGTGCAAAGTGCAAACCATAATAATATCAAAACCGGTGTCGCCGCAAAATACGAACAATTCTTATTTGATTTATGTACAATGATGATTCAGTATAATCTGGCGTTTATTTTGTTGAACAACGATTCATTTATTTCATTTTGGAACAAATACGCCAATATTACGTTACCGAGCAGGACCACGTTACGAAATTATTTACCATCTGTGCGTGTACATTTAGAAAATAAAATTAAAGCTGCACTGAAAAATAAAAATGTATGCTTGTGTGAAGATGAAACAACTCATTGCAAAAAAAGATCTGCACTTAATGTTATGGTGTGTCAATTTTATTAGCTTCTAGACGAATAGAATAGAATGTGCTTAACATACATTGGAAAAATTTGAAATATCCAGAGATCAACTCTTAATGTTTATGACAGATGGAGCCGCAACCATACTTCCTGTAGGCTGGTCTCTGAAGGGCCAGTGTGGTAACTTTTTACGTATTACATGTAAAATTCCATGCTCTACATCTTGTGGCACAGACAATTCGTAGATGTTATCCACGAGTGGATGCGCTAATTGCGAGTACAAAAGCAATGTTTCTGAAATCCCCAAAACGCATTCGCGAATTCCACAGATTGTGTTCTCATAGCCCTGAATCACCACAACCGATCCTTTACACGTAGGGGAAGATGGTTACAAGCGGCATTTTACTATCATAAATATTTTGAGAGCATATAGAAGGTAGCTCTATTGTTCAATCCGGAAGAATGTGCAGCTATCAAAACAAGTCAGAAAAAAATTGAAGATAGCCCGGTTAAAAGACATTTACAAACTATTCACAGCAATTGCATCGGAGTGGTGCAAGCAATAGAAAAATTACAAAATTCTTCACCGTCGTTAAAGGAATCACTGCAAATTGTGAAAGATGTACACGCGCAGCTTTGTTCGATAGAAGACGCAAAAAATGAGTGCGTTCTAATTAAGTTTGAAAGTGTTTTAGACAAAGATTCAGATTTTGCCACACTTAGACAAATTTGTGAAGGGTCGTCTACAGATGCGTTAAATTGTTTCAAAGATTTTTTTAATTATGCAAATATAACATCACTAGATGTAGAGCGATCGTTTTCTTTATGCAAGAACATATTTTCCTCACGGTGGAGGCGTTTTGCAGAAATAACTTTGGAAACGCACCCTATGTTAAAAATATTCAGTCTCGCTTCTCCAGTTTTTCAAGTCACGGAGGACGCTTAAGACGGTTTTTTTTAATCATCGCATTACATACACTCTCGATTTTATTTTTTATACATATGACTAGGGATGGCAATTTCCCGTGCTCATTCAGTAACATAGAGATAATTTATCGAGATCGGTTCATAATCTACAAAAACCATCCTAAAAACTTTTTTGTATCTAGCACCGTTCACAATAATATATTTCTGCATACTGATACGAAAGTCCATTCGTTAGCTACGCCGATGGTTGGCCACTCTGTTCATCACCATGCAGAATAATCCATTGTATGTTTAAACATAACAAATTCTATAATGGTAGATGTTTTAACGTGTAATAAAATTGACAAGATGATGCTGATATATTATTGTAAACTCAAATGCAAATTAATTTATCAATATTTTTGTTAGTTTTTAAAATTAATTTCAACACTGCAACTACAGGTCTGTTGCAACCAACCAATCCCTATTACTGTTGAAAAAGATATATATATATATAAATCTTGATATATTTAACTTTTTTTCTTACCTACTTAATAAAATCCATTCAAACAAACATTTTTTGTATTAAAACTATTTCTCTACCTCTTACCGCTCAACGGTGACTCCAAGTAAGATTTAAACTGGAATAACGCTGTTTCCCTTAAACCACACCGTTCCAGCTTATAGATTAATTTAGAATGCTTTATACAGTCGAACGCCTTCGACAGATCAAGTGGAATGCAACATGGTAAGTTCTTACACTCCAAGGCAATAGGTTCAATAGGTTTCAATATTCCCACCCTGAAGAAACAAATGTTGATGACAACTAATCAACTTGTATTTAGTAAAAAAACCGATCGCCTCATGCCGAGAACAAGGTAACCCTGATAAATCTTTATTTGGTACCTTGGAATCAAAGCCCACTCACCAACATTCAAAGTTCTAATAATGTATAAATTTGAGTAAAAGTAGATAGATAATGATATAATCGTATAATGAAATTTGAGGAAGTGCTTTCGTTAAAGTACATCGAAATTCCACAAATTTCACTTCATAATTCCACATATTACATACATTTGTAACATAATAGCGTTTCTAATAGGGAATTATACAATACTTAGCCTATCTAGAACTGGTAAATGGGTAAACACCCATTGTACGGCACTTTCTAAATATACTAAAGTAAATTAGAGGTTCCTCGTAATTGTGGTCACCGGACCGCGAAAAATTATATATAAATGAGCAAAATACACGCGGTCATTGCTATTCCAACACGATTTCTAACCTACTACATTAAACCTGTGTGTGGCACCGCGTTGGAAAAATTCGTTAATTGTTCTTTTACATAATTCCATCGGCAGAAGGCCAGTTCATGTATGATTCACGTATGGACATAAATTTGGCGTGCGAGCCGCAACTGTAACTTTCTTTCTTGTTCTACGTTATGTGCGCTCGTGTGTTTGCGGAAAACGAGGAATTTATTATATTAGTTATCTTTGTTAAATTGTTTCTACTATAGTAAGTAATGGCATCTTTCGCGAGTTTCTAAATTTCTACTAGACACGCGAAGATCCTTTTTTTTCTTTTGTAGCACGTACTCGTCTGTTAATAATAGTTTTAAATTTCTTTTTCTGTTTTATGAGTTTCGCGTTATTCTGCTTATTCATTTTGGAGAAAATCGACCCTTATATTCTTGAATGGACTTCAGACCTTCTGTTACTTTCATTGACGAGAAACCTAACATTAACTTCTTAATTAACTTTCCGTTGTACGTGACTCTTGTAACTACGCACTAGATATCTTTAATGGTAACTAGAGATTCACTAAGGGAGTGTAGTAGTTTCAATTAAATTATTTACTTCGAAATCTTACATTTGTTACAATTTCTTTTCGTTTTCGATCCTGTTACAGTACGCGGCAGTGTTGTCTATAGCTCTGTAATTGGATAAAAATCTGTTGGATTAATGGTGGTTTGAAGAAAATAGGAGTCTAAACTCAACATTAAGAGCTTTATTTAGAACTTCATCAGGACAAATATAAAAAAATACAATACGGTAACTTTTTCTTTTAATTAGTGTTACTTACAATGGAAATGGTTAAAGCAGCGAGATTAATATCAACATGATCAAAATGATTTAAAAACGATTAAAATTACTTTTTAAAAAACTAAATTTTAACATTTTAACATAACTCAACCGGGGGGAGAGGACTGACTGAATTTACTATTAAACTTTTAAATTAACTATTAAAATGCAAAACTTAAATAAGAAAAATCAATTGAGAAGGTAAATAGGGCGAAAGCAGCTGACCAGAAACAAGGCATACGGGCTTATCCAAAAATAACTCTTATTGCAATTGCTATCTGAATCTAGAATTTGTACGTTGTCACGTACACTGCCGTTCAGAGAAGTTCGGTCGGTTATTAAAAAACATGAAAAGGTTACAGAAACAAACGAAACTAAAAACAAAATGCAATTTTATTGTATGTACATGTAAAAAAGACAAAAATAAATAAATAAAAAGTTATTCTGGCCTAATATAACATACCGAACATTATTTTTTTTTTCATCGAAAAAACCTCCTTTGCTGTTAATCACCGCTCGAACTATTCTAGGCATTCTTTCGATAAGTTTTGTTAAAATGGATTATGGAATATTAATCCATTCATGTTGCAGAATATTCCGTAGATGTTCTTGTGAAGTTGAGCATATTTTTCGGATCCTCCTGTTCAGTTCATCCCACAACAACTCTATCGGGTTCAAATCTGGGCTTTGTGGGGGCCATGTCATTACTTTCAGGGTGTGCTGTTCTTCTTGCTCCTTTAGATAGTTCTTACACACTAACGCAGTGTGTTTTGGGTCGTTGGAATGCATGAATGTAAAGTTACGGCCTATTATACGCAATCCTGATGGCACTGCATGATTCTGGAGTGTTGCAAAATAATTTTCCTTCCTCATTACGCCCTGCACTCTGTATAAATCTCCCGTCCCAGCAAAGGAGAAACATCCCCACACTAACACAGAACTACGCCCTTGCTTCACTGTAGGCACAATGCAGTTCGAGATTACTTTTCGGTTTTAGATCTTCGGACATAAACTCGTCGATTTTGCCCAAAAACCTCAAACTTTGACTCGTTACTCCAAAGCACGTGTTTCCAATCGTCTAACGACCAATCTAGATGAGAACGGGCCCACTGTAGCCGTTTTGCTCTGTTGCCCCGAAGTAATAAGGGTTTCCGAATTTCGAAACAATTTGTCGCCCTGAATATCCTTCTTCAAACAGCGTAATACTGCGTGAACGTTTTTCTACACTGATAGACTTGCCACGCGCCATTTTGAAATCGATTTTGATGCACACCAACACACGTTTAACAGTAAAATGAAGCAAATTTATATCTTTACGCCTGTGATAAATAAACAAGAGTGATACTGCGGTATATTTCCTAAATGTATTGTTCGTTAATAATCCCCGAACGACCCGTTTCAAAAGATCGGTACTTCCGAGAAATTCTTGGAATGATAATAAAAGGGACTTTATTGTGGTTGTCGCAATATTTCTACTTTACATAATAATTTATGGCTTTAATCCCTTAGAAAAGGGTGTATGCTTAATATTTTTCTAATTTTATGTATTAATAATTGTAGACAGTGTGATGTAATAGACTTTTATTGTATGACCGAACTTCACTGAACGGCAGTGTACGTGTTTCGCTCACGTGTGGCATGATCTACTAATTAAATTAAATAGAGCAGAGTATTAGTTTATCGATTAGGTATGAAGCCGTGTTGGTTTTTTATAGTAGGTTAAACTTATGTAATTAAGATATAATATTTCTGTTCATGATTGTTTCAATTATTTTTGAAAAAGTAAATATCATACTTATCGGTCAATTGTTATTTAAGTTATTATTATCTTCTTTCTTGAAAGTCGGTTGTATATTCGCAGTTTTTAAACAAGACGGAAAAATTCCTGCTCTGAAAGAAAAATTAACCAAGTAGGTTAACGGAGACACAATGTACTCGGCTGAGCTTTTCACAATGAAAGAATCGACTTCATCATTTCGAGGACTATGCGATGAACGTAATTTCAAGATTGCTTCCGAGATATCACTTTCAACTACAGGATGATTAAAAAAGGAATGGTTAATATTTTTTAAATTAGTATTAATAAAATTAAAATCAACAGAAGAATAGTTGCTGATCGAAAGCATAATTGAAAGCATTACATAATTCAGACACGCTGGAAAAATTATTTGGCAACTTCTTGTCACTTACGTAGTTCTGTCTATTATTACGGATAACTGACCAAATTGCTTTAGTTTTGTTTTGAGATGATTAAATAAAGTTATCATTATTTTGTTTCTTTGTTGCAATGATCATTTATTTGTAAAATTTTTCATATTCGAGATATTTAGGTTTTAAAGTCGGATATTTTTTGCTAAGATCCCTTAACAACTGCGTGTTTTTTTTATTTGTACAATATTAGACGTAACCCAAGATTTATTACGGTTGCCTTTCTCACATCTAATTAGCGGAAAGCATTTGTCTAAGTAGTACTTAAAAACAGTTATAAAATTTTGGAAAGCTTTGCTAGAACATGGACTCTTCCTGTAAATACCTTCTAAACAAATTTAGAGCATTTATACAGTATCTGCGGTTAAATACATAGTTACTATTGTTTTTGTTTTTGATGTAGAGGTTGAATAATTGAGACAAATGATCAGATAAGTCGTTATCAATACAACAAGAACCATACGTATCATTAGGTAGATTAACTATAAAATTATCCAAACAAGTAGCTGAGGTGCCGCTGATGCGAGTTGAAGTTGAAGCATATTGTTGGAGTCGTTTACTCCTCGCGCAAAAGTTATTTCCAAACAATAAGTGGACATTGAATGTTACTTAAATTTTCAAAGATTATTTAAGAACTATAGAATCCCGCCCAATTTCAGTAGTAGCATAGGTTTATTTTTGATTTTATTGCGGAGACCAGAGACTGAGTACTTATTTATTTATTCCTTTAGTATTGGACGCAGGTCCCTAAATGTACACCATTGTTGTCCATTTGTTGTTAAAATTATTTTACGCAGCCTATAATATTTTATTTTTGAAAAAGTCGATAGTTATTTAAGTTGTTACTATCTCAATAGTTGAGTGTAGGCTTTCACGACCGTAATCCATAGTAGAAATGTCTTTCGGGTGATGTCGTGTGGTTAATATTTTACTTGACGTTTCGCTGACCATCCTGTCAGCTTCTTCAGAAGATTTTTAAAGTCTTTAGAAGCACTCTCGTAAACTGAAAGCCAAGATTCTTCCTGTAGATACCTTCTAAACAAATTTAGAGTATTTATACAGTGTCTACGGTTAAACACAAAGTTACAATTGTTTTTATTTTTGACGTAGAGATTGAATAATTGAGACAAATGATTAGATAGGTCGTTATCTATTACAACCAGAATCATACAGGTCATTAGGTTGATTAACTATAAAATTATCCAAACAAGCGGTTAAGGTGCGGCTTACGCAAGTTGATGTTTCTATTGTGCAAATCATGCAAAAGCTATTACAGAGATCAAGGAAGGTGCTAAGCATTTTGGATGGTACTGAGAAGTCTCTATTGAAATCACCCGCCCAATATTACGAACTTATTCTCTTCAGACTTGTTTTCTAATAATAATGGAAGCTGAGTCATAAAGCAACTAAAATCTGAATTCGGCGGCCTATAAATCGCTACGATTATTACAATAATGTCCAAAATTAATTCGACTGTACAAACTTCTATGTTATAACAAACGGATCAATATCCTTTCTTGTTCTAGTTTTAATATTTTTGTTGCAATAAATCGCTACGCCGCCATGCTTATTATAAGAGCGACAATAACATGCTGACAATGTAAAATTAGTCAATGACATTTTTTTGAGGTGAACTTCACTTTGCCAATGCTCACTAATCAAAACAACGTCAATTTTTCGAGATTGTAAAATTACATCTAAGCGATCTATTTTGTTGTTCAAGCAAATATTATTTTGATGCATAACTTGTAAGTAGTTTAAGTTTGGGAACCTTTTCTCCCCAGATGCGTTAAAAAACACACCTTCGGGCCACATGTCCGGTATTTTAATTTGCTGTAAGTATTTTTCAGGAAGTGAGACCTTGAAGGACGAATACACTTCAGGATACTTGCTATTTAGTTTCCCGCAGGTAACTTCGGGAATATCCTTGGACTTTATATAGTTCGCTAGTTTTTCTACAGTCATAGATGGTTCTAAACGGCAAACGTGAAGATAGCACAGTTTAGCAACTTACTTTCGCTATGTTATTTCTAGCTATACGCAAATAATTAAAGTGTTTGAAAAATTCAACAATTCGATTTGTTAGAGTCTCCATGAAGAAGGGTACGAAGGTCTGTGGGGCCATCACAAAAATGTTCAGGATAGATTTGGGATATCCGTTGTTGGCAAATATACCAAAAAGTTTCATTAAGTAGAAATTATCAGGCGATATATGAGTTACACGATCTTTCATTGCAATTACTGTATAGAATTATTGATTTTTTGGGTGCGACTCATGGTAACACATTTCTATAGAATGTCTTCTGCCGTTCCCAGATCTTCTTGGCAAAGACGACAAATCTTCAACTTTGAAAAGGTAATTGTGGTATCGAATTGTCCAGAAGAAAATCCATCGCAATCAAGGTTAAAATGGGGCTAACCCCATAGGTGTTCCAAAAAAATTTTTAAATAAAATTTCTTGTCAAACGCAAAACAACAGTTGTTGAGAACAAATGTAATTAATAGTAACATAGATTGTTGTGTGTGTTCTTACAAGATCCCAATTTTTGTTTTATAATCTCCAGCAGTAATTGCAAGGCAATGTTTGTGATTAAAGACACAACTTTCAAAGAGATTAAAATGTAATTGATTTAAAGTGCAAACCGCTCAATTTTGTTGGCCAAAATGAAGATATCTTTAACATTGTACTCTGTGATTTCTCCTAATAAATTGGTTAATATTCGTGAAGGAAATTTAGAAAGATTGTGAGTGGTTGAATTAATGGAGCCTACAATCGGTCGGGGAGAAATAATCCGGTTTATGTATTTTACGTAAACAACATAATTTGGGAAAATTTGTATTAAAAATCATGAATTGTCTCAGCTGTTCATCTGACAATTGTTTAGTGGAAACAATTTTTCGAAAAAGTGAATTGTATTGTTTCTGAACAGCTTCAGTTGGATTATTGTTCAGGAGTTTGTAAGTTGTCCATTGCAATAGCGCAACCACCATCGTCAGCCTGAATAATGTACAAATTAGGATGCTCCTTCAAGAATTTTTTTGTTTTGAAAAACCATGACCATTAAACGTTATTATCGTGATTCAGTGAAGCCGACAAAAATTTGGTGACAACGTTGGTGACCTTAGCGTGTATAATATTGGCAACATCATTAAGAATTTCAGCAACGTGGAGGGTATCACAGCAGCATTGCAACGTCCAATATTGAGGTCTTTGCCAGCAATAAACACACCAAACATGGACCAGAGTGAAATTTGAGAAATTCTCCTTTTCTTACCTAACGCAATTTTCAATATATTCCTCTGCAAAAGAATTTCTTCTCCACTCTCCGCGACATTTGCGAGCTACAAAATCTGCTTCGGAATCTGTGCGCAAAGAAGCAGAAAACCTCCTAAAGTAATGGCCGGTATATTCTTCTGGATGCGGTAGCTTCAAGGAAGTTGCCATTTCAGTATGATATAAGAAGATTTATAAGGATTTACGCTTATCAAAACATATTTGGGAATCATTTTTATCAAATTCACTTCATCGATACAACCAGCAATATCAATAATTTCTTTCGAATGTTTTGTTTGTATTCATCGATTTAATCGATCTCAAAAATAGGATGTGACAATAAATAAATATTGTAAATGATAATAATGTCCTTGCCTTGTACAGCAAGCCATTTCATCTAGTACTTTTGCGTCGATGTACTAAGGGGGCGATTTTTTCAATCTCTAAAAAACATCTCATTGCCCGTATAAACCTGAGTTATCGCTTAACGACTTTTTTTTGTTCCTGAATGTAAAAAAAAAGCCTTAAAAAATTACGTTTTGGAGATACCGCCTTCAAAGAGGAAAATATGTTTCGAGAATCGGTTCGAACGCACGTAAAAGTTTCGACCAAAGTTACTCCGTAATCCCGTACTCTAAGTATGAAAGCATTAAACGGAGGCCATGTTTAAAATCAGAGGGAGATGCTGGCATTTGTTTTTAACACATGAATATAAAGACTTGGCCTACTGTAATGAATATGTTGGACACATTTTCAGACATTGAGAAGGTCGTAGCAATACAAGAAAACAACTTAATTCAAGGGAAGCATTCGGCAATTCTTTTAAATTTGACATTGAAGTTGCCTATTTTTACATTGGGGAAAGCTATTATACTATGTTATTGTTCATAAAACTTTTGCCATGTCTAAATTATTTTCGATAAATAAGAAGGGCACCTTCTATCGAAGAGAAAACCATTAACGACATCCCCCACATTTCCAACTTATAGGAAAAAGCCATTACGGCGTTACTAGTGTGCCGTGGACTGCTTATTAAAACCTTGGTCCCAAGTTACAAAAGACCTATTAGTCGCATACAGCACTAATCAGATCCATGGCCTCTCTGGTTTGGTGGCCAAAAGCAATTCAGCAACAGCTGCTTCAACAAATTCAGAGACTTGCGAAAACCATTAGCGACATCTTCCACATCTCCAACTTATAGGAAAAAGCCATTACGGCGTCACTGGTGTGTCGTGAACTGCTTGTTAAAATCGTGGTGTCAAGTTACAAAAGACCCTGTAGTCGCATACAGCACTAACCAGATTCATGGCCTCTTTGGTTTGGTGGCCAGAAACAATTCAGCAACAGCTGCTTCGACAAATTCAGAGACTTGCATGTCTCAACATCGTAGGTGCGGTGCGTGCCTGCCTCATGACAGCACTGGAACTCCTCTTGGAATTAACGCCGCTTCACATCTACATTAAGGACTAAGGTATATCGAGTGGCCCCGCTCTTTGTAGAATGAATATTGCAGAGGAAAGAGGTACTTTCCACGCCAGCATTTTTGAGGCAGAGATTTCTGCTTTAAACCTGCTCGCCATAAAGAATCTCGAGAAAGAGATGCGAACTACAAATATCAGCGACAGTCAAGCAATTATAAGGGCCGCGTTACTTGTGTAGGTCCCAAACCATCAAGGGATCGAATGAAATGAAAAAGCTGGCAAGCGAAGCAGCGAACATGCCCTTCGTTGGTCCCAACCCCTTTTATGGTCTCCAAAAATGCCATTTAAAACAAGATATAAAGGCATGGAAGGACAATCGAAAGGCCTTGCACCGATAATTTTTTCAGTATAAAATTAGACGAAATCACTCATATTGGGTTCGGCAAAGACGGCAAACATAGAGCTGTCGTTCAGCAAAGTGGGCGTTAGATTATTGGCAGAATTTTTGATAGGTTATGAAGTTCCATGATATTACTTATTTAAACTAGAAAAAGCTGAAGATCAAATCTGTCGTCTATGCCAAGAGGATCTGGAAACGGTGGAACACATTCAATACAAATGTGCTGCCATCAATCGTGCACGACACCAACATTTGAGTAAATCATTTTTTGCATCTACTAAACTGGAGGAAGAAGATCCTACAGTAGTATTGAGATTTATTAAAAGCCTCACACACAATGGCATTTTATTATTAACATATTAATTAAGGTAGCAGTCGCCAAAGGCGGCTATAATAATAATAGGAAGGAGAGCTAGATCATTCAAATATCTTTAATTAAATAACTTCCAGGTTCGCAACGACACCAAACAAGACAAGTCTATTCCTGTAGGACGTAATAAGATATGTTTTTGCGGGCAAATGAGGTATATTACGTGTCGCACGGTAACCTAACACGTCTAATATTAATAGCTAAACTGGAGACCGGCATATTTCGCTCAGTTTTATCCCAGTTCCAAACGTACCCGATATAGAAACCGCATTGTGGCGACTCGGTTACTTCTATTTTTCATATCCGAGCCGTTCATGCAGTAGCCTTTGAATAATTTAGAAGGATGACGTTGCATTAAGGTATTTTCATTTTATCCCGGTTGCGTAATGCGGCTGGGAATGGATTCTGGAATGATACTCGACGGGATATATTCATATTTATGCATCGGCTGGAAAATAGCTGGAAAAGTTAGCCTAATAATTTTTAAGTACGAGAATATTAATTTTAAAATTAACAACATTAATATTGCAGGAGAAAACGATTTAATTCGCGGTATTTAGAAATATTAAAGTAAATTTAGTTTGATTAGTGAATTATTGTGCCATTTACGATGAATCATCCTGCAAAAGGTAATTTCGCGTTAGAAAACTTTTCTAAACGTCCAAGCATTAAAATGGGAAATTAGCAACCATTAGCCAAACAAATTACATGAAAACCTGTTCGATAATTCGTGTCACGTTTCGATATGTTATAATATTGCATGCTGGCCTTCGTACAAATTTAGAAGATAATTTCAAAACTCCAAGTAAGTAAATAGCAGAACATCTGTAGCAATTATATGAGGTTCGTTCAGTTTATTGGCACAATCCTCGTAGCTGCTTTGCAGAAACGTTCTTTAATAAAAGGAAAAACTCTAACTTAGGGTAGGTATTGTGCTTCAGCACGTTTGGTTTGATTAGCCAATTCGCGACAGAAGTTGGGACTCTAAAACCAAGTAGATCTTTGAACCAATCGAGATATGTGGGACCAACATTGTGCAGCAAGATATTTTTTGTGAAGTTCCCGATGTTTGCTCGTAAATTAAATTAAATTGGCAACGAAAATCAATAAATATTTTATTGCAATAATGAAGCTAGGTAGCTAAGTAATTTGAGGCTTGTGAGAGAATTAGTTTGATGGAATCAAACTGATCCGTTCTTGCCAATCAACTGAGCACCTACACTGCCGTTCAGTGAAGTTCGGCCATACAATAAAAATTTATTATATCACACTGTATACAATTATTAATACATAAAATTAGAAAAATATTAAGCATACACTCTTTTCTAAGGGATTAAAGCCATAAATTATTATATAAAGTAGAAATATTGCGACAACCACAATAAAGTCCCTTTTATTATCATTCCAAAAATTTCTCGGAAGTGCCGATCTTTTGAAACAGGTCGTTTGGGGATTATTAACGAACAATACATTTAGGAAATATACCGCAGTGTCACTCTTGTTTATTTATCACAGGCGTAAAGATATAAATTTGTTTCATTTTACTGTTAAACGTGTGTTGGTGTGCATCTGTCGTTTTCAAAATGGCACGTGGCAAGCTTTCCAGTGTAGACTACTTGGACTGCTTGAAGAAGGATATTCGGGGCGATAAATTGCTGAAAAAATAAATATCAGAAGTTCAACAGTCAATGACATCATAAAGCGATATCGGACAACTGGAACTATAGAAAATCGTGTTCGTCCTGGAGCATCTAGGAAAACAACAAAAGCCGAAGATTTGAGAATTGTATTATTAAGCAAACGTAATAGAAAATTAACAGCGCCACAAATAGCAGCCGAAGTCAATCGCGGCCGTGAAGAACAAGTTTCGGCGAGTACGATAAAACGTCGACTTCAACAAGCGGACCTTCATGGACGCATTGCCATTCGAAAACCCTTATTACGTCGGGGCAACAGAGCAAAACGGCTACAGTAGGCCCGTTCTCATCTAGATTGGTCGTTAGATGATTGGAAACACGTGCTTTGGAGTAACGAGTCAAAGTTTGAAGTTTTTGGGCAAAATCGACGAGTTTATGTCCGAAGATGTAAAACCGAAAAGCGATCCCGAACTGCATTGTGCCTACAGTGAAGCAATGCAGTTCGCAATGAAGTTATGCAGAGTGCAGGATGTAATGAGGAAGGAAAATTATTTTGCAATACTCCAGAATCATGCAGTGCCATCAGGATTGCGTATAATAGGCCGTAACTTTACATTCATGCATTCCAACTACCCAAAACACACTGCGTTAGTGTGTAAGAACTATCTAAAGGAGCAAGAAGAACAGCACACCCTGAAAGTAATGACATGGCCCCCACAAAGCCCAGATTTGAACCCTACAGAGTTGTTGTGGGATGAAGTGGACAGGAGCATCTGAAAAGTATGCCCAACTTCACAAGAACATTTACGGAATATTCTGCAACATGAATGGATTAATATTCCACAATCCGTTTTAACAAAACTTATCGAAAGAATGCCTAGAATAGTTCGAGCGGTGATTAACAGCAAAGGAGGCTTTTTCGATGAAAAAAAGATATAATATTCAGTATGTTATATTAGGCCAGAATAACTTTTTATTTATTTATTTTTGTCTTTTTTACCTGTACATACTATAAAATTGCATTTTGTTTTTAGTTTCGTTTGTTTCTGTAACCTTTTCATGTTTTTTAATAACCGACCGAACTTCTCTGAACGGCAGTGTACATATAACATTCAAAGATTGATTCTTGAAAAAAGCAGCGCACTGTTTATCAATATTTTATATTTTTAATAAAATGTTCAAATCGGCACTTAATTAGCCTTGGTCCGTAAATATAAAGTAAAATGAAATTCTTCGGCTCTATCCAGTCATAAGATCCAATAAGTAACAACTTTGCGATAATCAAGACTCTGTGTGTGAGTCGCCGTTGTATCAGAATAACTATTATTCCACTAATTGGAACGCGCTGTATATACACTTACAAATTATAACGCCGCGACTTTAGTGAATCATCGTCCCATACATTAGAAAGTGAGAAAAATAGAAATGGTGGTCAGCTGACTTTCGCGGATATTCGCCATTGGGTCGTTCGAATCTACTACGCGAATCCGCGCTAGCAAACCAACTCTACGCCAGACTTAACAATGCATAAAAGATTGTATAAAACAGGTTTCGAGCATTCCTAGCTCAGTTACTTGGCAATGGTCTTACTTATCTGGTAGCCAATTCTTCACTGCACATCTCGCCGAAGAGCAACACCTCGGTCATTAGATCTTCGTACGTTGTAGGATATTATACGGTTTACAATTTTCGTCGTACGTACTTGTCTAGCCAAAAGAGAAAGTGTCTGCACCTAATTCTTCATAAGATTCATTCAAGAAAGGCTATAAAGGTGATATCTGTGTTGTGCGCTTCTGGTTTTGTTTTGCTGCTTGTTTTAAATGTAAGTAAGAATTAATATTTTTGATATAGGAGGTGTTGGGTTTTATGATATTATCTTTGACTTGAAATGTTAAATACGTGTACTTCCTTATGTAGAAGCAATAATTAAAGGCCTCTTAAGCAATCAATAGAAAATATTGAAGGTGTCCCTTTTAGTGGATAAAATAATTTCTATATCTTCCGTAACTTTTAATGGAAAAGGAGACCTTGTATCAGGTTGTTGTTCCAGACTAACCTTCGGCAATCCATTTTCGATATTAACGGAGTATTGAAGTGGTTATATCTAAGACTTATCTTATTGTTCTTTTTTTTCAATTTTCTTTTATTTTAAGATGATCATTTAACCAAGTTTGTAGGCGTCAAACTTGTTACTTTGTTACCGAGTGATTTTTTGAAAACAAGTGAAACACGTTAATTTTATTTCTAAAAAATTCCCTCTTCAATTTCCCGTTTTACATCGAATTTTCGACTATTTTCGTGTACAATGGTACCTCCGCCGTGGGTCATTTCTTATCACTTACAAGATGTGGGGTGTTCTTTGAGGAAAATTAACGTAAAGCGCAAACGTTTTTTATTTTCAACAAAAATCATTTTGAGATCTAAAAGGAAAGTAACAACACTTATAAGAATTGCTTAAAATGTGCCCTGTTAAAAATTTGATTTGCCATCTACAGCCATGTGTATTGAGCGCTCAATAATCTTCGGGCTAATATTTTTCATTTCATTTTGGGCTCAATATCTAATATTTAAATTGTTTGTTTTGTGCGCCAATGCTTTAGTGTTTGTTGCACAGTTCCTAATATCATTATTTCCATGAAAAGAAGACTTAGATCAGATGAACGAGTTAGGCGTTTAATCCTCCTTGATGCTTTATCCATCTATTACGGAAAGTATTCTTAAGAAATATTTCGAGATGATCAAATTTTCTTCAAAGAAGTAAGGATCTGTTAGCATTCCAACCTAGTCATTTACTTTGCCTTGATGTTGGCCGTGTGATTAACCACAGTTATGGCAACTTAGGCTCATCGTTGAAGGGGTACCTTCAGACCCTCTTCAACAGCACTTGGGAAACAGCTGAAGCCAGTGTTAATCTTGCCACCGTAAAAAAAATTGATAAACAAACTAAATTAAACAGTACTAGTGACAGATAACCTAATCTGAATTTATCTTTTGATATTAACAATAGGATAATAGCAACAGGAAGCAAAACAGAAATAGTGAGAAAGGTGGAAAGCTTTAAGTACTTGAGAGTACTAATAAATGGGGAAAATGGCTGAAATGCTGAAATAAAAGAACGAATCCAATCTGAAAGTCGAGCATATTGGAGATATTACAGAATAGTTAAAAAGACAAAAGGATTAGCAGAACAACTAAGCTACGAATATACAAATCAACCGTTGCGTACGTCGCTGAAGCCATGTATTTGAGCTTAAAAGATTAAGATCTCGGAATTTTCGAAAGGAAGCTGCTGAGAAAAATTTTAGACCACAAAAGGGTTAACGACGAAGAATATCGTATGCTACGGAATTATGAATTAAAAGAACTCATAGAAGAAGATATAGCACAGAGACTTAGATGGTTAGAGCATATAGAAAGGAAGGGAGAAAAATCAGTAATCAAGGGAATAAGGTACGGAAATTAACGGAAGATAGACTAAGAGGCAGGCCGAAAGCAAGATGGGAAGGCCAAGTCAAACAGGACGTAAAGAAATGGCGAATAGGAAGCGTAGATTCAATAATCCAGAATAGAGAATAATGGAGAAAGGTCATTGACAAGATGAAGAATATTTACCTACAGGATAAAACGGACTAATTCACCGTAAAAAAAGGAAATTGAAGAGCCCCTCAGGAGCGGCTTTATTCCATTATTCCGCAGTTTCTGCAGTAATCATGACAGCAATTTCGGAAAATAATGCTAAAGCTTGATCAGGCATAGGCAACCGGTGCATAGATTGTCCATACCTATTTTTATAGGTATCTGCAATTATAGCAATTTTAAAACGTCAGCATTCCTTTAAAGGGACCAATTTTCTAAATTATCTGGTGAATTCACTTGTTCTTCATCTCGAAATCTATCTTTTTCTAAGTCTGATGATTTAATGATTAACATTTTTGAATGTGTTCCCGTCTGTAAATAATTCACTAATATCCTTGACATTTACACGAAGCTTCCTTAACAAAAATTATGCAAGATCTTTATTGTCATTTAGCCTGAATAAATAGATGTATTTAAGCATATAAATTGTTGGAAAAACCTTTACATATAGAGGGATTGGTGCTAATAACCTTGACTTTGTTTGTTTATTAAAAGTGTTATCATAGATGTTCGAATTAAGACAATTAATAATGTAATAAAACATGTATTGAGGAAACTTAATAATAAATTAACAACAAAGTATAGATTCTAATACAGTAAATAATAATTGCAGCTTGTTACATTAATTTTTTTAAATTATCGTATTTGTGTGAATACTACCTTTATTTTTGCTCATTACCTTCTTAGTAACTTAACTCCCTCATTATTTTGAGCAAGATATAAAAATCATTGAAATTTGTTCGTAAATATAGAATTTCTAGAGGCTCTAAAAGCCGGCTTTTATGAGAGCTTTGAGATCGCTAAAACGGCGATGGTCTCAAGGCTAAATACCTACTACCTGCTAGAGTTATCTGGAAGTTGAACTTATATTGGTTGCAAAAGTTCAAGGACTTAGTCTAGCGAATATGTACATACATATATATAAAGCGTGTAGTCTTTAAATAAAAAACAATTAAAAATTACATTTAAGCATACAGGGCGTTTAATTACCGCAACACACGATACAAGTTCAGTTTTTTAAATGAAACTCTCTGTATATCGTTACGGGTTTAAATGTTTCGGTTCAATTCATGTCAACTTTCATCAATATTGCCTTTCTATTTTATTTTTTTGCGATAATTCTCATAATTCGATTTCAATTCTATTCTATCGGCCGAATGGTCAGTCATACGGTGAGTAATGGGGATCCATGCAGCGCGGAGTGTGCCGATACTTTAGTGCTGTTCGTTAATTGTTTGTTTATTATGTCAGGCAAAATACAACGTTGAAAATTTTTGAAATCGTTTTATGCACAACTCTAAAATCAATATTTAGGTATTGATTATTTATTATTTATATGTACTTGTTAACCCACGACACATGATGCAGCATTTATATATTTCTTTTACTGAAATATCGACCATTAAAGAAATAGAAGGATTTCGCAAAAATTTCAACTCGTCTCAATTATCTCAAAAAAAAACAAGATATTAGTGTAGGGGACACCTCAAAAAAATAACAGTTGAACGGAGCATCATAAAATGTAAATTTTGTAGGAGAACCTGAACATCCTGTATACTTACAAGGAAAGACAGGAAAGTGTGTTTCACCCACTTAAATGAACCTTGGTGGGTTTATAGACTGACGATGGTTTATAAGAATAACGGAGCTAAATCGCCCGTTTTCGGGGGGTGGAGCGCCCTATCGGCTACAAATACCCTTCGCTATTTGCATTAATATCTCCAAAACTATAAGACTTATCAAAAAAATTTTAAGGTACACATGTGGTTGTTTTAGTAGCACTAAACGATAGCGGCAATAGTTTCCTTTTCACAATTATTGTTTATCAGCAACAATCCCCACCCCCTACATTTATTTGAAAATTCAAAATTTTTATTTACTAAAAGAATACAAGAGGTTATGTTCTTCTCATTTTCAGCGCATCTTTAAATCTTGCAAGAACATACTCTGTAATGTACATATGTAGTTTTATCCTCGTTTGTGCCTCCCCAGCCAACACTTACTTCCCATCTCTGAAGTTGCGTAGGTGATTTTACCTAAAAAAATGGACGTCGAAGATACAAAGGCTACTATTAGTATTGATGTACAATACTGTAAAAGATACGTGTATGTACCAATTTTAGAACCTTTTCCTTGCATATTGATAAAGAATGGGAGAAATCTACATATTATATTACGGGTTTTGCACAGATTCCAACGAACGTCGCTTCCCTTTTCCACTTCTCCGAAACTCAACAGTTTGCGTTTTATATTCAATATCAATCATGCTACCCCCTTCTTGAGGAATATAGTCTGGATGCTAGTAATCTTGTTCAACCAATTGCGGTTCATGTAGACCAGCCAAGTTTTCAAATTGTAGTGCTACATCTGTTTCAAATGCGAAGGAGCCTGCTCTTGAGCTCTTACAATGATATCCCTTAAAGCATCGTGTAACTCTTGTTCTTCACGAGTTATAGGTGTAACAGCAATATTTGCAGCAAGGAATGCTGTTTGTAACAAATTCAGAATATAAGCAATGTTGATCCTCATGACTTTAACAACTACTGTTCAACAACCAAATCGTGAAACGTAGTCGTAGTCAGTAAGCTCTGAACTGTGCAACTTTTAACTTCTCTTGCTCTCTTTTAAAATAAATATAGGGGGTGGGGGTTGTTGCTGGTAAACAATAATTGCGAGAAGAAAACTATTGACGCTATCGTTTAGTGCGACTAAAACAATTACATGCGTACCTCAATGCGTACCTTTTTTTTGATACGTCTTATAGTTTTGGAGATATTAATGCAAATAACG
>LR737389.1:4620213-4666218 GCA_902655005.2 Marronus borbonicus | reverse complement strand
TGATGCTCCCTTCAATTTATGTAATTTGTTAGGGTATCCCCTGCACCAATATCTTGGATTTTTGAGATAATTGGGACGAGTTGAATTTTCGCGAAATCCTTCTATTTCTTTAATGGCCGATATTTCACTAAAACTAAATGCTATTATTTTTGGAACTACTCCGGCGTCTGCTCAAAGTAGCCATCATATCTCGCGAGTTAACAAGTACGTATAAATAATAAATAATCAATACCCAAGCATTGATGAGAGTTGTGCATAAAACGGATTTTTTTCCTGTGTTCCCTTGTTAGTTACATCCTATATAAGTTTTGTGTGGTGCGAAACTTGTTTCCGAATTATCGTTATTTGATATCAAGCACTTATTAAAATAAATGTTTAATGTCTACATTGTTCGAAACTATATTTAACTTCATAGTATATGAAGAATTAATTTGAATTAAAAAAAATATCTATGTCAGTTTATAGGTTCATTACAAATATTAAATTTTCTGACCTTAATTTACGAAATTACTTGAGTTGACGTAAGCCGTAAGAACAAAGTTATCAAAAAAAAGCAAACCGAATGCAACTTATTTCATCACTTCCCAATTTAATCGATGTTTTTTCCTCTAAATTTGGGTTGAGTTATTTGAACGATCAGCTAATAATGTTATTATCAAGATGTAATTACATACACCTAACTAAGCTAATATGTTTTCTCAATTAATACAATTTTGAAGCTCCAAATAGGATTATAATTGCATTGTTTTTATCACTATTTAAAATTGTGTTTCGTAAACGTCACTTCAATTATTCGTCAACTAAAGCTAATCAGCAGTTTCATCATCATTTTTTATTTAATAATTTTATATGAATTATAAAATACCGATTTCTTTTTAAATTTGTACTTTGTAGTAAATAGTTAAATAATAATTAATCGTTTCTACGAAAAAACTTAAGTGTTGTGGCCTATGTTAAAGAAAATATTGGAAGAATTGGTGAAACCGTTGGGTACAAGAACAATGAAAGATCAGTGAAAGTTGTCTTATTGTTTTCGAAGATATCCGCCATTAAGATGTGTTCGAACCAAGTCTCGAAACATTCTTTCCACTCTGAAGGCGGTATCTCGAAAACATGGTTTCTGCAAGTTTCAACAGGAACATATCAGGTGTTATCGATGCAGTAGACTAGATTCGTCAAGCGCAGCCCAACACATAAACGAAACCGGGCATAATATTAAATTAGAAAACTTGGATGTAACTTCGCCGCGGGAATTAGATGCGCACGAGACGGTTTACATAAAAAGCAACAAAAACCTGATGAATAGAAAGGACGTCATTCGTGTCCTCGAAACGGCCGGATTAATTAATTAAACTTGTGTGGTGCGGAGGTTACCGATACGTTCGTATTGTTTACCATACTAAGCCACAGTCTATCATTATTCAACAGCTCCTTATGGTGATAGAAGTCCTTGTTCGTACGTGTTTTGTTTGACATTCAAAAGCAAAAAGCAAAAGGAAGTTCTCCTGCGGATTTTTTTTAAGCTTTACCTCGTACCAATTGATACGAGTCCTTTTTGTGCTCGTATCAAATTAGGCGCAATCCGTCGGAAGCAGATCTTTTTCGTACATAAATGTTGATGCAAGATCGAATGTACTGCAGTCTTCGATATGTCTAAGTATGCCTCTATCTCACGGTGAGCCACATGCTCTAATCATCTTCGTGTAGCATCGATGTATTTTGGAGGAACAATCGATTTTGATCGACTTTCACGAAATTCATTTATTAACGGAAGCGTGATCGCGATGAAACTCTGCAAATCAGCTGGAAACAGTCTTTTCTGATGGTGTGTTGCCATTGTTTCAACAATAATAAATGGCAAATTTTAAATAGAAATCCCAAATCTCAATAATGCCACCTACTGATAGTTTGTAAAAATCTAAGGCGCCACCCGTAAAAATAAATTAATAGAAGAACTGAATAAATAAATAAAAAATCATTTTAAAACTTCTTTGAGCCGCAATGTTGCAAATTGTGCATATTGTAAATTGTACAAATTAATTCATTTCGACGAGTACCGTTCATTCGCAACTAATTTCGGTACATGCTGAGAGAAATCTTTTTATTATTGTTGATTCAATGCGACTACAACATAGAATGACAACAGGTGTTATTAGAAAGACCATTCCGCAATTAAAAGAATTTCTTCGTGATTTCTTTACGATTAAGATACTTCTTCAGAAAGCGTTAAAAGAACATCGTCTCAATGAGAGAAACGAATCTTATTAATCCAAAATGTTATACTTCGCAACAATAAGCATGGGGGGACATGGGTTTCACGTAACTCATATTTGGTTCAATTAGAATTGGCGGCCTATAAACGCGTAGGTAAAGCGGATGTTGGCTTATAGACGTTTTAGAATTTAATTACTTTCTATTTCAAAATGGAAAGTTACCGTTCTCTGGTTTCTTTTACTTTTTCGTACTAATAGCCAATCAAGTTCTGTGTGTGAGAGGTTTAACCACACTCGATTATAATATTATTGATAGTAACGTTATTGTATGCATATAACACAATATGCAGCGATTATGTACACTACCGTCCATATTAGTTCGGACGCACAAATAAATGTTAAAAAAACGAGAAAATATTCATGTTTCCAAAACTTTTGTTGCATTTTATTAATAGTGATTAAAATTAAAGTATAAAAGTAAAAAAAGTAATTCTAACGAAAAATAAACAAAAACTTCTTAAACATTCCATTCATCAAAGAAACTCCCTTTTGCGCGAAGAACAGCTTTCACAATCCGAGGCATCCGCACCACTAGTTTTTCAAGGAATCTATTTGGCATATTAGTCCATTCCTCTTGTAAAATGTTCCACAGGTGGCCTACGGAGCCGGGCATACTTCTCGAATCCTCCTGTCCAGGTCTTCCCATAACAGCTCGATGGGGTTTAGAACGGGGCTTTGCGGCGGCCATGTCATTATTTGTAACGTGCCATTATCTTGTTCTTCATTTAAGAAATTTTTACATATCACTGCTGAGTGTTTGGGGTCGTTGTCCTGCATGAATACAAAATTTTCGCCGATTAGACGTTGCCCCGATGGTATTGCATTTTCTTTCAGTATTTCTAAATAACCTTCTTTTCGCAAAATACCTTCGATTCGCTTCAAGTCTCGTGTATCGGGGTAAGAAAAACAACCCCAAACAAGCACAGAATTTCTTCCTTGCTTGACAGTTGGCACTACACAATCCTGCAACATTCTTTCGCCTTTCGCTCTTCTTACAAAAACGCGCCTTGATTGTGCGAACACCTCAAACTTTGACTCATCAGTCCATAGCACCCTTTTCCAATCATCCACTGTCCAATTTCTGTGTTTCTGCCCATTGTAGCCGTTTTTGCATGTTTTCCCGTCGAAGTAGGGTTTTTTCTGTTGCAATGCGGCCGTGAAGATTTGCAGCTTTTAATCTTCTTTTCACTGTAGTAACAGAAGTTTTTTTCTTGCACGGTCGCGATTCATTTCGGCGGCGATTTCTGGTGCTGTCAGTCTCCTATTTCGCTTGCTCAGCAATTTTAGACGCTCATCGTCCGAATGATATCACTAACAGTCGATTTATTAACATGTATTTTTTTGGAAATTTGACGCATTGAATAACCTTCTTGATGAAAAGCAACAATTACGGAGCGCTTTTCTAAACTTGTCGGTTTTCCTCTCGGCATTTTAATAACTTTAATCAGGTTCACATAAAAAGATGCGCTATTAACACTAACGCACGCACAAGCAGGTTTATTTAGAAACTAAAGCATTTATCAATACACAACAAACTTTCGGGTGGCCTGCTTCCACCCCAAAGAGTATTGTAAATTTTTTACCTGCAGTATTGTCCCAAAAATAATCCTATTTGTGTCGATGAGGATTATTCTGAAAGTTACTATATTGGGTCATCTTTTAGTAGAGTTTACAACATTTTACTAGGTGTCCGAACTAATATGGACGGTAGTGCACCTGAGAATTTAGCCTGCAATATCTGTTTGAGCAAAACGTACCTTTAGAAGGTTTCAATAATGGCCTAACCTTGTTAATTGTTGTAATAAATTTGAGCAACCTTTTACTGCAGTTACCATTAACAAGACTTACAATAAAATATAACTTATTAAAAAGGAATTTAAACTAGGTCTTTATTAAATATAATTCAAACCTGCACGGAAAACTACGTTGCTGATACGTTGTAGAGAAAAGAAAACAATGTTATAATTCATATAAAAATAGTAGTAGTGTGTTAATTTCTTCACATCTATTCAACATATCAACATGTTCTAGACTGCAAAAGTTAAAATGATATTTAGAAAGACGCGTTGGTAGTTACAGGTAGTCCTCGACTGATGATCGACTCTTAAGGCGCAAATACCACTCCTCAAAAAGTAGTTGTCTCATCCAATAAGTGGTAATGTTTAAATTCTCTTGGATTTTTCGATCGGTGTATTGTAAAAGGTTTTAATTTATAAGCAGCAATAGTTTCACCTTATTCGATTTATATATGCCTTGAAATTTAACATAGATTTTGCTTTCTTACGATTATACATATACAAGGTGAGGCATCTCCTTCCAATAATTTTGTTCTCATTATCACGTTTATTATCAGCACAGGCTGCTTCTCCACAAATTTTCACAGGTTGAAAGGTCCCTCGTTTCTTAAGTTTTTGAAACTTACTAAAAGGCCCCATGCGTTTGTTTTGATGATTGCGAAGCTAAGAAGAATTTGTTTTCGGATCAAATCCTCCATTCATCAATAATAATAATAATTGTATTAATAATAATCGAAGCCACCATCCTCATGCTTCCATTCAGCGATTACACATGTGCAGGAAGCGAGGCGGAAGAGGATTAGTTTCCTTCGAATACCTGTACGCCAGAATTACAAACATCCACCGCAGTGCAAATTCTTCAATAGTTGAGTGTAGGCTTTCACGACCGTAATTCATAGTAGAAATGTTTATAGTAGAAAAAATGACGTTTCGCTGACCAAGCTGTCAGCTTCTTCAGAAGATTTCTAAAGACCGGTGTTGTTGTCTCTTGCTCCTCGTTATATATCCGATTTCTGTTCCGCTTTGCTGATCCATAACCGTTCCGCTTTGCTGATCCATAACCGTTCCGTTCCGCTGCATTACGGCACTACGGAGTCGTCATACAACGAACTACGCGATTCAGCGGAACGGAACGGTTATGGATCAGCAAAGCGGAACAGAAATGGGATATATAACGAGGATCAAGAGTCAACAACACCAGTCTTTAGAAATCTTCTGAAGAAGCTGACAGCATGGTCAGCGAAACGTCAAGTAAAATATTAACTACACGACATCACCTGAAAGACAGTTCTACTATAAATTCTTCAAACTCAGGATCCATTGCTGGATCTTTTGCGATATCGCGGGCTGGGGGGGCATTCCTGTTCAGAACTGCAAAGAGGGTGCCCGATGATCTTGGTTTGGTGATTGAGTTCACTACGGAAAAACGGAGATCTAATAACTCGGTACTCTGTACTCCGAAAGAGAACTCCTACATCTCTTCACTGATGCAGTCCTTAGAAACCATGCACAAAAGACATGGCCATGGGCTATACTTTAAACATTTAAAAGATCGTGATTTATCAGAAGCTTTGACGTTGTCTTTTCTCCAGTCTCCATCGCTATATTCGGAGACGAGGGTTACTTAATGGCGGTCCAGGACGGCATGTACCATACACTAGCCTATCAACGCAACGCCCTCAGTTTACATCTAGATGACATCCGTTGTAGAGCATGCAAAGCAGAAACGAGACCATCCTAATTAATCTAAACCTATTAACATGTCCAAAATGTACTCCAAGTTTGTATATTTTTCGCCACGACATGGCCCTAAAAGTCATCTTTAGGTATTAACGCCATTTCAAGACTTTCGGACTTGTCTGTAACCGTCTCCAACGAGAACTGCAAGGTATTTTGGAACTTCCCCTTCCACACTACAGCGCGGGTGCCCGCCATTAAGCCAGATATGGTAATCTTGGATTATCAGGATAGGGAGATGTCCTGCCCATGCGACATCAGGACAACTGAAAAAGAGACGAAAAAAAGATCTGAGAAGTATCTGGACTCAATATATCAACTAAGACTTAGTTACGAATCCACTTCACTTCTATTGTTGTCGGCTCTCTGGGCGTCCAAATCGCGTTATTGGAACATTTGAAAAAAAAAAAGATGTTGAAGGAAAACAAACGTACACGTACTCCTCTGCGGTATTTCGCATGGATGTGGTTTGCATGCCTTCCACGTGAGGACCCCGGGGAGCAGATGCAGACCTTGTGTCTGCAGCCGTTTGCTGGGCCAGATGTAGGGGTGGAGGGAAAAATAATAGGTTATAAAAATAATTAACTTTATTTCGTCACATGATATGCACATGTTAGAAATACGTCAACTCATTAACACTATGGCAACTTAATAACTTTTCCACATTCCATCGTTTATGCAAGGGTTTTTGAGTTCTTTTTCGTTATAACTGAAGGCCGATTCTCGAGCTGTTTTTCATAAATAGAGGACTACCTGTATTATATCAAATAAATACAATTTGCCTGTTGAAACTAAAATTGTTCCGGGTTTGAACCCTGTCATGTCGTTGGTTAAAATAAAACTCGACGTTTCGCCCACAATCGTATGGCTTCTTCAGGAGAGTGATGGCAACGGTAACTCAGCATGTGAACCATGCCAGAGGCGAAAACCAACTGCGAAGAACGCAGGGAGCAGCACGATTTTTAACCAACGACATGACACGATAAACCTGGAACACGTTTAGTTTCAACTGACTCTGGCCGTGTAAGCCTACGTTTTTACTTTTATAATTAGCCTGTTAATAAATTATTCTTCACATCAAAGACGTAGCGGGTCGCCTGTAAATAAATTATTTCTTCAAATTAGACCCATGTAAATTGTAATTTGGCTCCTTTAAAAAATAATTACGTAAAAGAAGAACGATTAAAATGTATTTTGTTAGCTACTGCCTGTTCAATAGTTCCAATTTTATATAATTATCGATTAAATTTAGTCGCTCATCAAATTTGACAAAATAATTATAACGTTTTCTGAACAAGTAATTTAAGTTATTCGAAAGTGCTTCTAAGCTTGACCAAGTACGTGGGATACCTTTTAAGGTTTTTTTACAAAGAACTTTTGTTGGATTCGATTCATCTGGAAACACCCAAACAGTTGATTGTTGCTTAGTTTCCGGCTTGTACGAATATATTCAAGTTTTGTCGAATTTTTTAAGCATATCCTTGCACCAATTAACACGAGCCCTTTTTGTCATTGAATCAAATTATCCGAAGTCCATTGGAAACGAATGCACGTCAGTCTTCGATATACCTAAGGTTGCCTCTATCGCACGGTAAGTCGTGGGCCGATCCTCTTCAATGATGCTACGCATAGCATTCATGTTTTTTTGGAACAACAACCAGTTTCGGTCGCTCTTCAAAAAATTCATTATCGTCGGCGGAAGCGTGATCACGACGAAGACATGTGAACCAGTGGTCGTTTGTAAAGCTCGTCACCAATGATCTCCTCATGAGATTATGTTTATTTTCAGAATTTAAATTTATTGGCCACAATAATAAATTCTTACTAGTCACGGTAGTTCTTTAAATTAAAATGATGCTGGATATCCTTTGCGTAGTTCTTGCTTTGTCATTATTTCTCTCATTTAAACAATAACATCTCGGGGGTAGTTGTTATTGTTTAAATTCTCCTTGAAATTTCTTATCTTTTAAATTAATATTCATTCCAATTTACTATATTTGCTTTACGTTTTTAAATAAATAAATTTCTTGTATTTAAATGTTGTTTCTTCGAATTAAACAAGTACTAAAAAAAATTATTTACGCTGTAAGAAGTATTTAGTTTGGTACTATCGAAAACAGAGATATCTTTGAATTTATGGACATTTTTTGATTGTACGTCGCAAGCTCTCAGGCTGTAGTATTTATAAAAAATAAATTCAAAATCTTTGAACAAATAATTACTTTAAAATTTGTCTTATAATGAAATATTAATTGATATTAGGCATACTTATCTACTGGCTTATATCTCCCATAAAGTGGGCTTTATTAACAAATATATGTATATGTAGAATTACTTAATTGGGTACTAATTACCGTAGAACAAGTTTCACAATATTTTGCGAATTAAATTGCAAAATTTAGTTGTATACTGCAGTGACAGTAATTGCATACGTAAAACGTACCATTTTGTTTCTGTAAATAATTACTAGCAGCTTAAAGGCCTCATCTCACCAAAATAATCGTCTGTAATTATGTCCATGTCTCTATTATGTCAAAGGTGTTCTTTCGCATTTATGCTTCGGGCAAAAAGAAGGTTGCAGAACTGGTTACAATAATTGAAGCAAAAACTTGTTTATTATGACTATAAAACTATTATTCATCTAATGCAATAATGTGAAAATTGAACTCCCTGTACATTTGTCTCCGAGTTGACGCAATCTGTGGATACGCTAAACATATAAGAAATACATAAAACGTTGATGTACATAGGTATTGAGGGTCATTACAATTTACTCCGTGTTACAGAGATTTAAACCAAAATGACTCTAGTCCAACCAAATGAAGAAATGCAGGCCTTCGTCCGCAAGCAGCTGAACGAAGATCTCAACACTAGAGAGTCGGACCTTCAAGCTATCAAAGAATGGTTAGCCAAGCAACCGCATCTACCGGATACTTGGGGTAAGTACGGACATGTTTCATCTAAATCAAATCTTTGAAGAACTTTGAAGATAAGGAAATAAATTTAAATTTGTTCTAAGTCTATTCGATGTGGTTACATAAGCATTGAAAGATTGGTCTGAAGTATTCCTCATGCGACCATTTGATTAGTTAAAGGAATCTTATTTCACATTTCAATGTATTCTGGACAACTCTTCAGTTATATAATTTTTTATGTAACTGTTTGATATTTACTGTATTTAACCATGAATTAAATAAAAGTGATTTTCTCTTTTAAATAAGCAAAATACATAAAATGGTATTGCCTAGATATATAAATATATACCATGTATTGCGCTTCTAAATATATAACATGCATTGTGTACAAGGTGGGCCAAATTCGATACTGTTAACAGGGAACTTATATTTCTAAAGGAATTAGACAAAAACTGACGTAAGCTTCTGCAGCTCGATTTTAAAGAGAAATCGATTTGTGAAATCCCTATTTTTATATCTTCTTTAATATAAGAGATACAGAGCGTTCTCTTAAAATGTGAATTTCTAAAAACCCTCGTAACTTTTTTATTTGTGAAAATGCTTGATTTATATAAAAACTATATTTAGGCGCTTTTTGGCGCAGAATCCTATACTCTAATTTTTTCTTTTTTTAAACTCCTATTTTTTGAGATATTATCAAGATTTTTGTTTTTTTATACGGAACACCCTATATATTTTTACACTATTGAAAAGCATATAAAATTACCTCTAAAATGATATAACACACTTGATATTTTATTTAAACAATTTTTAAATTATTTGTCTTTCTTCATTTCACGTAATTTTAAGATGGCTATGTTTTCATTATCTAAGAATTCAAAAATGTATGAAAACTATGAAAAATACGACAGGTTAAAGTATTTTAAAGAAGCAGGTGAAAATGAGGAAGCTGCATGTAACATTTACTACGAGCGATATCCTGAAAGACAACAACCGTTCAGAGACATTTTCTCAAGGTTAAAGAAAAATTTAATAAATTTTGGATCCTTTCAAAAGCTGAGACCTAAAAATTATGTGGCTCAAAATAGAGACAAAGAATAAGAAAAAATTGCTGTTTTAGGGGAAACTGTAAATAACCCGACACATTCCACTCGCCAGATGACACAAACAACAGGTTTAGCAAGAACAGAAGGCAAGGCGCCTTTTAAAACAAGCATAAAATGAAACCCTATCGGACAAGGAAAGTGCACTACCTTTTTGCCGCGGATTTGGAGCATCGTATGGATATTGTTAATGGCTTTTGGGAACATGTGAAGAAAGTCATAATTTTGCTCTAAACTGTGTATGGACGGATGAATGTAACGTAAGCAGTGGAGGAATTTTTAACAGGTTTAATTCTTATACTTGGTCGCGTGAAAATCACCATGCTACTGTTAAGAGGAGAAACCAAGGACGATATAGTTTCAATGTGTGGGTAGGAATTTTCCGTGGCAGGATAATTGGGCCTTACATATATAACGGAATTCTTAACTCTGAAAGATACTTGCAAAGTTTGCGACAATTTATTGAATCTTTCGTAGACGAAGTACCTTTAAACCAATTGGAATTCGTTTACTTCCAGCATGACGGAGCACCTCCTCACAATGCTGGCCAGATTAATAAGTTTCTAAACCCACAATTCGGTAACAATTGGATCGGGAATTAAGAACCGATACATTGGCCGGCAAGGTCGCCTGATCTAACCCCATTGGATTTTTTCTTTTGGGATTTTTTATTTGCTTATTTACCACCATCTTAATGTGAAATGAAGAAAAGCAAATAATTTAAAAATTGTTTAAATAAAATATCAAGCGTGTTATATCATTCTAAAGGTAATTTTATATGCTTTTCAATAGTGTAAAAATATATAGGTTGTTCCGTATAAAAAACGCAAGTCCTGATATTATCTCAAAAAATAGGAGTTTAAACAAAGAAAAAATTAGAGCATAGGATTCTGCGTGAAAAAGCGCCCTAATGTAGCTTTTATATAAATGAAGCATTTTCACAGATAAAGAAGTTACAAGGGTTTGTAAAAATTGCACATTTTAAGAGAACGCTCTGTATCTCTTATATTAAGGAAAATATAAAAATAAGGATTTCACCTATAGATTTCTCTTTAAAATCGAGCTCCAGAAGTTTAGGTCAGTTTTCGTCTAATTCCTTTAGAAATATAAGTTCCCTATTAAAAGTATCGAATTTGGCCCACCTTGTACATTGTTCATAAAATTATGTGTATTAGCATGTTAAATATAGGACTGTCTGCTTACTTTCTAACTATATGAGCAAATTTGCTAATGTTGTCCAAATATCGTTACGTAACACCCATTGGGCTGTTGATCTTTGACCAAGACACACATATATTATATTTCTTTTCTTGCAAGCGTTGGCAGGAATAGTATATTTATATTCTTTGTTATTTGACGTCCATTTCCTAATAAAAATTGTATGTATTTTCTCGCTTATCTGCAACAGTATTTATTTTTAGATTTTTTTTATTGGATAAATGTCAAGAAATCTGTTGTTTTTTTTTTAAATTATTAATATTCACATTGAATTAGAATTTCATTTGAATAGAATGATCATTTATACATTTATATATGTTGTACACATAACAGTAAACGAAGAATAAGGAGATCTTCAAAGAATAGTTTGCATATCAACACAAATATTAAAGCTATCTTCAGAAGAGGTAGATTATTATCTTTCGCAAGTTAGGATCCATCACATGTGGTAACTTAAATACCTAATTTTGGCATTTTTTTTAAATTGAAAAGTTTCACAAAGAGGATTTCTGTCTTTTTCGCACCATAAATGCTGAAGGGTATCTGAGGAGGTGGTGTTCAAATTCTACACACATATATTATTAACAACCAAGAACTTTAGAGCAACAGATGAAGGTCCGCAAATGTCAAATGGGCGCTAATTTTTTAAGAATATGTTTGTCAAATTAATTTCATTTATCAAAGTAGTGCAGTTATTAATCGACGCCAAAACTCCAACTTATTTTGCTTAAACTGCTTCAGCAGAGCTTTGGAAATGTTCCAGCGAATGTGTTTTCGGTCTTGAGCGAGCAAGCGCAGCATCCAATTGGCGGTTGGCCCTTTTAGGCCCAGAGATGCCCACAGCCTCTGGTATTCCTCTAACCTTAATTCTTCCGTCGTCTAACATCGTTTGGTGAACTTTTACGACTTACTTCGTACTCCATGCACGTCTTGATTACATCGGTGTTTTGTTACCACGTAGTAAAGCCAAGGGTTCTGATAACTACAAAATATAGTTGCTCGATATGGCCGATAAAACCCACGCCTGCATCAAATATAACTGCAAGACCGTGCACCGGAGATACTTTCGACAGCAGACAATGACTAACATAGGAAACAACAAAGGAAATAACAATTAATCATATTATTTAGGATAAATTCCGTATTACACGAATTATTTTTCTGTTGATGTTAATTGTTGATTTTTCGTATTAATTGTAAGATTTAAATTTTTATCTGACCAAAATCTATACCTTAGTGAAAAGATACGAGGTGTCGTTTTACATTTCTGGACTAGGCATCACCAGAACAACAATAAAAAATTATTTTTCAATATAGGCACTTCACTTCCACATCTAGATCTAGACTATAAGGTGGATGTTCAATTTTTATGAAGCCACATTCAGCAGAGACAGTTTCTGAAAGTCTTGAATTATGGATTGGTGCATTGTTGTGGATTTTGAATCAATTTTCCGAGCCTCTTCACTTTAATAGAATCTCTGAGGCGGAGCATTAAATTTGGATAATACTCTGCGGTTACCGTACTACCCTTATTTAGATAATCAACCATTAAAATTCTTTGAAAATCCCAAGAAATGGTTGCTATTATTTTTCCTGCGGAAGGGTTGACCTTAAACTCCTTGGAAAGGGCTGGAGCCCTTAATATGCTACTGTATTAGTCCTTATTTCGATTCAGGCTCAAAACAATGGATCCAGGTTTCATTTAAAGCGGCAAGTCGATTAATAATGAAATCTGATTCGTCCCACATAGCGCCAAAACTTGTTCACCCGTCTCTATCCGGATACGCGTTTGGAATGGTGAAAGCATTCGTGGAAACCTTCTTGCACTAATTTGGGTCTTCGAATGCATCCGTTTAGAATTCCGAAAACCTAAAGCTGGTAATTGTGGCTGCTTTTCCAGTGAAATTGGAAGTAATCACGTCAACAGACCGACGTGGATGGGGATCATCAATTTAGCGCAAATAGTCGACTTTGAAGGAAAATCATCCCCGTATCCCCACAGCCAACATTTCTTCACGAATAATTTTTGGAGATTTTCCTTGTTTCGTTAAGAATGTTATAACTGCTCCACATCGGAGTTTATTCATTTTAATACGTGACACAACGTATATTAAAACTAATACTGCTGCAATTGCTTTATAAATTGTTAAACCCGTTATTCAGATATATGTGATAGAAAAAAACAACATAATGGAAGATCACGACCTCTCGTAGTACCAATTAACTCCATTCAAAAACAAAACTTTATGATGTATAATTTTCATAGTTTTCAATAGTTTTCTCCCCAACCCAACATTTACCACCTCCATGTCACAAAAAACAAGAACCTATTTTTTTATACGCCGTGATTGCGACTTATAATATCAATTTCCTTTTGCATTATACATCCAACATATTTGAATAATGAACGACCATGGAACAACGCAGATGTCTCTTGCTTTTCGGATCGATACAGTACCTCAAAAACAGTGTTGACAATCAATTCCAGGTATAATGTATAACGTATTTAACCGGCTCTAGACTAATAAATAAGCCTTGCCAACCAAGGTTAAACCGGCCGTTTACAGTTCTGAATTATTTAATTGGACGACACAAGATCGATTATTGATAACATTGCAACGATATAGTTATATGGATAGAAAGAGACATGTCTGCCTTTACTAATTGGGTTAAAGCAAAGGAATAGGTTTTGGAAATTCGCTCTCTTTGTTGTATAGACTATTTAGAACCTGCCCCAATTAATTTTTTTATAGCCTGTTTCAATTTCCAAACACCAGCCTAAGATCTCCATAACTTTTAGGGTGCGACCTAGGTGAAGAGTGAAATTTTCGCCAATTTTGCTATAAAGATTTTCGCTTCTTCAGATGTTCAGAACTTCATCCAATAGCTGAATATAGGTGTATGACGTTATTCGTGCAGTTGTCTAGCAGATTGGAGTTCCAAACTAATTCTTTTCCTCACTTGAAATAATGCTGAATTCCTTTATGCCGTATCATGTGATTTTTTGTAATATTTAATGTAGCAATTCGTTGCTCTTCCTTGAACAATGGTTTTAAACATTCTTTTTTCTTCTACTGCATCGTGTAGTTTTTGTGAAAATCTATCTTCTTGTTGTGGAAAAGTTAGGTTTATCTTTAATTTGACCAGAAGTCAATTTTCCTGAAGTTGTAAAATATGAGACAGTGTTTTCGTCCTTTCCGAACATTTTTAGAGTTCACCGTTAAGGTATAAATAGTCCTACAAAATTGGATATAGCTCGATGAGATCTCTTAATTTCCTCTGTTGTGCCCTAAAATGGACAGTCCGGCCCTTTAGGAAGCTAAAAGTCAATAAAAACTACCTTTTCTCTTTTAATTGCTCAATTCTCTTCGCCAGGACATATTCTCTCCAAATAAGCATATAAATAAGCAAAATTAACAATAACATGCAGAATTTAAATTGATCTCCTATATTTAATATTACAGATGAAAATCGTATGATGACTTTCCTTAGAGGATGCAAATTCTCGCTAGAAAAATGCAAGAGGAAGTTAGATATGTACTTCACGATGAGAACCGCATGCCCAGAGCTCTTCAGCAATCGAGATATTAACAGGCCAGAGTTAGCGGAGGTAATGGATGCAGTGTAAGTACTTTATTGGATTCGTGCGCTTTTTAACATTTACTACGCCGTTAATTCCGACCACCATACACAGTTTTCCTTCTTAAATCTTCCAAATTTTCAGTCACATTCCACCTCTATCAGGTCTTACTCCGGACGCTAAGCGCGTCATCATCTTGAGAGGAAGGACGGAGAAGAATTTGGCAAACGTCAACGCTTACGACGGTATGAAAATCGCGTTAATGATTGGTGATATCAGATTGGCTGCCGAAGAAACGGGAGTTGCTGGTGACGTGTATATTTTGGACGCGACTATTGCCACACCGGTGCATTTCGCCAAGTTTACGCCAGCCATGGTGAAGAAGTTCCTTCTCATAGTTCAAGTAAGTACCTTCTTGGTTGTAATCGAAGGATTGCTTAGGGGAAAATTGCTTGCGGATTTTAGGAAGCTTATCCTGTTAAAGTCAAAGAAGTGCATGTTGTTAACATATCACCTCTGGTCTATACTATAATCGAATGGGTGAAGCCTTTTATTAAGGAAAAGATCAGGAATCGTATCCACGTCCATCCAGACATGGACAGTCTGCACAAGTTCGTACCGAAAGAGATTCTTCCTGAGGAATATGGAGGCACTGCTGGAAAAGTTCAAGAATTTCATGGTATGAATAATATTTTCCTTTATCATAGTCTCTTCACACGGTTTCATAAATTCTTTCTTTGGTTTCGGATTGCCTAGAAGGTCCATGAAGCATCCGTTCATATCTTGTCTATTTCAAACAGACTTTAATGCATGCAGAGAGAATCTTTTGTATAAAGTTTTTACGTCATCAATAGTATTCAATTAAATTTGGGAAAATCTCAAGGCAACTTGATGATTTTAAAATATTCATATCAATTCTTGTTTTATAGATCAGTGGCACAAAAAATTACAAGATTACCTCCCATGGTTCCAAGAGCAGGAGAACATCAAAGCTGACGAATCGAAGAGACCTGGAAAACCAACAAATTACGATGACCTCTTCGGTGTAGATGGCAGCTTTAGACAACTCTCCATCGATTAGTCAATAAACTAGACAAAGAACTAAATAATTTTACAATAATCTGAAACAGTCATCACATTCGCTTCGTATCTTAGTCGCTCATATTGAAAGGAATCTCTCGAAACGGGAACTAATTATTGTTAGGCTTTAGACGTTGATGTATTGTGGATCTAGTTGATTGATAATAAAATAAAATAACGCTCTAATTAGGCAAAATTAAATTTAATTAGCTTCTTCTGTTGGCACCTTTACTCCGATGCTAAGATTAATAAATTTACTCGTTATTCAATGTTTTAAATGAGATGATGCAAGAACTTGTGAATTTCTCATTTAGGAATATTGTTAGAAGCTTTGACGTAGAATATTTGCTCAATTTATATAATTGTTATTGCGGGATGCTACGTAATGGTTAATAGCCACCAAGGAAGTTTGTCTATAAATAAACTTATATAAGTAGGCATTATTTTTATTATATACTCTAGCACTTTTTTGTATTTTTATATTGTTGGTGATTTTTTTATAAATAAATGATATTTTTCTCAAATTTTGTTTTATTCTTATTTAAGAAAGTATATTTTATTATTTAAAAATAATATTATTGTTCCTTTGTGGCACCATCTCCTATTTGAGTATTTAGCCGTGCAATTGGAAGCTTGAGGATACCTATTTTACTGTTTAAGCTCATCTAATATGCTTCCTTTCCAGTTATTTTAGTTGAACTTTTATTAATTAGATGTCGCTGGAAGGACATTTTTTCAAGAAAAATTCAATAATTTTGTATAAAATTTTATCCAAAGTTTAAAATAAAATATTCAATACTTGTGTCCAATTAACAAAGGAAAACCACGGTAATGTGATAATTGATTAGATTTTAATTTTGTTCAAGAATAAAATTCGAAAGTGAATGTAACATATCCAAAAAATGGAAGAGCCTCAGCAGCCCAGAAAATTGTTTAAGGTCCCATTTTTGTGTATTTTCGATGTTAAAAGCGGAAGTCTTTACATTCAAAAGCATTTGACGAACTATGTTTGTTAATAAATATTTTATTTCATTATTAGAATTTATTTGCAAACATCTTGATTTATTTAAGGAGGATTGAATCACTAACATCAATAAAATCAAATGTAGAAGTAAAGACATCAAAAATCAGCAAGCAAAACATTAAAAGCCAATGACGGAAAAGATGACATCGAAAAGATGTTTCGTGTAACTAAAAACATGATGGAATTGTTGCACACATTAAAAAAGCAACGTTAACAACGTTTAACACGATTCAGCGGCCCAAAAATTGAATAACACATACGAATTAAATTTTCCAACCTTTCAGTAACATTCTACCTCTACCAGGTCTTATTCCAGACGCTAAACGCGTCGTCCTTTTGAGAGCAAGAACGGAAAAGAATTTGGCAAACGATGGTATGAAAATTGCGTTGATGATTGGTGATATTAGATTAGCTGCCGAAGAAACGGGAGTTGTTGGTGACGCGTCTATTGCTTTACCAACGCAGTGTACGGAACTATACGGAGAAATAGGAATAACACATCACTAATAGCTGCGTGAAGGCGGTAATGGGTCTTTACTTCGCAATTAAAGAAAGCAACTACTGAAGATGATGTGAAAAACGACTTAAAAGAAACTGAAATACGTATCGTTGGATGTAATATATACGAGATTAAAGATATTTATGGGTTGATGTTTAGTACGAACTTGTGGCCAAGTAATACCATCGTCAAACCAATTAGAGCAACAAAGTCTTTATTGCTCCCAACATAGCATAAAGAAAAAGAAAGAAATAAGAATGTTCAAAGTTTTGGAAGTAATTTAAATAAAATTTGCCCTTTTCAAGGTAATCAACGCGTACATCTCAAAACATTGTGACCATAGTCTCGTTGGCTGACAAAGTGGCTTTGGCTGCCTTTGGCGCCGGCTGGTCACGAAAATCCCACCGTTTGTACTGTTCTTAGGTCTCTGATGTGCTGTGATGAATCCATGTTTCGTCAACAGTTATGAATCGACGCTAAGAATAATTTGGATTGGGCTTCAATATTTCCAAACGCGTAAAACGAACAATCGCGGCAGCCATCTTGTGTAAAGCTTACTTACATTCAAATGTTGGTCGATGTAATGCACGTAATCCGTTGGAATGTCCACAGCCTCACCATTTTCAGGCACTTTCAATCTCCGATCATTCATTATCATATCGGAAATTCGTTAAATCATCTCTGATGTGTGACCTCATTTGGATCACCTGGACCTTCTTCATTAAAACTGTTGGTTTTACATTCCTGGATTAGACATGACCAGAACAACAATAAAAAATTATTTTTCAATATAGGCACTTCACTTCCAGATCTAGATCTAGACTATAAGGTGGATGTTCAATTTTTATGAAGCCATATTCAGCAGAGACAGTTTCTGAAGGTCTTGAATTATGGATTGGTGCATTGTCGTGGATTTGCCGTCAATTTTCCGCGCCTCTTCACTTTAATAGAATCTCTCAGGCGAAGCATTAAACTTGGATAATATTCTGCTGGTACCGTACTACCCTTACTTGGATGATCAACCATTAAAATTCCTTGAAAATCCCACTATTATTTTTCCTGCGGAAGGGTTGACCTTAAACTCCTTGGAAAGGGCTGGAGCCCTTAATATGCCAGTGCATTAGTTCTTATTTCGATTCAAGCTCAAAACGATGGACCCAGGTTTCATTTGAAGCGGCAAGTCGATTAATAATTAAATCTGATTGTTCCGCATAGCGCCAAAACTTGTTCACCCGTCTCTATCCGGATACGCGTTTGGAATGGTGAAAGCATTCGTAGACTGTTGGCACGGTCGCGTTTAAATTCAGTTATCCGATTTTGCTCTTGCTGAGATCAGGTAATTATCGGACTTCCCACGTATCTGTAGACCAGCATCTTTAATTTCTATCATCTCAGAAATATTTTGGGAAAGTCACGTATAAGGGAATTAAAAAGTTTGATTACATCAAAAGAAGATAGATTTACGTCTCGCGTCATTTTCCAATTTTTAGAGGTGGTTGCTTCTGGTATGAAAAGAGAAGAAGTCACTGTGGGTACGTTTACGGATCTATCAAAGTTTTTTCGTCATGCCAACCATTAGGTATTGCTAGAGAAGCTGGTGATAATAGGATTTAGAGCATCGCCACTCAACCGGATCAATTCATATCTTCAAATCGTCATACAACATACTGACGACGCGTCGTCAGTATACTGTATGTAATTTATCACGAGGAGGGTAACGAAGTGAGGTTAGAATGGATGGTTATGCCAACAGGGTTCTATTTTTTCTGTTTCAGCTATGTACTACCGATCTCTCAGAAGTAATATGCGAATAACGCCCCCATATTAATGGGGCCGATAAATAGTATAATGATAACTGAGAAACTTGAAAATACACTCCCCGACAAAAACTTAGACGCGGTAAGATGTTTTAAGGGTTTTAAGGGTTACAACACTTCTTTGCGAAACTAGCAAGATATCTAATTCAGTTTTTATTCATAAAAGTAAAATAAACTTAAAAATACCTCCTCCAGTAATATATGAACTAAATAATAAATTATTACTCCAATGTTAATAATAAACATTTCTGCGACAGAAATTTAGACGCTCTGTTGCAAATGTAAAACAAAAATAAACAAATGAGTGATCAGTAATGCGTAGATCCTCCATTGTTCTTAATCACTTCCAATAGTCTGTTATTAATAGATTTATATAAATTTAATACATAATTTTGGGAGATATTCTGGCATTCAGTCACTATTGAAGTTTTCAGTTCCTGTACCGTGAAATATTGACGGCCTCCGCCATAAACGCGACGTGCCAATTCACCTCACATGTTTTCAATAATGTTTAAGTCTGGTGACCGTGCCGGCCACTGTAAAGTTTTAATCTTTTTCTCTTTAAACCATTCGATAATGGTCTTTGCTTTATGAATTGGCGCGTTATCTTGCTGAAAAACAAAATTGCGCCCGGCCCATTGGTTTCCAAAACGTAGAAGATTGTCACGCAATAAGTCTTTATACGTCACAGATGTCATTTTGTTTGTGCAAAACACTATCTCACTTTTATCGCGGAATCCAATCGCTGCCCATGTCATCACAGATCCACCCCCTAATTGTCTCGTCATTTTCACTTTTGGTACCTTTCTCAGATCATGATAATAATGCGAGTACCCATCCCGTCCGTCCAAATTAAAACGTTTCTCATCGGAAAATATAACTTTTTCCCATTGTTTCTTCCAGGATATGTGTTCTTCAGCAAATCTCAACCTCGCTTCTTTGTGTTTCGCCGAAAGTGGCGGTTTTCTCAACATTTTCTTCCGTGATATTACCGGTGACGCCTTTAAAATCCTTTGAACATTACGCACGTGCGTTTGTACCCCCGCCTGTTCTGCAATAACTCTCGCCGACGCAGAAGAATTGGATACACACCGCAATGTCATGCGTTTATCCCGCTCACTTACAGCTTTCTAATTCATATGTGAACAATATACAAAACAAAAATAATACGTCGATAACTGGGATTTAGGCCACGAATTAATGTTTTTCAAAACGAAAATGTATGAAGGTAACATGCAGGAACAGTTTTTATGTACTTATCTGCAAGCACCAATAGCAATAAAATATTTGGCAACTTTACTTTTAACGCATGAAAAAGCTGCTTACATTCATTTTTTCCAGTTTTTTTTTTGTTTAATTGCATCTTGTTCTGGACGTGTCATTTGTGCGATTAGATTTGACATGTTGGATGTTCCTCAACGTGCTAACCCTCGAAGAAGCCGTCCACGCACTAGCCTTGCTGTCGTATGGTCGTAACTAGCGTTATATGGCGAGAGTCACAAAAACACCAAGGAATTAGGAGTGTTAACAGAAGGCCAGGAGGAGGCCGTCAAAAAATGATTGCCTTTTAGAGCTCTGTACTAGGCGCTGCACTGTTCGCTTGCTATAAAGTGAGGCGTTGGCTGCCAGAGATGTAGAAACTTCACTGCAAACGGTAAGAAACCGCCTTTGTGAAGATAATATTCTGGCTCCCATTTCCGCAAGAACACCACTAACTCACCAAACGACATCGTGTAGCTCCTTTAGCCTTTACTGGAGAACACGGCAATTGGGATATCGAAGATTGGCACAATGTTATGTATTCTGATGAATCAAGATTCAAATGACAAACGAATTCCGGTGTACGAAAGACCTAAGGAGCGATATCTTCAATGCAACTTTGTTCCCAAAGTCCAGTTTGGCGTGCTCTCTCTATGGAAGGTCGTTAGAGTTGGCGGCTTTGCGTGGTGTTCGTCTGACGGCTGTACGTTACATCACTGACATTTTAGATCCACATGTTATTCCGTATGACTCATTTATTGGTCCAGATTTTGTATCTACGCATGATAATACTCCACCTCACATATCCCGAATAGTGCAAGAGTACCTTCGAGAAACTGGGATACTTATTATAGAGTGGTCAGCTCGAAGCCCGGATTTAAATCCAATAGAGCATGTATGGGACACCTTTCGACAGCTTGTATTCGGGGTATAATGCTTCTTAGAAAGTCTTCAAAAGCTGGAAGCATTTCTTATGGAAGAGTAGTATAACGTACAAGGTGGGCCAGATTCGATACTTTTAATAGGGCACTTATATTTCTAAAGGAATTAGACAAAAACTGACCTGAGCTTCTGGAGCTCGATTTTGAAGAAAAATCGATTGGTGAAGTTTCTTCTTTTTTTAAACTCCTATTTTTTGAGATATTATCAAGACTTTTTTATATATTTTTACACTATTGAAAAGCATATAAAATTACCTTTAGAATGATATAACCCACTTTATATTTTATTTAAACGATTTTTAAATTATTTGTTTTTCTTCATTTCACATTATTTTAAGATGGCTGTGTTTTCATTATCTAAGAATTGAAAAATGTATGAAAACTATGAAAAATACGACATGTTAAAGTGTTTTATAGAAGCAGGTGAAAATGAGGAAGCTGCATGTAACATTTACTATGAGCGATATCCTGAAAGACAACAACCGTTCAGAGACATTTTCTCAAGGTTAAAGAAAAATTTAATAAATTTTGCATCCTTTCAAAAGCCGAGACCTAAAAATTATGCGGCTTTTGGGAAAATGTGAAGAATCGTAATTTTGCTCTAAACTGTGAATGGACGGATGAATGTAACGTAAGCAGTGGGGGAATTTTTAACAGGTTTAATTCTTATACTTGGTCCCGTAAAAATCCCCATGTTACTGTTGAGAGGAGAAACCAAGGACGATACAATTTCAATGTGTGGGTAGGAATTTTCCGTGGCAGGTAAATTGGGCCCTACATATATAACGGAATTCTTAACTCTGAAAGATACTTGCAAATTTTGCGACAATTTATTGAACCTTTCGCAGACGAAATACCTTTAAATCAATTGGAATTGGTTTACTTCCAGCATGACGGGGCACCTCCTCACAATGCTAGCCAGATTAATGAGTTTCTAAACCAACAATTCAGTAACAATTGGATCGGGAATCGAGGAGGAGGACCGATACATTGGCTGGCAAGGTCGCCTGATCTAACCCGATTGGATTTTTCCTTTGGGGAAGAATTAAAAATCTTACGTTTAAACATTCTCCCAATTCAGGAGAGGAGTTAGAAGCTGCAGCTTTGCAACCGTTCGACTCTCTATCTCCACTCGAGTTGGTGAACTCAGCTCAGAGTGTAAGAAAATGGTGTCGATTATGTTTACAACAGAACGGCGGACAATTCGAACACTCGCTATAATTTATCATGTTTAGGCATTTTTTAGTAACAAAGGTATATTCTGTAAATATTTCGTTTAAATATGTCGGTAAGAATTTTAGAAAGCAACTTTTTTTAGTTCTCGTCATGATTAATTTTAATTTTTCAATACGTTATGAATTTTTACCGAATAAAAATAAAAAAATAAAAAAGTTACTAAGGTTTTTCAAAATTGCACATTTTAAGAAGACGCTCTTATATCTCTTATATTAAGGAAGATATAAAAATAGGGATTTCACCACTCGATTTCTCTTTAAAATCGAGCTCCAGAAGCTTAGGTCAGTTTTTGTCTAATTCCATTAGAAATATAAGTTCCTTATTAAAGGTATCGAATTTGGCACACCTTGTACAGCAGGAACATCGTAAATCTTTACGAGAAAGCATGCTGTAGTGTTTTATTATTTGTTTATTCTTTCGTATTAGCTTATACGTTTTTATCACAACAATGAACATAGTAGCGGTAAATACTTTCTGCAGTTACTGAAGGATATTTAGAAAAAATGTAAGGTTGTTCATGAAATTGTTTGTTGCCAAAGACGGTATATACATATCGTTCTTTAAAGATAATAAATTGCGATTATTTAACTTACTACTTGATGGACATGAGCGAAGACGCAATTTTAGATCTCTTACGTCTTATGTTTTGCAAATTCTAGCGAATCACATTATATAAGCATCATGTAATTAGCTCAAATTCAATTTAATTTCTTTCTGGGAAATTCGAAACAATGCCGGTGGTTATTGCTAGTCAAAAGCAATTTATGTTAATAGAGTGTGAAGATGTATACATCATTACAAAATTGCATTTTTCTCGAGTTTCGTAATTTTGTACTATTCGACGAACAGGATTCCGCGGGTACCAACATCGCTTGAATAATTAAACGAAGTCTTACATTGATCGCATAGAGGTGCCAGAATGCTAATAAACGCTTGGAAAATTATTTTTAGAAAAAACGTGTCATTACAGCGTTCATGTTGCCAAAGATTATTATATTCATTGACAGAGTAATGTTGCCAAGCTCCATCAGCGGGTATGTGGAACACGTATTAAACCTAATGTATTGTAGTTTACTGGTTAGTCTTCTAAAGAAGTGTAGAATACGTTTTCTTACCGAGAAAACACTCAAACAATGGCTTCTTCTAGTTAACAGAATTTAAATATTAAAAAATTCGGAACGTGACCGAATTAAACAATGAAAAATTAAGTAAGAAGCATTAAAAATTAAACGCTGCGAACAATTTTTTTTTTATATTATACACTGTTGTTTGTTGTGATTTTGGACATGGATGGTTGAAATCCATTACACCAATTATTTCTGGACTTTTTGAGCGTTGAAACCATTGAAGCGTATTATCAAGCGCTTTTTATGGTACTTAAGCCTGAATGCGCTTTTATACATAAAATGAGAAAATTGGCCGTTTAAAAAGTTTTAGTTTAAATTGACATATGCGCGTGATTGGTTTGATTCTTTAATAAATCATTGTTCGTCACCAATGCAGCAATGTTAGTATTAAAGTCTTTTGTATTTGGTCGCATGTTAATATTGGCAGCTGACGTTTTTTTTTTGGTCTTACAAAAGCAACAGCAAGCCGAACAATAAATACGGGCTATAGCAACTGCTCGCAGTTCCAACAGTATTTTATTAAAATCCCTGAAAATACGGGGAAGTGAGTGAAATTTAGGATGGTTTTTTGGTTGTTTGCGTTTTCCTCTTTTAGCTGGCATTCTATTTCTATTGGTTTCGTCTTTGCGGCATACCATTTTTCTCTCGTTTCTAAAACATCTTCGATTTCTTTTGGCTTCCTGGCTTACCTTTTTCTTAATACACTAATACTCCTCTTCGCCGATGGTGTGAAGTTGTTGGTAGATGGTTTTGGAAAGCGTATTGGTGACGGTATCTGACTTATATTAATTGTGTCGTGAAGTGATGCCTAAGAGAGAATGTTTCGTGGAAGCTGAGTTACACGTAGGCGATAATGCGACATCTGCAATTGATGGTGGTTGTGCAGATGATTGTATAAGTGTCCTCAAATTGAAACTCTGACGTAGGTTTTGTTCACCCTCAACAGTTTTCTTATTCGATACCATCTAGCATAACATTACTCGCGATTTGTAAAGTGAGTGAAGATCATAAATAAAAATTCAACAAAGTCAAAAGTATTTTTAAAGAATTTGATACTTAGATCAACAAGAATAAAAACAGCAATGAGGGCGACTCTATATTTGGGGATATGTGTGTGTTCAGTATTGCCGACTTCCGTTAATAATAATTAAAAGATTAATGTAACTGTGCATTTGATTGGTTCTAATCTTCTTTTTACTAAATCTCCTTTTAAATTGGATTGATAATACCGGGCGTAAGACTTTCACCGTTTGTATTATCGGCATCTTTTGTCTCTCTTAGACCTGTACAGATGGAGAGAGAATTCTTAAAGCAAATAAAGCAGGGTCTTCATTGAGACTGCTTAAGGCAAAAAAATCTATCGAAAGGAGTCAAAACTAGAGCTTACGAAAGATCATTAGACCGGTACCCGGAAGCAAAAAAAAAACAAACAGGAACTGGAAATTTGCGAAAGAAAAATTTTGAGGAGGCTTAAGAACAACGGAAGGTGAATGCACAAAACGCACAAACATCGAAGTAAAATGGATTTGGGAATAACACAAAAAGTTAGCGCGCAAAGAATGAGGGCACATCACTCGATTGCCGGAAAAAAGAGTAGCTATAAAAGTGTTATACGAAGGAGAACGCTTGAAAAATAGAAGAGGAAGACCAAGGAAAAGCTGGCTTAAAGAAGTGAAGATAGGTATAAACAATTGGGAGGAAATAACAAAAGACCCAAAGAAGTGGAATCAAATAGTGAAGAAGATTGAAGCCAAAGAGCTCTACGGCCTACAGCGCTGCTACAAATAGTATATAATATTAAAGATAAGCTTTATTCGTGACTGTATGTATTGTTGGGGGTCTGGGTTGGGGGTCTGAGTCGGTGTTTATCCTATGGCGTCTACCAATAAAGCCCTGCAGCACTAGTCAATCTTTGATATCAGAGTAATGCCAGGAGCTCCTTACATGGACTCTAAGGCCTGGAGCTAGCCGTCATGGTTTGATTCAATCCCAGGTTTCTGGGTAACGAACATCGACGTGATTTGCGTAGGGTCTTTGGCCCTGCCATCCCCGTTGTTTACGGTCGGTTCCGTTTTCGTCGCTGGTTGATAGTTGCCAGTGCCCGGTGGCCTCGAGGAGCCGATAGTTGTCACACTTGGGAGGTCTAGGTTCCGACGGACCGCCAGTTGTCGCCACGCGCGGCCTAGACCCGGGCGGGGAAGATGTGAGGTAGGACCTTTTCAAAGATTGAGAGGGGAACTTCTTTAACATGGGAAGCACGAGGGAAGTAAGGCCCACTGAAGACCAACCGGTCTCCTTCCACCTAAGAATCGGACTCGTGCGGGCAGTTCCTCTTTATTGGTCGATAGGAGCCTGCTGCATGAGGAAACGGCGGGCCAGCAGCCTTCCTCTTAGGAGGTTGGCGTTACATTTTCTGTATGTACCGTGTACTAAGTCTTGGGATTGCAGTCAGTGGACAAAGTAAAAAAAAAGACCTCTTTTAATATTGAAAGCTTTCAATCTTTATTGAGATCTTCTTCAGGATAAATTATCTAGAGAAAGCAGTACACCATGAACTTTTCTTCAAAGTCACAGTTGGTCGGCATACGACAAAGATGCTTTTTGGTACTAACATCGACTAGTGCAAAGGACTGTTAAACAACAACTGAGCGCCCAATACAGCCAAAATTTTCAAAAGCATCATTCAACGCATACCCCAGAATATTTTTAATGCGTAACGCCTTCTCCATGTCGAGGCTTGAAACTTTCCAAACTACTCTCGTACATTGCCTTAGTGCGCTTCTCCCTTTTAATGAGTATTCCATAATAATTACACAAAAAATCCATTAAACCATGCCAGTTACACTAAGCTCAAATCTTATTTTCGCATATAACCTTTTAAAGGACTATGTTTTGAAACGCGCTGTATACGTACATCAACGAAACATCTTTCCCGCGTAGATTTCCACCGCCACAATCCAATGCGGAGAGTTCCAAAGCATCTCGCCTTTTCATAAGCTAATTACGCTCTAAAAGATTACCACTACGGCTTGTTGTTTGTGCGAGGCACACTTTATACAGCATTTTCCAACACGCGCGGAGTCGGGATAATCCTAAGGTTGTGTCGCTGTCGCTACTTATGCAGAACGATTGCTTTTTTGCTACACAGTATTGCGCCTTGCGCTACATCTTAACGGTTGAACGCTTTGAAAAGTGAAAATATTCTGCGTAAGGTTTGAATAATATCAGTTTTAGATTTGAGGCTAGATAATTATTGAAAATAAGCAACTTAATTTGTGACATCGACGGAGATTGTTTGAGATTGTGTTCTATTTGGTGCGTTAGCTCTAATTTGGAAAGAAGTATATTTGTATTTTGAAAATGAAGGTGAGTGTATGTTTCTTTTTTTTTTTTTTAATTGCCGGAGAATTGTTAAGATTTCGTTGAAATTCAGTGTAGAAGTTTTATAGAATCTCATTTTGTAAGAATTGCACGTTTGTTAATGGTGTTTTGCAAAGAAATTACGTTAACATTAATCAGTTTTTACTTAAAATCCAGTATTTCAGTTCTTAGAACTTTCTTAGACTTTTTCTATAAGCAGCACAAAATGAAATTTTCCAAAGTAATCAAGTATTTATATCTTGCGATTTGTACAATTGAATTTATTAAATATATTTGCCAAATTTGAAATTGATGGTACAAATTTAGCGCTTTCTATGATTTATTCTACTTTACCCCATATACACAGTTATTCAAAACTATTAATCTACCCTAAAACAATGAAGATTCTCAAGTATCAAACTCAGATTCCAAGGTAGCTTGGTGAAAACATTTGCCTTGCTAGAGTACGCAATTGTCATATACAAAGTAGTGGTTTTCTGGTATGAAAAGTCTTATTTGAAACCACAAAGTCTATAGCCAGATAAGCTTGTGAAATCGGCCCCTGCGTAGATTTGGCTAATTTTTTTCCTGAAGTAGCTTTATATGTAATATTAAGGTTTGTTAAGTTTCAACTGTACGAAGTTTGAAGTTGTCGAGTAACTAATTGTTAAAAAAAAAAAATTCTCTAACCTGTTATACTTTTTTCCTTTGTAGTATGTTGTAGTGTTTCTCGATGGTGATTATCTATAATTTTTTAATAATCCAAGATGTGCCCCAAGCAAGTCAAAAAATTAAGTAAATACTTTGATTTATTCCATATGTTACGCCTATAGGAAGGGAGGGGAGCGGGGGTCCCCATGGGCTTTTCATTAAATATTTTTAATATATATCCCAAACAAGAGATAATAGGTACAGCTTGATTCAAGGGATATAATATACTTGAAAAAAAAATGTTTTGCTGATATTTTATATGAAATTCAAATAATTATCATTTTTATAATTAGTAAAAAATTTTTGTCTTAAAAATGACCGAAATATTTAATTTTAATATTCAGAATTTAATACTCATAAAAATGTTAATTATTTGAATTTTATATAAAATATCTGCATTATTACTTCTATCGAACTGTCTTGTTCGACTATGTACTAAGTATATTTGGTGCCCCTCCGAGCGTAACATATAAAATGAGGTTATTAAAGGATATACTGATTAAAAAAAAAATACAGCAGTCAGGTTAGCGAAAAAGAATTTTTTTATTTTTCTTTCAACCAATATTTACTCGACGCCAAAAAAAAAAAAAAATAAATCTATGCAGGGACCGATTTCACCAGTTTATAAAGCTTATAATCACGCTATTATACCGCGTGTTCAAATTGAAAGGACTAAGAATAATGTTCGTACAGGCGCTATAGGAAGATACGTGAAAAAAGTAATTTATATACAAGTTGTGTCCAAGTTCTTTTAGAATTGTTTCGTGTTATGCGTCGTGGCTTCATTTTTCTTAAATAGAATGGTACATTGATACTGTGTTTTTTTTTATTGCCTAGTAACACTATTTTATTTTCCCTGTATATATTGGCCTCCATTTGCGTACAGTGAAAAGTCGTCTGCTTTTTGGTTTCTTCCACGTAGTTAAATTTAATTCATAAGTTAACATTTTCATTGAGTTTGGTACGATTTAAACCTACGGCTACCGTTGGCGGGACAGGTGCGCTAGGGAGTCTGTAAATTATGAGTATTTTAAACAAGTGAAAATTATTTTGTAGCGTTAATGTAGCGTCACTTAAATTTGTGACGTCATTTGTAAAAAAGGATATTTCAAGTTATTCAACAAAATTGAAACTTTGCAATTAATTTCAACATCGATAAATGAGCTATGGTCTGCCGACGTTTCGCTCTCAATTGAATGGAGCTTTTTCTAGGCTACTGTATGCAATTACGACGCGGTTTCAACACGGAAACTGAATTTCTTTAAAAGAAAACATCGACCGTTGAAGTGTACAGCAACATTTACTTTAGATATAGTTAAAACTAAACGTGTTCCGGGTTTGGACCATATCACGTAGTTCTTTGTTGAAAGAAAACTCGACGTTTCGCTCACAATCATATGGTGCTTCTTCAGGAGGGGGAAAGCTGGTAAGCAACGTAAGCGCAGTAACTCAACGTGTAAACCACGCTAGAGGCGAAACTAACTGAGCGGGAGGCAGTTGTTCACGGTTACTGAGGATGTGAACCATGCTAGAGGTGAAAATCAAATGCTTTGCTTAGGATATATTTCGCATTGGTATTCTGAACAATTAATTAAAATAACGTAGGACTTGGGTTTAATCAAAACTCTACATCGATTATATAAATCTTTCATTCTTCCGGCTTTAGTACGCTTTTGAACTATTTTAGCAACTGCAGATCTTGAAATATGTGTTCTACTGGATGTTGTTCAATAAGCAATTTGTGAGCCTCCTCATGTGTTCTAAGCCTTCAATTCTCTCTTTTCCGGTTAAATGAACCATTTTATTTTATAGTTCTTTTGTTAAATGTGTTAGAAATGGTAATTATTAGGGTTATTAGGTCTTTAGTAAAGAAAACAAGCTTCTTTTCGTTGAATTTATTGCCATTATCGTAATTTCTTTCCTTTTAAAAGAGAGGGAAAACATGTAGCAATTGAAAGCAATTTATATTTTTTTTCCCCTTTTGGAAGTTTACATTAAAAGTAACCTTTTAAAAAGGAAAAAATAATTGTAAATTGTTGACAATTAAAATTGTCCACTTTTAAAGGAAACTTAAAAAAGACTTTGAATTGCTGACAATTAAAATTGTTTGAGAATGACAACGAAAATACTGCGACGGAACATTGTAAAATAAAGCAAACTCAAGAAAAGGAAGCTGTTTATTTTCTTTATCAAAATGCCTAAAAATCCAATGGAAATAAAACATTGGAAAATTACGAATTTACAGTGAAAAATAAAGAAAAACAGACGTAATTAATTTAATAAAATTATAAAGATTGTAAGAAATAAACTTGAATTTGGCAGTTTCATTAACTAAATTAAAGAGTATTAGCTAGAGCTATTTTTATTAGAAATATTTTTTTTTCAACAAAAAGAAAACATATTTGTAACCGTAAGAAAATAATCCACAATGTGGGGGTATCGTTGTATTCGGAGAATAATATAAAATTCATTGTTGATGGCAAAAATTTGGATAACAATTAAAAAGAATACGGTGACGCCGTGGCTATGAAACAAGAAATAAAATAAATATTCTTTGCCTTATATAAAAATGAAATTAAAACAATTACTTAATGACCAAGTTATGAATATTGTAATAACAATTGTTGTGCCAACCTGCCATTATGTACATCACCGGTTTTTCCCACATCTCTTTCCACTCTTCTGTGTTTTTGTGTAGCTTGTCTCGCTTGTTCCCAATAGGTGTCCCTCTTCGCTTGTGCATCTCTCTTCCTCTTGCACTATTTCTAATATGTTTAATGTATTTGTCTACTTAGAGAAATTGCCAATAAACATAGTATATTGTTAACATCACTAAATTTGGGCTAGGTTATCTCCTTCGTAAGTATTAATGGATTAATGGCAAACTAGTCAAACGTCCAGAGTCACACAGACAAGAAACACTTCTTTCTTTGGAACCAACCAGAGCATTACATAACATTGAAATAGGCCTCGGTTCTGAAATAGAAGAATAAGATAGCGCACTCTGAAGCACAAATCATGAATTTAAGTACAGCTTTCATTAAAGAATTAAGTTGCTATCTGGCTTGTTTCAAATTTGTGATAAACACCTCCAGTTATAAGGTAATCAAAGAAAACATTGAAACGATTGAGGTCACCTAACTGACCGCATTGGCAGTTCGGGGAACCTTTCACATTGATCTTTTGAAGACAAAAAGAAGAAAATCAATGATTGTTCCACATCATCAGCCCAGAATCGGGATTCTTTTACTACGTTAATGCAATTCTGTCCCGTAGCAGGCAGCGAGGATTTCAAGCTCTCTCTAGAGCTTTTAGGACCTTCTATTACTCAGATACAACTAGACTTTACTGCGGGGATTTTTGGGTAATTTTCTTCCTCCAGTTGGTGGGTTTCTTTGTAGCAAATGGATCTTCTATGGGAGATTCTCCCCATCCTTCTTGCCCAGTACATCATTTATTCTTTTAACTCTCGTTCTTGGTGGTATCTGACTAGCGAATTCTCCGTCTCCTTCGTCAGTTTTCCATATGTTTTTAGATACTTCCCTCATGTACTCCATGAAACTCGAAACGCCTCCAGTAGGAGGCAAGTTTATTGCTATGGTGACAGAATCATCTGAGAATCCGTATATCTAACTTGTCTATTTTTGTACATATCCTTCGAAATTTTTACCTAATTTAGATATAAATTCTGCCTTTGTAAGATTACTGATATCTGAATTAGGTTAGGTTATGATTGGCGTCAGTTCAATTAAATTCTTACGGTGGATTCCCAACTAAAAAAAATCACACTATTATCCGCTGTAACTTGGCACACACCATTAATATTCAGAAATAAACCAATTACTCATCATGAGCGCTATTACGCGGCCAAGTATTGATTAATACGAATTTTGCTATTACGAACTAAATACTCTGATTCAGTGGGGAAACTTTTCTGCTAAAAACATTGAAAACATTAAGCGGAAAAACATAAAATAGAATATGAAAACGTTGAATTTATGACCCGATTACATAGAAAAGAAAAAGATACGCATTTATTGCGGAAATTGATTACCGCAATTTTAAAAAAAGATGTAAATTAAAAAAGAAATAAACTCGTTTGATATCCAAATATAAGCTAAAGGAACTGCACCCGAAATGCAAGTGCGCAAAAGCCCTAATCGTGACCGAGGAAAAAGCCAAAGGATATGGTCGGGAACTGAGATTTTTTCTAGCGGAAATCGGAAAATGATAGGATTCACGTTATGTTTGTTTTTCTTCATTTAAAGAAACCTGTGGCTGGAAGTTATCTTTCCGTATCCTCCATTTCTGATATCGCGGTCTCTTCCTACATTATTTTTCTTTGAAAGGTGGATGTTATCTATCTATAAATACACCGATGTCTACTAGAATTTGAACAAATAAGTAGTCGTTAATAATGAATCTCCAAGACATTTTTTTGGTTTTTGGTGGAAACCTAGAGAACAGATTAAGGAAAAGGTTTGAACACACCATAGAAGAGAGTTAAAGTGGTTTCAGGAAAAATAGAGGACCAATGAAACAAATCTTCATAAGTTGTGCGAGAAAGCCATCAAAATCGAGACAAGTATAGGTTGTGTAGACATGGAGAAGGTGTTTGGAACATGCTAATGGAGAAACAAGGAGAACCATGTATTGAATGTATAAGAAGCTAATATAAAAATACTTACAGGAGAAACGGGAAGATTAATGTAAAAACCATGATAATAATAGAAGAAAGAAACGGAAAAGAAACACCACAATATGAAGCTTGAAAAAATAACATTTAGAACAAGTAAAAGGTTACAAATATCTGGGAGTAATGACCAACAACAAAGGAAATCCAGACCACAGTCAAAAAAGTAATGAAATCAAAATTAACTTGCGGAAGTGAAACATGGACAGCAAACAAGAGGCAAAGAAGCGAATTAAATAGTATCGAAATGAGGAAAAAACCCTCTAACATAACTCCAAAAGGTAGAAAAGTTATGAATTAAGAACATAAAGATTTCAAGGATGCAAATGAAGCCTAATTTAAATTTTTTCGCCTAAGATAAAGACGGTATTTTCGAAAAAGGCCAGAAACCTCATTGTGCTCAGCCAACTGGTAAACATGGGAGCAGTTATGTTTTTATTTGGGGTTGCTTTTTCTGTCAATTTTTATTGTGACATAGCAACGATTTGTTCCTAAAAATTGTAAATAGTATTGATTCAGGTGATATTATTCATGATTTGGACGTCCAGCGATGGACATTTCAAGCTAACACAGACATTGGTTTAAACAATTTTAAAGCATCGCGACATTGAGTTTGGAATTTTAAGAGAGCTTACAAAATAGTTTCAAGGAAAATAAATAAATTTATTACCCGATCGCATGGTACGGATTTCGAGCAATTGAAGGAAATTGCCTCACCCTTTGTTAATAGTCCAAAAGATCATATAGGGCATGTCGGGATTCAATGCTGATGAGAGTGGTTTTAATCTTGAGCTACACTCCGGTCGCACTTTAATTGCGCAAGGAACAAAAACTGTTACAACAGTTGCGCAGTCTATATCCGCAGCCACACATAGTTATACCATACTCCCAGCAATATCAACTTCCGGAAAACCGCTCTCGCCTTTGTTCTTTGTTTTTAAAGAGCAAAGTGGAAATTTCGATTCACGCTTACCACAGTCATTGTTTCGATCTTGGAATGTTCATTTAACAGCATCCGCATCGGGAAAATTAACAAGTGAACTATTTCAGCAATGGTTAACTAATGTTTATTTGCCAAATGTGGGAGCTCGCAGCACTTTGTTCTTGGACTCTTAGACTGGCCACTGTCCTGCTGCATTACAAACGAGTATACCATCCAACAAACACGTAATCAACATTTTTGTTAGTTTTTAAAATTGATTTCAAGGCTGCAATTACAGCGCTGGTGCGCAATCAACCAATCCCTGTTACCTATTATTGATCCCAAATATATTTACCCGTCGAAAAATAAATATATAAAAATGTTGATATATTTAACATCTTTTCTTACCTGCTCATTCAAACTGCATGCAGGAAACTGCAAGGAACATTTACTATAAGCGATATTCTGAAAGACAACAACCGTTCAGAGACATTTTCTCAAGGTTTAAGAAAAATTTAATAAATTTTGGATCCTTTCAAAAGCCGATTATATGGCTCAAAATAGAGACAAAGAATTAGAGGAAATTGCGGTTTTACGGGAAACTGTAAATAACCCGACAGATTCCACTCGTCAGATGGCACAAACAACAGGTTTAGCAAGAACAACGGCAAGGCGCATTTTAAAAAAGGATAAAATGAAACCCTATCGGACAACGAAAGTGCATTACCTTTTTGCCGCGGATTTGGAGCGTCGTATGGATATTGTCAATGGCTTTTGGGAAAATGTTTAGAAAATCATAATTTTGCTCTAAATTGTATGGACGGATGAATGTAACGTAAGCAGTTGGGGAATTTTTAACAGATTTAATTCTTATACCTGGTCGTGTGAAAATCCCCATGTTACTGTTGAGAGGAGAAACCAAGGACGATACAGTTTCAATGTGTGGGTAGGAATTTTCCGTGGCACGATAATTGGGCTCTACATAATTAACGGAATTCTTAACTCTGAAAGATACTTGCAAATTTTGCGACAATTTATTGAACCTTTCGTAGACGAAATACCTTTAAATCAATTGGAATTGGTTTACTTCCAGCATGACCCAGCACCTCACAATGCTGGCCAGATTAATGAGTTTCTAAATCAACAATTCGGTAACAATTGGATCGGGAATCAAGGACCGATACGTTGGCCGGCAAGGTCGCCTGATCTAACCCCAGTGGATTTTTTCTTTTGGGGAAGAATTAAAAATTTTACGTTTAAGCATTCTCGCAATTCAAGACAGGAATTATAAGCTGCAGTTTTACAAGCGTTCGACTCTCTATCTCCGCTCGAGTTGGTGAACTCAGCTCAGAGTGTAAGAAAACGGTGTCGATTATGTTTACAACAGAACGGCGGACAATTCGAACACTCGCTATAATTTACCATGTTTACGCATTTTTTAATAACAAAGGTATATTCTGTAAATATTTCGTTTAAATATGTCGGTAACAATTTTAGAAACCAACTTATTTTAGTTCTAGTCATGATTAATTTTAAATTTTCAATACGTTATGAATTTTTACCGATTAAACCCTCCTAACTCCTTATAGCTATAATATCAGTAATGCTATTAATAGTTTCCTTAGTTTAGTTCCTAGTTTGAATTGTTATTCGTAACATTTAATATTAAAACAATTTTTTTTTGCCCTGTTGAAATCTTTTATTTGCTTATTTACTACCATCCATAGCCATCTTAAAATAATGTGAAATGAAGAAAAACAAATAATTTAAAAATTGTTTAAATAAAATATCAAGTGTGTTATACCATTCTAAAGGTAATTTTATATGCTTTTCAATTGTGTAAAAATATATAGGGTGTTCCATATAAAAAAACACAAGTCTTGATAAGATCTCAAAAAATAGGAGAAAAAAAGAACAAATTAGAGCATAGGATTCTGCGTCAAAAAGCGCACTAATATAGTTTGTATATAAATCAAGCATTTTCACAAGTAAGAAAGTTACAATGCTTTTTAGAAATTGCACATTTTAAGAGAAACGCTCTGTATCTCTTATATTAAGGAAGATATAAAAATAGGGATTTCACCAATCGATTTCTCTTTAAAATCGAGCTCCAGAAGCTTAGGTCAGTTTTTTGTCTAATTCCTTTAGAAATATAAGTTCCCTATTAAAATTATCGAATTTGGCCCAGTCTGTACATACCTACAAGTATTCTACATGTTCCTAAAATTTCTAATTTTTTTGAATTTCCGGGTTCGGGACGTTCCTTTGTGAGATATCTTAAAGAACTTGTGGCAGTATTAAAAACAATTTAGTCAACCGTAAATAATCTTAAATCATTTTTCCTTGTGTTAAACTTACCTTTTCATATACTTTCAATGCGACCTGTCCTGTATGTCGAGTGAAAGGTATGAAGGAATTTAGAAAGTTCCGGTACGAAACAATGGACGACATGTGTACTTATTTGACTTTGCGTTGCGAAATTTCCGAGAAAAAGACGAGGTTATAATATCAATAATAATTTTATTTTGTTTTTATTATTTGTGATATACAAAACAGTACGTAGATACGCCGAACTTTACCGATTTTACAATTTTAAACGGCATGAATAAATACATCGTGTGTGCACGTACAGCGGTAGCTTAATTAAATATCTAAGGAATGTGATCAAGTGATCATTGATCAGAATGATCAGGTTTGAATGCAAATGCCCTATTGTCTCTTCTTGAATGCGATGTGTAAAGCAAAACAATGCAATTCACGCTGCAGAATATAATAAGATTATAATAAAATTGTCTGGACAGTTATTGCTTATTCTCTTCTTGAAAGGTGTCCTTATAATAAATCGAGTATTCCATATTATCCTTATAAACTCCATATAAGCTGTGTTTTTGTTTTCTTCCTTTTGCAGAATATCTTTTTTTCATCAACCCATTCAATTTAACAGCTATCAAAGTAAATTCCTACGAAATTTGTGGTTAATTAATGATGGACGCAACGGATTCGAAGAAATTGAAATCCTGCGTTAAGCAGCCCAATTAAAGTTGCCAAGTCTGAATAATCATTGGACCAAATTAGATGTGAATGAGACAAGTCGGTCCATAACTCAACTATCTTTTAACCAGCTTCAAACCGCGGATTTGATTAATTTATCGTTGTTAATGCCAGTGAAGTCCCATCGACTTCACCCAATCCATGGTGCTCTTTATCCATAAGCTATAGCGTAATGTTGCCAGATTACCAGAAATTAATTGAATCTTAATAAAATGATGGTGTTATGGCAACAATTATTTTACAGAGTTTACTGTATTCCTGAGATATAAACACAAATATTGTTGCGCCATACATGTTATGAACAATACAATATGACAAGTCCCAAGGCAAAGCCATAATCGAGGCACCGAAATGCGAAAGATGAAGTGATGACCACTGTTTTTTGAGATAATCGTGTTAAACGATTATTTTCAAAGAGGAAAAAAAATACTAAGAAGCTGCAGAGAAACGACCGTGTTTGGATTCGAATTGATGGATTCCATCTTATCCATGAAGTCTGGTTTCCAGCCCAGCCCAAACCTTCGTTCCAAGGATAGAGATTTTCATCGAATGAGGAGCCCATCTTATTTGCGAACGCTTATTTTGCACAACAAGGTGCCAGCTACTGTTTGAACGATTTAAAGAGGTGGAAGCGTCACTGGAAAAAGTGTATAGAAGGGGGAATATGTTGAGAAATAGTCTATCTTAGGATGAAATCTTTTCAGATTACCCTCGTATATGTGACCTGGACTACGGGAAGGAGCTTTCAGAGTGAAGAGGCTGAATTTAAGGTTTTAAACGATTCTAACAGGGAATGAGCCTAACCAAAGCTTGGTAGCTGATCTAATATCTGAGTAATTCGCATCGCAAGTTAAATGATATAAAATTAAATGCAAAATGTTGATACTTTCATGTAGTTTCAGCTATTTTTTATCCGTAAAGATGGGTATAATCACATAAATTCGATTTCTCTAATTCTTCATCATTCTTGTGTCTTTAGCACTCCTTCATTTTCCTTCCGTTTCTGCTTTGCTAATACGTTTTTTAACCTTAGAAGCTTTTGTATCTGGACTTCTATTGCGGAAACCTCTTCTCTTCCTTTCCTCCAATTTTATTGGGTGGCAGGAAACGGGTCTGTTGTTAACACAAATTACCGCGCTTATCTCGAAAAGTTCAGGTCGTGTACGGTAATCTTGGAAAGAGCTCTAAATATGGTGCAATTTTTGGAGATATACTGATAATTTGATGTCCACGAAGGGTCAAAATAAAACAATCTCTCAATTGTTCAGATTTTTTTTTTCACGGAAAAATAGAAAAATTGTACATTACAATCGACTATGTCGTGGCGTTTTAAAAAAATTAATAATGGATCATTTAAAAACTGTTTAAAATTTAAATTCGAAGAGAATAAGTTTGTATGTTTAAACACGTGCGAAGAGCGCGGCAAAAGTGCGGGAACAGTTGAAAACTGATAGGTCATTAAATACAAGAGGAACCAGACGACATACAGGGACGTCCAAAAGAAACCTCCCAGCAAAGATGGAGACAACATTCAAGGCTCAAGTGCCAACAATGCGAGAATTCACCAGCCCGATGGAAGAATTTAATTACATTTAATTTCAATTATTTGTTATTTTTATTTATCGTTTCCAAGCTTATACTCAATCTCAAACAGGTATGAATATATTGTAACGAGACTCCTTTTCTTGAATTAATAAAATTTAATTCTCAGGAATTCTTTGTATTTGAACAATGGGATTTACTTGTTTCTTCGCAAAAACTAATTTTCGAATCGAATTTTAAATTTTGAAAACGATTTTTGAAGGAAGAACTGAATTTTATGTCTTATTTGCGTTCGTAATTTTAATTTCTCTCAGCACAAGTTATTTAATGCTGCAGCATAAGTTATTTAATACTCTTAGGCAAGGGTGGGAACCTAATTGAGGAGAAATTCGAGGGAAGAAGTCACCAACACCGCTCCACCTTGGAATTAAAAAGCACCAACAAGAAAAATCTGCCAACTTGAAACGCCTTCCAACCTAAATAAACTATAACACAACAACACAAAAGTATCGGTAACCTTCGCACCACACAAGTTTAATTAATTAATCCGGGACGGCCACGAATGATCCACATTCTCAACCGGTGACTGAATGTGGATCATTCGTATCCTGGAAATGGCCTTCCCGGATTGATTAATTAAACTTATGTGCCACAGTCCTTGCTATCATTATAACATAACAATATATTACTTAAGTTATCGATATTCATTTGATACATTTCCACCAAGCTTCGCTAAAATCTAAATTTAACATTTGGTAAATTTCCCCTGCGTATTATTATTGTTTTGGCCTGTAATAACTATTTAAAGATTTATGTTTAGAATAACTAGTAACGAACGTAAATTATTTCTTAAAATAATGCTTAAGTATAGGTTTTGAACATTTTAAATAGAATCTCCTTCCTATTCATCAATTTTCATTCGCAAGCGCGAAAAGACCCCGTGGAATTTAACTCATCGTGACCCGTAAGTCACCTATTCCACGCTATGAGACAGACATCGCATTTTATCACGTCCATTCTACATTATTTTTACATGTTAGTTACCGGATGATGCAAACTACAAGACAAGCATAAAATCTGAGCCGTCGATTGGAAGAAGCAGAACGACCGATAGGGAAGAAGTGCTGGTATACGAGGATCGGGCGAAAAGTCGGCGGAAACAGAATTTGATAGTTGAACCCGATCAAATTTAAACTAGTTTTAAATAGTTCTAAATGCAAAATTTTTTAATATAATTTTACATAACAAATGTTATTTGAAAAGAGACGACGTCAAATTAAATATAATCGGAATTATTTAAAATCCAGACGCTTTGGGAAATATTTATCATTGTTGTTGATCCATAGAATTAAAGTTATAAAAAATTCTGGGAATATTTTAATTTTTCGGTTCAAATTTTTATATTTGAGATGATGGTTTTCATATTACATATACATAATACAATAAACGGATTTATTGATATAAAGAATATATTTATTAATGTTCCTAAAGTCTGTTTCGCTTCTCACAAAATAAATTAATAAATGGGTGTTTGTTATATTGATAAATAAGTTTCAGTTTGATAAATTTATTACTTAATATAATAATTATTTTGTTTATTATTGAATTCATTTTTTCAGTGTGTAAAGGCTTAAACCAATACAAAATTGTATAACACGACGTCGAACCATTTATTTATAATATAAATATCAGCAGAGCTGCTTGTTTGAAAGATATTCCCAATACACTAGGCCATCTCCAGAAAAACAATCAATTGTTTTATTCTTAAAAATCGTGGTCGTACTCAGTGGTGGGCTTACCTACGGCGCCGCCCATAGGCACGATTTGCCCGGCCGCCCCTTTGTGTTTCGCGAATTAAGGAAAGTCTCAACGTAATAGGCGATTTTTAATTTTCCGTCATTGGAACGCTGTTATTCATACCTTTTTCCAAGGAGGGAATAGTAAAAAAAATTATTTAGAATTTTTATTAATACGCTCTGAGATGAAAAAAAAAATATTTTCCCGTTAGGCGAGAGTGAATATGATTAAATTAATCGCGGGATGCAACACCGTTCTTGGCAAAATTTGAATTTTTAAAAATAAACCCTCCCAGTGGAAATTAAATTGGGGGTCACATTCACCAACTATAAGTATCAATGTTCCTATAATTTACCGGTAAAAAAAAAACTCTTCTAGCTACCGCCTCTCAAACTTTGCGCCCCTAGGCACGTGCCTAATGGTAAGTTCGCCACTGGTCGTACTGCACATAACTAGGTACAAAAATTGAATTAAGTCATGGGTAACAATCTAAGTATTCTTATTACAACCGGCTTTTAGTGGTAATGAAGCCTCACAAGAAAAAATAAACAACAGAGCGTCGTCGTATTAGAAAATTCGTCGCAAGAACCTCCACATTCGTTACCGTTGTTGTTAATAGTTTGCGCTATTGTTTCAATCGAATGTCTTTTATTTAATCCAAGGAGGATATTTTCCTACCTCTTTGCCTGTTTAGATGATGAAACATGTACGACCCTCTCGTCTTAAATTATTTTCGAAAAATATTGCAATTATACAGCTGTCTATAAAAGCTAGACCAAATACATTCTAATTTCCTCCTCTATTCCAAAGCACTTACCTAAAGAATCTTAAATATTCTGATTTTTTTTAGATACTGCGTGTTTCAAAAGCTTTAATGACGCTTAGTTTGGACCCAAAAATCGCAGTTGGACGGACATGAAGATAAAGAGCCGCTAAGGTTTAATTATTTATTTAATTTGCCAAATTTTCGACTTTTGAATTTTGTTTGCACTGACGAAGACTTTACACTAAGTCAGTCGAAAATTTAGGAAGTCAAATAAGGAATTAAACCTAGGCAGCTTTTTATCGCAAAGTCTGTCCAACTGAGTTTTGAGGTCTAAACTATGCGGCACTAAGAGGTTTGCTTATATCTATATAGTCCCTTTTACTCCTGGGAATGCACAGGGCTTCCACGAAGCTGCACCAAAGCGTTTTGTTTCCCGGTGTAGTCTTGAATTCACTTCATGCGCGCTGCATTTGATACTTCGTCCTTCGGCGATTATTCCTTTAAACGTTGTTTATCTAAGTTCCATTTTCTTTTTTTTTTTTGAATTTTTTACAGGTACTTAATTTGCGGCTTTCCACTTCCTTGTTACAGATAACATATTTTCTTTAACGCTTAAATATCGTCCATAATTTTTCATCGATTGATGATGTTGACGAAAGCTTTAGCGAAGGTTTCAAGGTGTAGAAACGGAGCACATACGTGCAAATCGATCAATTCGAATAGAATCATGCCAATCTAGTCGGATCATTTCGGTGGAACTTTTTAGCTCTCTCTCGTATATGGTCTGCACGTTGCGTGCGCTTTGACAAGCTGGCTAGCGACCAGCGAGCAGGCGAACTGTCGATCGATTGATCTTCAAATGTCACGCGCAAATTCATAGTTCCAACGACAGCTTGCCATAGATTCAGTCGGCATATTAAGTGCGGAAGGCTGTGATATGTTCTAGCGAATGCGATGCGTGTAATATGATCTATGTATGTACACTTAAAAACATAAAAAAATGTATGGCCATAAAAAAATTTATGGCCGCTAGTTTAAAAGAAATGCGTTTTGTAGCTCTTTTATGTTGCTCTTGAGAATATTCGATCTGAAGAATGTGATGTAGAAATTAATTAAAAATGGTATTAAGGTTAATACGCATCTCTTGAAATAAGTGTTATATTTTGTCTGCTGTTTTGGAATTATTTTTTTTTAATTTTAATTCCTTTTAGTTGCCTCGCGAGGAACTGCATTGGTCGATGTATAAAAGAGTGTACATTGAAACTTGGTAATATACTAAAGCGTCCATTAATAGAACAAATCAGAAAATGCCTAGAAACAATAACCAAAAAATGATAAGTAGCCGCTGGCATCGAGGTCCATATCTTTCAGGAAAGGCTATAAACGATTAGTCAATATCTGACAATATCGTTCACCATCAAGAGGTATTGTTCGCCCATTTCCATTTCAAAAAAAGAAAGATTCAAGCATACCTTGGGACGAAAATCCACAGTAAACATGGTTCCTCCACAATCCTTCGAAGATTTTCGTGTCTCCACTTTTGGAGACACGAACTGTTGCTTTCAACAGTTTATTAACGTTTGTTAACCACTGATGTGGAAGTGGGCTTCCTCGCTGATGCAATCAACACACGCAGGCTCTAATGATCCATAGGCTTCAGTTCTTGAGTCAATTGAATCTTATATGCATGTGGGCAAAGGTTTTTTGTCATAATTCGTTTGCAGGGATAATTTTGTAATGCCCAATTACTGTAACCGATGCTCAATTGAGGTTGAGTGTAGGCTTTCACGACCGTAATCCATAGTAGAAATGTCTATCGGGTGATGTCGTGTAGTTAATATTTTATTTGACGTTTCGCTGACCATGCTGTTAGCTTCTTCAGAAGATTTCTAAAGACTGCTGTTGTTGTCTTTTGCTCCTCGTTATATATTCTATTTCTGGTCCGCTTTGCTGATGCATAACCGTTCCGCTTTGATGATCCATAACCGTTCCGTTCCGCTGAATCGCATCGTTCGTTGTATGACGACTCCGTAGTGCTAACCTCCACGTGTTGCTGATCTTGTATCCATCTTCGCGATTGAAGTTGTTGGTGTTCTTCATTATTTCTATGAATTCGCGTATTATCCTCGGGTAGTAGTGGCTGGTCCTGGCTAATGCTTTAACGTCGCTGTAGCTTATGCGGTGGTCTCCTTGTTGGTGCAGGTGTTCTTTCACTCTGCACTGAGTACTTCGTCCTGTTTGACCGATGTAGCTTTTTCCACAGTGGCATTTTAGTTCGTATATGCCTTTGGCTCGTAGTTTCGGTAACACGTCCTTGTTAGGAGGGAGTAGCTGGTCGATTTTGGTCACCATGTTGAAACGTGTGGTGATGTTTTTCTCCCCTAGGGTCCTTTTTAGCCTGTCGGTGACTCCGGCTATGTACGGAAGGTACGCGTATCCTGCTGGTTGTTGTTGGTCTTCGTCTTTTCTCTGCTCTCGTGGCTTCCTCGTATCTTTTTTACTGTAGCCGTTCTTCTGCAGGGCGTTTTTGATGTGTTGTATTTCACTGTTCCTGTGATGTTTATCGCTGATTTTCTCCGCTCTTCTTAACAATGTGTTGATGAGGGATCTCTTCTGTTGAGGATAGTGGTGAGATGTTACATGCAGGTACTGGTTTGTGTGAGTCTTTTTCAATCAATTGAGGTCTTTGGACGTTCGTACTTTCATTTATTCTAGCAACATTTTTAGCTGAACCCAATATTACGTTCTCATAATGGTCTCTTGATATCAAGAACAGAACCGGTCCATTCAAGTTTTATAATTAGACTCCTAATTGCTGTATCGCTAGGTATTTGCTTTCAATCAAAAACTACACGAAGTCGACGGATAATGGGACTTAAGATCGCCCAGTTTACGTTGGGACACCTTTATTATCAACTTTTAAGAAAGTTCTTTCATTCCAACACTGAATGGTGGGAACGAGAGAGTCAGCGAAAAACGAGTGGGATGTACTTAAATTTTTCTTGCAAAAAACACAAAGAAAATGTCATATTCATTACGCATATTTTTCAAGAGATATTTATAGAAGTTAGCATTTTCAAGCAAAAAGGGAGCTGCCGTATTAGAAAATCCAGGTACTGTGGCCCTGGTAAAGTGCCGTTGAAAAGATAGGGGCCGATCAACTGGTCCCCCAATATTCCATACCAGACATTCACGCTTCACCTCCTTTAGAAATTAATTTCTCTCATCCAAGGTGGATTTTCAGGCCACCAGTGGTGCGAATTGTGGCGATTGGCTGTTTCGTTGTTTGAAAAGTTGCTCTGATCAGATCACCAGAGTATGAGTTAGGAAATTTAGAATTTGCGTACAATATAATAAAACTAAGTCTACGAGCTTCATGTCCATTATAAAGCCCATACATTAAATTAATATTTGGTCTGTATCATATAATACGATATTCAGCAATTGTGTAAGCACAATATTCAGCCAACGTGTGAGGATTGCAAAACTAATATGGACATGTTTTACAGAAGAAACTTTTGGAGAACACTGTAAGTTGAAGATGGTGCAGTAATACCATTGGTGCTTCATGAAAACGCATGTATTTATAAAAATAGATGTTTCTTGGAATTAGTGCTGATGCAGACTTTACAATGAAAGTTCAAGTATTGTATGTACAAATATACAATGTACACAAATTTATTTAATGAAAAAATTATTTGTGTATTCGTCGTTTATTATCCAATAAAATATTCGGTTAGAAAGAAAAAAAAAACACGACATTTCAATGCAACTTGTGTGTAAACAAACCATATTGTGGTAAAAAGGTCCCTAAATTTCTTACAAGTATAAGCGTATAAGTTGAAATTTTTCAAAGCAGGCGATGACTAACTATGCAAACATTGCTTTGACTAATTTATATAATCATAACTAAAAATCATTCTAAAACAACAGTTACGCTAACTGGCAATTTCACAATTGCCTCTTATTAGGTCAAGGCTAATCGTTAAGCGTAATTCCGTTCTTTATATATAACAAAGCGGATCTGCAACACATTTAATATAAATAAACTAACATTTCGTGAGATTATTTTCTTAGAACTGTCCATCCTATAGCATAGAAAGGAGCTCCAAACAATGGATTGTTGTTAATGTTTGCTCTAGGGGATCACGAAAACGTTTTTGCGGTTTCTGTTAAGGTTAACAAAAGAATTCGGAACACCTTTGGGTACGCCCTTGTTCTTTTTCTCCATACCTGGAAATATATAATAGCAGAGTTATTCCTTTTGTAAACATTACTTTAAAACCTAATTATCTCGAATATGAAAAATTTTACAAAGAAATGATCATTGCAACAAAGAGACAAAATAATGACAACGTTATTTTATCATCTCAAAACAAAACTAAGCAATTTGGTAAGTTATCCGTAATAATGGACAGAAGAATGTAAGTGACAAGAAGTTGCCAGATAACTTTTCCAGCGTGTCTGAATTATGTAATGCTTTCAATAATTATTTTTTAAATCTTGCTAGTAGTATTGTTTCGTTCAGCAACTATTCTTCTGTTGATTTTAGTTTTATTAATACTAATTTAAAACATATTAACCATTCCTTTTTTAATCATCCCGTAGTTGAAAGTGATATCTCCGAAGCAATCTTGAAATCACGTTCATCGCATAGTGCTGGAAATGATGAAGTCGATTCTTTCATTGTGAAAAGCTCAGCCGAGTACATTGTGTCTCCGTTAACCTACTTGGTTAATTTCTCTTTCAGAACAGGAGTTTTTCCGTCTTGTTTAAAAACTGCGAATATACAACCGATTTTCAAGAAAGGAGATAATAACAACTTAAATAACTATCGACCGATAAGTATCATATCTACTTTTTCAAAAATAATTGAAACGATCATGAACAGAAATATTATATCTTATTTACATGAGTTTAACCTACTATCAAAAAACCAACACGGCCTTATACCTAATCGATCAACTAATACTGCTCTATTTAATTTAATTAGTAGCATTCATGAGTCGCTTGATTCGGGGACGTCGTGTGTGGCGATACTCATCGATCTGTCGAAAGCTTTCGACTGTATTAATCATTCCATTTTGTTGTATAAGTTAGAAAGGTGTGGTATCAACGGAATATGCCGAAGGTGGTTTAAATCATATTTAACTGATCGCCAGCAAAGAGTCGTTTGCGATGGTGTTCGTTCGGATGGATGTGATGTAGCCAGAGGGGTGCCACAAGGATATATCCTCGGACCAACTTTATTTGCGATCTATATGAATCATTTACCAATTTCATTAGGCCTGGATTTAAATTTAACTCTGTATGCAGACGATATTAGCATCGTTGTTACTTCAACTAATCTCAAATAGCTGTTGCAACAAGTAAATAGCATGTTTATTGCTGTTCAAGATTGGATGTATTAAAAATCAACTGAAAATAAATTCGGATAAAACAGAAATACCTTTATTTAACAGAAGGAGATATAACATATTTGGTTTTCCCTTAAATAACCAACTTACCCAGTTCACTCGGTCGACAAGATTACTCGGCGTATTGGTCGATGAATGTG